>ML660772.1:20158844-20402754 GCA_007570785.1 Antilocapra americana | reverse complement strand
CAGTTGATACGGCTACACCACTGGTACAGTATTACTGATACCACAATACTGCAGCACAACTACTACCATGCTATTACTACCACTGTTAATGTTACAGCTGCTACACTCTGATGACTCTAATACTACAACTGCAATATGCAACTACTATCACTGCAACACTGCTACCACTGCTATAAAACGACTCCAGCTAGCACTGTTAATACTATTACTCTCTGTATTTCTTTACTCATTTTCTTTACTTCCCGTTGTTTTGGCAGCACAGGGGTTAAAGGCATAAGCTCTAGCAGTGGACTCCTGGGTTTAAATGTCAGTTCTGCTACTGACCATGACTTTGTGTGACTGTGCGACTTTGAATAAGCTATTTCACCTGGAAGGAAAGTTATGATCAAGCTAGACAGCATATTAAAAAGCAGAGACATTACTTTGCCAACAAAGGTCCATCTAGTCAAGGCTGTGGTTTTTCCAGTGGTCACGTATGGATGTGAGAGTTGGATTATAAAGAAAGCTGAGTGCTGAGGAATTGATGCTTTTGAACTGTGGTGTTGGAGAAGACCCTTGAGAGACCCTTGGACTGCAAGGAGATCCAACCAGTCCAGCCTAAAGGAGATCAGTCCTGGGTGTTCATTGGAAGGGCTGATGTTGAAGCTGAAACTCCAGTACTTTGGCCACCTGATGCGAAGAGCTGACTCATTTCAAAAGGCCCTGATGCTGGGAAAGATTGAGGGCAGGAGGAGAAGGGGACAACAGAGGATGTAATTGTTGATTGGCACTACCAACTCAATGGACATGGGTTTGGGTGGACTCTGGGAGTTGGTGATGGACAGGGAGGCCTGGCGTGCTGCAGTTCATGGGGTCGCAGAGTCAGACACGACTGAGCGACTGAACTGAACTGACTGAGCGGCTGAACTGAACTGAACTGATGCCTTAGTTTCCTCTTCTATAAAATAAGGATGGTATTAGTAAATATTTCATAGGGATTGTTATAAGGATGCAAGGTGCTAATATTTATAAAGTATTCAGAACAGTGCCTGGCTCAGAGAACAGTGAAAAGTGAAAGTGTTAGTCCCTCAGTCGTGTCTGACTCTTTGCCACCCCATGGACTATAGCCTCCAGTCTCCTCTGTCTATGGAATTCTCTAGGCAAGAATACTGGAGTGGGTAGTCATTTCCTTCTCCAGGGGATCTTCCTGACCTAGGGATCGAACCTGGTCTCCAGATTGGCAGGTGGATTCTTTACTGTCTGAGCCACCAGGGAAACACAGAGAAAAACACTATTTAACAGTATGCTAACAAAATTAGCACGAGTAATTGATAACTGGCAATAATGCAACGTGATGGGCACTAACTATGTTTAACATGAGACCTGTAAACAACATATTGCAGGTTGTCAAAATTCATTTATTAATGGTTGATTATACAGTCTTAGAACGGTGAGTGCCTGAGCCAATTATCCATAAAACTACTGACTTATAACCAGTGATTTAATGTGATGCAAGGATAGCCAATTGACCTCTCTCTCCACCTCTCTGCAAACTGCTCTTAGCTTCCAACAAACATCTCTGAACCTCGGTTATACACTTTAAAGTATATGGTTGTGTTGAAAATAATAACCAGGGAAGAGGGGCCACTTTACAGAACACCAGTGGTACACATGTTGGGGAGGAAAGTTTGGGTTCTCAATTAAAATTTTTGGTAAAGATTCCTTTCTAAGTGCAAAATAAACAGGCCTCCATCCACTGAAATGCAAGGGCTACTTAGACACAATTTACTTTTGCCCTAGGAAGGGAGCTGGAAGGCCCTTCCTCTGGCTGTGACTTGCCTTCCACCACCTTTCTCTCTTAGATGCAGGGCTGCAGAGGAACTGATGCTCTGCAAGGCCAGCGAATGCTTACTAACAGGTGGGTAAGTCACTCAAGGGAAGAAGTTTTACATACATTGGGACTACATCTGCTGCAAATTCCGAATTTTTGTGTCTTCAAACTTTCTCCACTAAAAATTTATAATAATTAGATATAATTTAGTTTTTCTTTTGACCTCCAGGGCCTCCCATGGCACCCAGCACACAGTAGCTTTGCACTTACGAATGTTTGATAATTGAATGAATGAGTGAATGGACTTGAAGATCTCAGAAACACTTTGGAAATACACTTTACCCCCTTAGAGATTCAGATTTTAGAGGCTACCTGAGTGGTAGTTGGGTATTTGGCTGACACCATCCATTTGATTCTTCTCATAGTGAGTAGCTGCCTGAATCAATGTTCTGCAGCCACCACCAGAGACGAGCAAGAATTAATCATTTAATCATGATCTAACGCTGTCTAGCATGGAACCTATAATACTCCTAACTTAGTGTGGTGGTTTCTTTATTATGATTAGCTGATATGTTTCTTGCATATCACTGCGAGATTCATCTCTCAGAAAAGCTGATTTCATTGTGTCCCTCCCTATTCCTAATCCTCAGCAACTCATTCTTGCCTAAATGATAATAACCACTTCGTGAGGCTGCCATTCCAGAGCCTCCAGGGACTGGCTGGCATCCAGGGTGCCTTGTCAACGAGACCTCCCATCTCTCTCACAGAGAGCAACTTCCCAGCTCAACAGATGTACCTATGCCCCCATCCCAGCACACAGAGTGGGTCACCTGCCAGTCGACTCCTCTATTAGGAGAAGGCGTATCTTTTTAAACCTAATTTTTGCTTTATATTAGGGTATACTTGATGCACAATGCTGTGTTACTTTCAGGTGTGCAGCAAAGTGGTTCAGTTATACATATACATGTGTCTATGCTATCCTGAGCAGCTGTTAGGAAGAAAGCATCAGCACCTCTCTCTCCATACTGGTTTTTTCAACCGGAGAAGTCAAAGCCTGTTCCCCCTTCAATGCCTCATACATTGCCTGCTTCCTTGACCAGGTCTTCCCTCCGAAAGCCCACAAAGTCCAGAAGTACATTTTCCTTCTCTGAATTTCTATATCACTTCCTCCTGATTGCATGTCTATGGCACAGTGATCACTAAACTGTTCTGCATTATTTAACTTCTTGATCCTCCACTTCAGCGGGGGGCTAAAACAGTATCAGGAACATGGATCATGTAACCCTCATATTGCCTCATATAGCCCTTAAGGTCAACCTTAAGCTTTCATTTATCCTCAGCACTGAATTCTGGACGCGATCTACAGGACATGGTAATTTTAAAGAATCAACCTTACCCTCTCTCACAGTTTAGATTCCAAGAGGGCTACCATTTTATGTGTTGGGGGTTTATAAGCTTGGGCCTCAGATGAGAGAGTTTTCCTGGAGAGCTGTTAAAAGCCGTCGTTAATTTTGGTATCATAGTACCTACTGAGGCAGGTACAAGCAAAGGTTTGGTATCCATATCTTCAAAATATCTTATTATTTAAATTGGAAGGTGCTCAACACCAAGCGGAGAGTGAAAGATTTCTCTCCACTATAAAGCAAGAGGCAAAAATCTTCGAGAGCTTATTGGGGGGAAAAAGGAGTGGGTTTTTTTTTTTCCAAGTTCCCACAGCTCTAATAAGATGGCTTTGGCAAGGGACTGCTTGCCAGCATACTCTTGGCAACCGACTTATTTCTCTAAGTTAGTAGGAACTGTAGGTAAATTATGAACAGTCACGCATCTTTAACCAAACTTCTGGTGGCTTAGCCTTGAGATGTCAGCCTGCAAATGCTTGAGAGAGCGACACATCACAGTGGGATTCCTCCTAGGTCTTGTGAGTGAGCAGTAGGAAAGAGAAGAGATCATCTCTTCCCTCCCAAGCAGGTGGCCAACATGGATGTTTAAAGGACACAAACTGTACATCACTGTAGTTCTGGCCACAGGCTACTCCTTGCACCTCTGGCTCTTTCTTAGAACACTTGAATTATTCAGGACACATGGCACATCCCTGCATGCAGGCAAGCCTGCAGCAGCCCAGGGCAAACAAACTGAGGGCCCTTGGTGTGAGAATGGCAGTTCTGTGGCTTTAAGAAGGAGCTGGTGCGCCCTGCAGCAGAAAAGCCTGTAGACTCAGCTGTGTTCTTACCTCACTTTCCCTTCTGCAGTGACCTCACCCTGCCACAATGCTACTATTCATGCAGATGGAGTGAAACACTGCATACAAAAGTTTCATTTAGTCACATCAACATGAATATTTAGCCTGTTTGATTAAAAATGAAAGCTAGATATTTGGCTTTCTGCAATTTGATGGGGTTGAATAAGTGGTTATTTTTAAAAAATAAGTATAATTTTACATACTACCCTTGAAAAAAATAATAGAAAAAATATCCAGCACGCCTTCCACCTTTTCGGGGGGGGGGGGGGGGGGGGGGAGATATACTGCCTGATAGGATTACCCTCCTCTCATCCTTTTTTGGATCACAGTCCACAGATCCCACAGATTTTTCTGTGTACTGTTAGAAAGTCAACCATAGAAAATAGAGACAATGAAATTTTTTCCTTGAAAGACAAATGTCATTTTTAAGCTTTCATTGACTTTATTTAACCAAGAAGTTCATATAAGTCTCTGAATGTGTATATGAAAATGCATGCAATTAAATATTAGGAATAAACTCAGAAAGTGGATTTAGTTGCTTTCAAAACTGTAATCTACATAGGGTTAAAAAGAGGACTTGGAAACAGATTTCTAAGAATCCAGTTCCCCAAATGGCACCTGTGGAATTATTGCTAGTTTTAATTTTTCAAAAATATACTTTTCTTTTTAATAAAAGAAACAGAGTAAAAGAGCTGAAAAACAAGCATAAAGAAGAAAATGGATATCACTCATGATTCTAACACCTAAAGATATCATTCTAATATATTCCTACCAGGTGAGTGTGTGTATATGTATGTGTGTGTGTGAGAGAGAGAGAGAGGGAAAAAGAAGACAGAGAGATTAGAGATATACTGCATAAATAGTAATATTTCTATCTTTCTACATAGTATATTACTGTGATCACAAGGGCATTTTTTCCTGACATTGTTTCTTAAAAACATGATTTTAATTGTTGTACAGCATTAAACTATTTCCTTATTTGGGGGCATTTATATTATTTCCAATTTACCTGATCACCTCCACAGCACTGCATGATTTATTCCTGAACATAAATATCTGCCTAGTTCTGCAATTATTTTGTTGAATTGATTTTTTTTAGGTAGAACTGAAGGATACAGACATCTTCAAGACTAACTAACAGTCTCAAAGGACTTGGTATATTTTACCAATTCAGTTTCCAGAGAATAGAATCATGTGTGGCATATAATTAATATTCTCTTAGCCTATTTACTTTGGTATAGGGCATGTTGTAAAATAGCATCTCTTAAAACATGCTCCATCCTAAGATATATTTTTACTTAACCTCTTATTTCTGACAAAGAAAAGACTCCTTCAGAAAAGGATAAAGAATGGAAGATAAACTCTAGTTTCTCCTTTCAACAATGTACCAGGTATGAGAAATTCTACTTATCTTTCTAATCATGTAAGAAGATGAGAATATATTCATGCATCATTGGAGAAGATGCATATTATCCTAAAGGAAGACACTATAGTAGACACTGTCTCAAAGAGATATATAATTCAATGCTTATTAGATGAGACATATTTTAAAAGTAGTAGAACTGAGATTGCTGTTTAATATGAAATCTTGAGGTGAATCCTTGAGAAAAATGAAGAATCCTTTGTTAATGAAATAAATTACATAAGTATTTATTTTGCAAGTTCAGATTTCTATGTGAAGATTTTCCTCAATACTGGGAATACCTTAGTCTCAAAATATTCTGCGGAGACAAACATTATTGGCAAAGGGAAAGACAGTAACTTTATGGTGGAGAAACCTGACAGATTTCACCTTAACCAAATGCTCAAGGTTCACCAGTAATAAGATTTATCATCATGATATACCCCTGATGTGACACACTGAAAAGGACACAGCATCACCTCCCCGATGTTCTTCAAACACACTTAACTTTAACAATCAGGAAAGTCCCAGACAAACACACTCTGGGTGGCATTTTATACCATAACTGACTCAAAAATATCAGGCTCATACAAGACTAAAGACAGACTGAGAAACTGCCACAGGGTAGAGAGACCAAGGAGATATGACAATGAAATGCAAAGTGAGATCTTCAGGGGCTGGAACAGAAATAAGATGTAGGTGGTGGGGGGGGGTGGAAAAATATGAACATAGTCTATAGTTTATCCAGTATCATTGTACCTATGTTAATTTTCTGATTTGGGTTATTATACATAGTTTTAGAAGATGTTAACGTTGGGGAAAGTTTGATGAAGGGTAGGTGGGAATCTGTATATTCTTGCAACTTTCCTATAAGTCTAAAATTATTTCAAAATGAAAAGAAGAAACTTTAAAAATTATGACATTAACAATGAAAAGGGAAAAAAAGCTAAAATGCACCTCTAACATATACATTTCACATAAAAAGGCAAGTCCTCTCTGGAAGGCACTGAATCCTCCTGGATATTTGCATGCTAATTTAACCTGTCTTTATGGAAAACTGAGAACATGTTATAGACAAAATCCATTGGATTTTCACATGGACAAGATGTAAATTCCAAATATGTCAGTTTTTATTTTCTGAAAAAATGATTATTATGGCTCTTCCTTTCAACAGTTGTGGTTTTCCTAGAATGCTGAGAATGGCATCATAGTGAATAAATATATACAGAAAAGAAGGAGCATCTGTTCCTTCCACTCCATCCCCACTGACCCAGGCTCAGTCTGCTTGTGCTACTTGACACTTTCCAGGTTTTTGAGCAGCATAATTGTTTCTTTTGTTGGCTAACGAGGAAGGAAAAAAATGCCTTGATATTTAGGGAAAGCCTAGAAAATGTAAACCAAAACATTTCATCCAGGTATGTGCTATTTATTTCTTGATGAGATTATCAACTATTTTATTTCAGCCCTTAAATCATTTTTAGGATCTGTATTCAACTAGATGGATAACTGAAAAATTCCATAGGGATAATGATGCCTATGTTTAGAACAGTCCTGAAAGCTGATGGAAGCCTGCAATTTCATTACCTGATAAATTCATTCCAAAAAATTAGATTCAACTCATGACACTTCAATTACATATTTAAAATGAGTATTTAATTTGATAATTATTACATGCTAATTAGGTATATCATGGAAAATATATCTTCTCTGGGTTTAATTACCACATTGCAAAAACATCAAAATAAAACTTAACTCATATGTTTTAATCATCTTTTACTAATTAAAATATAATAAGTATGGAAACTACAAGCATCTCCAACTCTCAGTTCAGTTCAGTTCAGTCACTCAGTCGTGTCCGACTCTTTGCGATCCCATGAACTGCAGCACACCAGGCCTCCCTGTCCATCACCATCTCCTGGAGTCCACCCAAACCCATGTCCATTGAGTCAGTGATGCCATTCAACCATCTCATCCTCTGTTGTCCCTTTCTCCTCCTGCCCTCAATCTTTCCCAGCATCAGGGTCTTTTCAAATGAGTCAGCTCTTCGTATCAGATAGCATATCTTACATTAGGCTAAAAATGTATTTCTTATATTTCTTGTATATCAGATACCTATGATAGGGGTTTAAAATGTTTAACATACAGCCAAGTAATTCTTTAAAATGATATTCACAAGTTTTCTTATCAGAAATTTGTTATGTTAAATGGAAAAGCAAGTCCAGATAAGAACCATGTCCATGTAAGAACCATTCCAAATAAACCATTCCAAATTTTGCCAAAGATAGGCAAAATTAAATATTATTGCTAAGAAATTCACATATGCTTGATAAAAGTATTTTGTTAGATTCTAAGGAATAATGAGCACAAATCTCAGAACAGTTGTATCCTAGGGCGAGGCAGGAGAATGGGATGTGGAATAGCAAATGACTGGTGATCTAGTTCTGGGGCTGGGTGGTGCGTTCATAGGTATTTGTTTTATCATTTTTGCTTTGTAACATACATGTGTATTACATAAACTCTCATTTTAAGAATACTAAGGGGAAAAAAGAAAAAAAAATTATTCCATCTGAAACGCTATCTATTACTACAACCAGCAGTTAGAAAAGTACTTGATCATTTGCATATATAGATTTATTATTAAAAGTTATATTTTGGGCTTAGTATTATATCTAGAAAAGATACAATGTACTTTTTATATTATGCACATTAAAAGAGAAAAGATTGGCTGCCAAGAATGATGTCAAATTTCAATCCTTAGCCAACTTCTTGGCCAATTGGATTCTACTTCTGAGACATGTAAAACTATTTATCTTGCAGAATAATCTGGCAACTGCATTAAACACTTCTTCTACTCATACTGATGTATTAGGTACCCGTAGCAACCTAACAAACATGAAATAACCTTAAAGATTGCCTTGAAAAATCAACTGATTTCATCATCATGGACATTGTTGTCATAAGACCTATAAAATGCAGATGACATTCGATAGAACTCAAAACAATAATTTAAAGTCTGAATTAATACCAGCATCTATGGGCTTTTGTTTTAATAAAGCCAACATAAATGAACATATGGAAACTGATCAGATTTGGCCCATGTACAAATTGCCCTCATAATTTGTAATATCCAGTGATTTCCTTGTTCAAAAAGAATTTCCTCCCAGTAACCTATATCCAACCCACTTCTTTCACTGTCCCTTTAAGCAGGTAGACCTTCTAATAGCTGGGTGCCACCCAATGAGGCCTGAAGCAGAAGAGGCAAGAGTGACTCAGATCAGAGGATAGCCCCGTAAGTCAGCCACATGTAGCACTGAGACACCCATTAGGGTGGTGTGCCCTTTCTCCATTGCTGCAGTCATGAAGTCATGGGCCTGCCATGGGGCTAACTTATTATTAAAATAAATCACTGGCCTGGAGACTTAAGTTTAAATGCCAATTAACTCATAAGTAAATGGGAAGGAACTGACTTGTCTCACCCAGAATACTCTTCAGAGAAGTTGTTGAAATTACCATTCTGTGTTGAGGCTTTGGCTCTCACAGATGCTGAAATACCTAGAGAATAGGGGGCTGGAGCAAGCACCTTATAAAGCCAAGCTTGAATTCTGCTCACCCCTTGCATTTTTTTTTTTCCTGAAGGATAGTTGCAACTGGCTCAAGGTAGCTTCAGTAGAAGCATGAGATTTCCAGAGCAGTACAGCCTTCTTGATTGTTAAATAAACCACGTTTTAAAAATCGCAGCCACCTGCTCTTTGGTTGTTTTCTTTGTCTCTGCACAAATGCAGCTGTGTCATTGAAAGAAAAATAGCATTGAGATTTTCTTCCTCTCTTTCACTTTGTTCCTTTCCAGGCAGCATCTACAGAGATATACACAAGCCCACTGTCTACAAGAGCCAAGGCCTACAAGCCATTCTAAAATTCTAATTGCATCCAGGACATAAGCAGGCTTCTTTACCTCCCTGGCATGCTGTGTATAGCAAGTCAAGTCTAGAGGCTTCCTTGCTCAACAGTATCCTCCGCAGTTAATGAAGTCTTACTTCTCAAGAATGAAGTAGCCTCTACAAAGCCTGCTCATGGCATTTGAAGAGTCTTCTCAGAACTCTGAGATTCTTCTTGTTTCAGGGCATTGAGCTCTAGTAACTCATCCTCCATGACTAATACATGTGTTCTCTCTTTGAAATAGCATCATGCTCAAAATGAAGTCCCTGTTTTCGAGTATAGAGGTTTCCCCTACCTGCACACTGTTCTTTCTCATGATGACAGCCAGTTATAACCTGGATTTCAAAGAAGCCCTATGCATTTATTTGCTTTCCTCATTCATAAAAAGCCAAGTTGCCCACAGATCTAGGGATTTACCACTCAATGTGCCTTGTAGAGGGGTTTCCCAAGTGGCACTAGTGGTAAAGAATCCACCTGCCAATGCAGGAGGCATAAGAGACAGGGGTTCAATCACCATTTTGGGAAGATCCCCTGAAGGAGGATGTAGCAACCCACTCTAGTATTATTTCCTGGAGAATCCCATGGACAGAGGAGCCTGGAGGGGTATGGTCCATAGGGTCACAAAGAGCTGGACATGACTGAAGCGACTTAGCACACATGCATGCATGCATATGTCTCGTATAGACTCTGACTTGCTTAGATTACCATGAAGGCAGCCCAGTCTGTAGGAAAACAAAACACTCCACTTTAGCTCTTCACTGTCCCTGTTCCAAGTGACCTACAGACATGTTATTAAAACATGGTCTATTAAGTCATTATTTTTTATCTGCTTATCCAATGCCATCAGGTAACAAGCCATCATCTGAAGCCAGCCACATGGCCACAGGCCCAACTGGAATACATCCACTGGTCTTGTCATATTGTGCTGGCTTTTCTCCTAGAGGAATAGACAACACCACACCATCTGGAACAGTGATTCTAGAAGGGCTTTCCCCATATCTTTCAGGATCTTCTCCATCTCCTAAAACCAGTTTAAAAAGCTTATTCCTTTATGGAGGGGCACCATTAACAAATGAAAGGACAAAACTGATAAACAACAGGTGCTTTTCATCATCCAGTACCGCTAACAGGCTTTGCTCTTTGTGTCAAACAAAATAAGGTCAAGGTCTCCTGATCAATTACAGGACAGGCCACAAGTGTCATGTCAGCAGCTAGCCCAGTCCATCTCTGAATCTTCCTCAGAGGATGAAACTGGGAATAATGTGCTAGGATGGACATCTAGCTTCAGTGGGCACCTCCTTGCCTTGGTATCTACCTTCAAGTTAGGGTTCAAGAGTGTGTGTGTGTGTGTGTGTGTGTGTGTGTGTGTGTGTGTGTCTTCTCTCTGCTCAGCTGTGGAAACAGGAAGGTGAGTCCCTTCACCACCACAGGTTTCCAACAGCTGCCAGCGAACCCGAATGACATTGCTGCCTCCCTCACTTAAAGGGAACTGGCTGTGCCTTGCTCTGGATAGAATTCTGCCTCATTGCAGGTAGCCACCTTGTTGTTCAACCACTCTGCAGTTCTAAATGCTTTGTTCTCACTGTGGGATTCATTCTGGCTTTAGCCTTAATGACTAATGAGGGATGCATCTGTCATCTATTACACAAATTATGCTGCTGAGAATATTTAAAATACAACTGAAGACCTTCAAACCATCAAGCAGGTGCTCTGTGTGCATCTATGTACACACATGCACACGTGCATGCATCCCTTTTCCTCATCCTCTCCACCTACCCTTCTTTTTCACGTAAGACAATACAGATCGACAACCCTCATAGTATTTACTTACAGCAAAAGTAAGGCGTTTCAGAACTGCCTCAGGAAAGAAAGTCTTGTTTCTAATAGGAAAATGATTGAGAAGATAGGAGCTTAGAAAATACAGTGTAAAAAAAGCTTACAAATAAGGTACAAAAAATAAGGCATAACATTTTTTTAGTGAGAAAAAAAAAATCAGACCTTTCTTGAACTGAAACTATTTTTTACACTGAAGTCTAAAGCTTCCAGCTTCGAGTTCCATCAGCTTCCCCTCCATAGAATCCTAAGAAATGTCTGTAAACCAGTAACATTTTCTCATGGGATTTCATTACTGAAAGGGCTCATTAGGAAAGACATTAAAATACGAATTACCTCATAAACTATTTAGCTGTGTACCCAGTGGGAGTGTGTACTTACCAGGGCCTGAGTGTTTCACAAATAGAGCTAATCAATTAAGCTTCATTAGAAACTGAAGGGGTCTTACAAAGATTGGATAAGTCAGGGACCAAGTACAAAAGGACTTGACAGGAAAACAAACATCCCCCGTAACAGACTTGCTAAAGCTAATCAGCAGCTTTTGGGTACAGCAGATAATTCAAAATATTTCTGTCTTGGGCCAGAATCTCCTCAGGTTCATAGTTCCTAGATCACCTTAGTAGGCTTCTGACCGGCCTGGGGATCTTATTTAAATGCACGTTTGCATTTAGTTAGTTGGAGGTGAGGTCTGAAATCCTGAATCTCCAGCCAGTTCCCAGGTGAGGCTAATGCTGTGGGTTCAGAAACCCCACTGTGAGCAGCAAGGTCTCAGATAATTTGGCCCCAGGACACAACGCAAGTAGCCTTCACAGTGTTCTAGTAGGGCTTCCCTGTTGCCTTAGTGGTAAAGAATCCACCTGCAGTGCAGGAGACACAGGTTTGAGCCCTGGATCAGGAAGATGTCCTGAAGAAGGAAATGGCAACTCATTCCAGTATTATTGCCTGGAAAATCCTGTGAACAGAGGAGCCTCATAGGCTACAGTTCACGGGGTCGCAAAGAGTCGGACATGAGTGGGCAACTAAACAACAACAATAACAACAGGTGGATGACACATTGAGCCTACTTTTTCTTGCTGCTCCATGTGGCAAGATAGAATGAAAAAGTTACAGCAGGTTGCCCTTATACTGAAATCTCTTCTTCATGTTTCTGGAGAATTTATCTTCACTAATATTCTTGGTGAAACTTTCACGTTAACACTAAAAAAGAAGGGGCTTGTTGTAAAAGTAGCTTTGTATCTTTGAGATCAACTTCTAAGGGAAATTCTATAGCACATTTTTAATAGTTAGATGGGAGGGTAGAGATAGTTTTTATTTTTGCCTCAGAACGAGGAAACACTTAGGCTCTACAAATTCCCATCAAGGCACTGAGCTAGCATGGAGCTGCGTTTCCTCCAGGAGCACTCTTGTGGGCTCTTAAAGGAAGTATGGGTTCTTAGGCTGCAGCTGAAGGGTCCTGGGTAGCATGCAAACGTTAATCTTGAAACCCCTGGACTGAGATGTCCTTGCCGGTTTCTTAGAAAACAGCAGCATTCACTGCCTCACTGATCATACCACTTCTTGAAGAATATCAGCATTGCTTCAGTGGTCAGGCCAGTCACTGCAGGGGCCAAGAAGGAAACCTCCTTCCTGTCTAGATAGCTCCAAGCCAGTTGCTAGAGCAGCAGCTGGCTGTGGCAATGTAGCCGCGTCTGCTCCATGCCTCCAGGCTCTGCTCTGCCATGGCAGAAACGTGGCAGCAGAGAGGTTTCTCAAGTTTGTGGTCAAGACAACAGCCAGGGACAGAGATGAGGGTGCCTCTGCTCTTTCTCAGCTCTCAAAACACAGCTGATACAATCCCCAAACCTCAGCACATTCTGAGTCTGGGCATAGATGCATGCAAAGGGATAATAGTGTGTTAGTCATTCAGTCATGTTTGACTGTGGCTGCTTGTGGCTACCCGTGGACTGTAGCCCACCAGGCTCCTCTGTCCATGGACTTCTCCAGGCAAGAATACTGGAGTGGGTAGCCATGCCCTTTTCCAGCGGAACTTCCCTATCTAGGGATCAAACCCAGGTCTTCTTATTGCAGGTAGATACTTTACCATTTGAGCCACCAGGGAAGCCCCAAAGGGACAGTGAATCTTCCCAAATTCTGTGTGGTTCTCTAGGCCACTGAGGACGTGGCTGAGAATATGGCCAAACAAGAGCAGGTTTGCCACTGGATCACAAATGTGGAGACATGGGACAAGAATCTCAAAATCTATTCCTGGTTCAGTGGCTGTCATTAATGACAAGGTGAGGACTCAAGATCCGTATTCCCTCCCAGCACCACTGTTAATCACACTTTCAGTTACTTCTGAGAACACTTAGGCACTAGGTGCTTGCCAGGACATAGCTAAATGAGCTATGTGAATGTGGCACAGGGACAGCTTCCTCCGAAGCAGTGCTTGGACTGGGATGAGGAAGGGAAGGTTCAGGATACAACTCTTAAGGGTATATTCACTCTCAAAATTGTGCAAATGCATCAATGCCAAGTTATCACTTTCACAACCCTGAGAGTGAGTGCTTTCTCAAATTAGCACCCTGGGCACCCTTCTTGTTTCATCATCCCAATCCTAGCTCTGCTTCCAAGTTTCAAAAGTGGACCAATCTGCAAGCTTTTATGTTTACCAAGAGAGAGCTCTTCATTGGAGAAGCCAACCTAATACTGCAGGGCTTTCTAGGTTCCCAAGAAGTTCTGCTGGAATTTGATTTTGCAAGCGTCAATCATGGGGTTGTGGTCAGGGTTTTGTTTAAGATTCTAAGATTTAGATAATCCTCAGATAACTTCTGGCAACCAATATGGGCTAAATTGTACAGATAATACATACATTGAAGTCCAAAGGCTCAATACTTCTGAAAGTGACTATATTTGGAGATGGGAGCTTTAAAGAGGTAATTAAGGTAAAATGAAGTCCTAGAAATGGGCTCTAAAATCTAATATGATTAACATCCTTATAAGGAGAGGAGATTAGGATACAGACACACAGAGGAATACCATGTGAAAACACAGGGAGAAGGTGGCTGCCTATAAGCCAAAAAGAAAGGCCTGGAACAGAGCCTTCTTTCACATCCTTCAGGAGGAACCAGGCCTGCTGATACCCTGATCATGCACTTCTACACTTCAGCACTGATAGACAATACACTTCTCTTGTTTAAGTTACCCAGTCTGTGGTACTGTTATGGCAGCTCTATGAAACCAATAGAGAAACTGCTTCCTATGTGTTCTAATGTCCAGTTTTCTTTCTTCTTTCAAAAATAGCCTTGATCACTAAGGACAACTAGACATAGTCTTTTGGGGTCTAAACTTTCGTCCAAGTCTCAACTCTCTGAGGTGCTCAGTCCCTCAGCTGTGTCTAACTCTTTGTGGGTCCATGGACTATAGCCCACCAGGTTTCTCTGTCCATGGGATTTCCCAAGCAAGAATACTGGAGTGGGATGCCACTTCTTACTCCAGGGAATCTTCCCCACTCAGGGATCAAACCTGTTTCTCTTGCATCTCCTCCACTGACAGGCAGATACTTTACCACCAGCACCACTTGGGAAGCCCTCAACTTTCACTCAGATAGTGAAAGCAAAGCAAAAAAAAAAAAAAAAACCAGTAGTCTGTGATACTGGTTGAAAACTTCCCAAGTATATCATTATAGATGAATGACAGCTAGTGGGGTAGTAATTTATGTTTCAAGAACTCATAGACATAATTTCTAGGTGGACAAAAATGTTAGAAAATGGTAGTGTTATTAACGATGAGGTGGAGGTCAAGGGCTTGTTCTCTGAGATGAAACAAGAATTAGAATCACTTCAATCATTTCATCCCTGGCAGGGTAAGATTTCTTCTTTCTCTAGGTCATCTCCATCACTCTTGTCTTTGGTTTTGGTGCTAAAAAGAATCAACCAATTGCTCTGATATCAAAAAGTCACAATATATCAATCAAATGTGAGAATGGCATGCTGTGGCTATTTTTAAGGGCTATGAATATGTCCGTATCAAGCCTGTAAGAGATGCCTGTCTTTGCTCATGACGAATCCTAGGAACACTGATTTCTATGGTCATGTGATCATCATTCCTCTGGTTTCTAAATCCAGTAATGGTGTGAAATAGTCATAATGGAGCTCACAGTAATAAAAAAAGAGAAAGTTCAAAACAAACTTCACTTCGGAGATTATTGAGTTGTCTTTTAAAAAAGTAATATTGGGTTGGCCAAAAAGTTCACTTGAGTTGTTCTATTTTTGGTGAACCCAATACATCTTGACTTTGTAGAGGTCCACTCTATAAATGCCTATACTAGGGATGGCTCCAGGGATATGTCCCCCTCAGAGAGAAATGTGTTTCCTTTCCTTCACAGTGAAACCCAGGTAGCTGCCTCTACAGCAGGTAAAAAGCACTGTCTCCAGGGATGGTGGGAGGGGACTCTTGTTCATACTACCCCATTCTTCTCTCAACACATGTGGATGGACTCTTTCAGATACATTATGGAATAAAAGGCTTTTGTGGGCAGTCCTGGGAAAGCAACCATCTCTGGCATTTCTTACCAAAAAAAAAAAAAAGTGTTTTGAGTTCTGAATGACTGACTTTTAAACACACTTTGAGAATTCCAGTCCTGTGTGAGAGTCAGGAATGGCTTGAAGGCACAAGAACTACTTGCAGAAGATCCACCTTGGAGTTCCAAAGGCAACACTACAAACTTTTGAAAGGTGCTCAACCCCACAGCACGTTGGGTAACTCAACAACCTCCAGTCAGACAGAAATCTATTAGTTTAACAAATGTGTAGAAAATCCACTGGGTGGCCAAATAATGTGTTCATCATAACCTCAAATCCAGACAGAATTTTGTTCTTTTAAATTTTATTTGCTTGAATAAATATCAAACTACATTTAATTAATTTTAGAAATTACCTGCCAAGTGATAATGGGAAAAAAAATTTCTCATTTTCTCCCCAAACATTCATGCCACTTTTCCAATTAGCTTTTTGTTTTCTTAAGAGTTAGACGTATAAAAGGGTTTTCTTCTGAAAAAGGACTTAAAAAGCAAGGGGATTTTAAATAGTGATCTGCAAAACTGTTTTACCTTTTTCTTATTCATCATTTAACACAATTTCTAAAGACTGGATCTCCACATGAGTTTCACACACTTTAGAATAGTTTTTGTTAAGGAAATCTTCTTTTGTCCACCCCTTGAATCCATCTCTTCCTTTGAACAGATTTCTATATTTGAAGGAAGAGACGTTATTTGGGTTTCCCAAACAACAAAGTACATCACAATCTTAGAAATGGAAGGCCAAGCGACTTTTGTGATAAGCAAGACCTCAGAGGAAAAACAGAAAAGGGAAGTGCTTCAGGGAATAAGTGGCCAGGGGTGAGTTTTATGAGATCTGATTGTACCATTCAGAGAATAGAATTTATATATGTACATATTCAATTACTGATATTTTCATTGGATCTACCTAAGTCATCATGCCTAGAACTGCATCCAAGTTCCTTCACTGAGTGGCATGCAAAAGCTGCTTTTACAAAAGTCTCCAGTTTCCAGCCTACATATCAGCCAGTGATTTGCATAATCCTTAATACCCACCCCCCAAGTCCTTTTTTCAGCCACTGGCTGCAAACAAGATCTGGTTCAAGCTTCCCTAAACTAATCCATGCTAACACCATTTAGAAGGGAGACTATTCCATGTAAGTTGGCACAGCCGAATAAGCTCCCCATTGTATAAACGGCAGTCTGAGGAGAAAGACATTAATGAATATGCCAGTGGGCAGAGTCCTCAGCTACTCAGTTGCTTGCTGGACCCTAACTCTGGAAGAAACTTGAATGTATTTTTAACCAAGGTAAGGAATTTAAGTCTACCTCCCTGTCTGAATCCTAATAGCTCTTCAAGACCCAGATCAAAGCAACAACTTCATGAAGACTAAACTGGCCTGACCCTCCAAGTCTTCTTCCTGACACCCATTCAGTCTCTCTTTTGACCTCAAATACAGGTTTTGGTAATTTTTCTTTTTTTTATGACCCTTCTCCCCAACCGTGCTCAATACATGTTATTTAGAGGCTGGCGCTGTGTCTTTGCAAAATCCGTTAACTGTGGCTTAAACAGTACTTGCTTCCTGAGTACATGCATACATATATACATACACACATGTTTTAGGTAATTTTATTTTCCTAATGCTGTTTATTTTCTAGCACCTCCACAACTTTTGTCACTCTGCTTATTCTCCCTGCAAAACCCTTCCTTCTCACCCTTCTAATTTGCTTAAGTGTTAGTTGCTCAGTTGTGTTCAACCCCTTGCAACTTCATGGACTGTAAGCCTCCAGGCTCCTCTGTCTACTCTTGTTGAGGCAAGAATACTGGAGTGGGTTGCCTTTTCCTACTCCAGCAGATCTTCCTGACCCAAGGATTGAACCTGGGTCTCAGGCATTGCAGGGTTCTCTTGCATTGCAGGCAGATGCTTTACCTTCTGAGCCACCAGGAAAACTCTTCTGATTTGCTTAGACAAGTGCTATTGGGTAGAAATTTCTGTGATGACGGAAACATTCCGTATCATCTAATATGGTAGTCACTGGCCACATGTGGCTGCTGCTGCTGCTGCTGCTAAGTCGCTTCAGTCATGTCTGACTCTGTGTGAACCCACAGATGGCAGTCCACCAGGCTCTGCCATCCCTGGGATTCTCCAGGCAAGAACACTGGAGTGGGTTGCCATTTCCTTCTCCAATGCATGAAAGTGAAAAGTGAAAGTGAAGTCGCTCAGTCGTGTCCGACTCTTAGCGACCCCATGGACTGCAGCCTACCAGGCTCCTCCATCCATGGGATTTTCCAGGCAAGAGTACTAGAGTGGGGTGCCATTGCCTTCTCCGCCACATCTGGCTACTAAACACATAAAATGCAGCTAGTGAAACTCAGAGTTGGAGTTTTTATTTTATTTTAATGAATTTAAAATTTAAATAGCCTCTTGTAGCTAGAGGCCACTGTGTTGAATAGCACAGTAGCTTGACTCATTCAAGAGGTCCTCCTGGAGAGCCACTCTGGAGTCTCAGCACCATCATTATGAAGGTGGACTTGACACACATTTTGTACTTTACTTTATCATAATATATATCACAATATACTTAGCTATCTATATATTTACCAGATTCCCTCATTGGACTGTAAGTTCCTATAAAAGTCTTATTCATAGTTTTATCTCCAAAAACCAAATATTACATGGGTATTTTTGAGGGGCTCCATAGTGTTTTCAGTGAAAGGATGAATAACAGAAGTAATGGCTCGGTGGACTGCTAGAGACACGTCTACATATATAACGAATCTACAAAGCAGATCTCTTGGAACCAAGTGAGCTGGGAACTAAGAGATTAATGGTGGTGATGTGACAAATTATCTTTGTCTAAGGAACATGCACGGCTCTTTAGCTTATCTTTCCTTACAAATGCAGGCCCTATCTTCTGCATCACTGGAGCTGAGGAACAGTGCTTGTAGAGCTCCTGGTCATTAAGCCATGACTCTGTCCAGACTTGCTCTCTAAGAAAATTCCCAGGAGATAAAGTTCACTGCAATGATGAAGTGAGATAAACACACTTTTGCTGTGATCCCAAGTTCTCACATACCCCATACTGATCTATAGAACAGCTGGGATCATTCATCAGATTTGAAAATAATCAGGTCTTCACACTCTGTTATCACGGGTATGGTTGTTCCAAAGGGTATGTTGGCAAAGCGCCTTCTTAACCACATACTAGAGACTCAACCACCTCCATCCAAGTGACTGACTGGGGAGCTCTCCTTCCCCAGCATTTCTTCCAAACCCATTTGCAGAGCAAAAGGGAAATTCTCATTTAAACCAATAATGATCCTTGGTGTTTTGGAAGAAAATAAATGCTGAAAGTTGGCATGGTACTGCTCATGTCATTTTAGGGTACATAGTTGAGTCTCGTGGCTAGACATATTCCAAATATTTGTATAATTTCAAGTAATTTGTACAGACATACTAAAAGTCTATTTTAGGCAGTGGAATTTAATATATATTTCTTGGTGAGCCTTTTGTCTTTTGTGTAATTTTAGCCCTAATATTTTAACATGAAAATATTTAATGTTACAAAAATGTTTTCATATTCATATGTTTGTGAACCTCCAAACCATAAAACAAGAACATGTGTTTGAGATTCAAAAGTATGCTGCATTGAACTCTGCTTTCTAAAATAAGCTTTTAACTATTTAAAAACCTTTTTATAAGTCATTTTTATTTTTACATATTTCAATTAATTGGTGAATTCAAAGCAACAGCTGTGTAACTCCCATGGGTTTCCATATCTAAGTCCCTTTAAGGAGCAGAGTAATTTAGTGCATTAATCAAAACTATGACTTGAATTCTATAACTGAGTTTACCACAACTTTGCTGAATGATCAAAGGTAAGGTACTTAATCTCTCTTAGTCTCAGTTTTCTCTTTTATGAGACTATGGACTTTGTACAAGTATGTTTTAAATATCATGAATTAAACCAGTAAAAGAAAGAGGAGGCTCCTTTGAAGCAGGGGAAAAATAGGAAAGAAAATAATATATAAAGAGAAATTACTGGGTGCCAGGGATTATGTCAGACGATTTCCCTGTAGTACCTCACATAATCCTGAAAATAACTCTATAAGTGAGTCCCTACCATTATCCCCATTTTATAGAAAAGAAAATGAGGAACAGAGAGTTAAGCAATCAGGCTGTGCAGCCAGGATTTAGAGCCAGGCAATCTGATTGGAGAGTCTTTGTTCTCAACCAATGGTTTATTCTACTTCTCCAAGAAAAGATAAAAAGCAAACTCATATTGTTCTTAATTCCAGTTGAGAGCCATAACTCCCATAAGAGGCTAGCTTGATTGATCATCTGTGGGAAAGGTGGGAAAATGTTCTACAGATTTTAAATTATGAGCTATCAATCATTATTACCATTACTGTTAAAGACACAGAGACCTGGTATTATCTAATTTAACATTTAAGATTTCAAATATTAAACAATAGCCCTCACATCCTAAGATCTAAAGTAGTTTGAACTTTTGCTGGGGTGCAGATTTAAGCTACATTTGCTCCATAGCTCTGGGCTTCCATAGCTATGGTGGTGCTAGCGTAAAGAATCTGTCCTCCAATGAAGGAAACAAGAGACATTGGCTCAATCCCTGGATCAGGAAGATCCCCAGGAAGAGGAAATGACAACCTACTCCAATGTTCTTGCCTGGAAAATTCCATGGACAGAGGAGCCTGGTAGGCTACAGTCCTTAAGGCTGCAAAGAGTTGGACACAACTGAGCACATACACACTGACGGCCTATGCAGGAGCTCTGATACATATCTCAAAGGTACATATCTGACATCTGATATCCACACATGTATACACCTGAATCACTGTGCCATATACCTGAAACTAACACAACACTGTACATCAACTATACTTCAATAAACCCACAAACAAACAACAAAACAGAGATACTACCTCATAGGACAGTTGTGAGGACGGAATAAGCTGAGAATGCATGTAAATGCCTACTCTGAGAGCTTTATGTGCAATTCCTCACTGAATCTTTACAACATAAAAACCACATGGTCACACGGCCCATAATCAGCATTCAATGCCTGCTTGATATTATTACATAATTAGTCATTCACATTCACTGATTTGACAAAGAGACATTTTTGTGCCAACTCTGTGCTAGGTAGTTAGATTCTTCCCCTGAGGCAGCCTAGGCACTAGGGAGGAGGTTACAGTCTGGTTAATACAGGACTCCCTCAACCTTAAAATATTACTCCATTAATAATGCAGAATGAGAACTAAGCTACTTTATATTTTCAGTTTAACTTTCTTGCTTGAGAATAGATTCAGTGATATTTAACCATCCAGTAGTAACATATATCCAGCAATAATGATAAAATTCGATCAGTATAAATCTATATACTTCCATCATGTGGGTGAAATAAAAATGGTCACAGGTTGATGTCTCTTAAAGGGGATAAGAGTAGGATCCATATAATCCTATCTCAGGTTAATCTGAGAGACACAAACGTAACTTCAGTTTATTTAAGGTACTCAGGTTTATATTTAAATAAGCAAAGGCTTGGTAAGATAAACACAGAAAATGTGGAAGAAATACATTCATATTCCCAGGGGAGCCAACACTTTTGCAATAAATAAGACAAATAACTATAAAAACCAGAAAACTTAAGGAGATATCTTAAACTCTCAAAACACTGTGCATCCAAGCAAAAAAAATCATAAAACAAAACTACTAAATATATTTTCAGACATGCATTGAGGTTTAGAAACAAAAATATAATTAGTAAAATAAGGTGGTAAAGTCAGCTAACTATTAAGAACCTGAAAAATGCAGCAGAGAAAGGATAACCTGCTCTATTATTTGTTCCCTGTATTCCAATACTCACCCCAATGAAGAAAAATTGCCTGAAAGTACAGAAATGTAAAAAAAGAGAAAAATCAAGTGGCAAGCAAATACAGAAAAAGGTGTGTAAACTTATTATAATGTAAGAAAAGGAAATTAAAAACTGGCTAAGATTTTGTTTAAAAATGAGAATGTTTAATACTTCTGAAAATGCTGTAAGACAGATATCCTCCTATGTGACAGGAATTAATGAAAATTAGTGTAAATTTTAAGAAATTTGATATATATATATTTATATATATATACACCAAGCCTTTAAAATGCATATTCCTTTTGACTTGGTAATCTTAATTCTGGGAATCTATTCTAAGGAAGTAATCAAAGATGTAATTGAATAATTTCAGGTCAGCTTTTTGTTTGATTTATTTTTCTAATCAAAAGGTTAATTCTCGTAGAGAAAATCTAAATACCCAGAAATAGAAACAAAGTGAATTTTTTAATGTGACATCAATAGGATAAATTATGCAATTAACCAGATGTTTTCAAAAGATATTGTGTGATATGGGCAAATGCTCATAATAGCATGTGAAATTTTTTAAAAGCAGAACATACACCATAAGTCACAGGCAGGGCTTCTCTGCAGAGTCGCGCTTGACCATGGCTGGAAGAACCCCAGATACCAATGCAGGGATTTGGGAAATTGTGGGAAGGATTCTCACCTGCTCAAATATCTCTCTCCCACCCACTTGTCATGGGTCCTGAAATTCTACCACTGGTGAATCAATCATCTGAGTTAAGTCCTACCCTATCCGTGGAACTTAAAAAAAATAAAAAGCCCAAGTGTACTGGGCAGCATGGTAAGTCACAGGAACATTTCCATCTATATTGGTTTATCAGATTTTCTTTTCTTCATTTTATAATTAAACGTTTTCACTGGGCACCTAGAACACGCAGGAAAGATGCCAGCCTGGGGCCATGGCATGACATTGGCCTCTATACTCAAGGAATTCACAGGCTGGCAGTGAGGGAGGGACACGGGCAATAAAGCCTCTACAAGGAAGAGATAATAAACAAGACCCAAATGGAGTCTACCCCAGCAGAAGGCGTGGCTTCTGCCTGCCTGAGGAAGTTGAGAAGACTGTGCTGGAAATGTACATTTGAACTAAGTCTTATTGAAAAAGAGTGGAGTGCTGTTTGCAGAGCAAAGGAAATAGGATAGGAGAGGCAAGGCAGTCAGAGAGAGCCAGAAGCTCTCAGAACATCGCCAGGCTCCTGGGAGGGGCTTTCAGAGAGTGACCATGATACTTGGAGCTGAGTGGAACAGGAGAGGCTGGGAGGGACACAGGACTGGTACCCTGGAAACATGGGCACATTCCCATGGGGAGGTGCCAAAAAGGAGAAGAAGGACATTCCAGGAAAGGGTGCAAGTGAAACACCTGCCAGCTCTGAAATTCTATCCAAGTGCGCTCCTGTTCCCCTTTTTTCCTCAGATGGTGGCTTGCTACTGAAATCAGGTTACTGCCTTGTCTCCGCACTTTTAATCTCTAGAATCCAAGGCCACAGTTGGATGAAAATCTCATCCTTAAACACATCTTCTGTCTGGTGACTGTAAATAGGATTTCAAAATTAAAAATTTATCGATTCTGAGAACCTAATGATTCATCTTATTCATACTAAGGCAAACAAAATACATGAAATATGGAGTACTATAGTACAGCTAGATTTTCCAACAAACGGGATAGAAAGACCCTTCTAAAGGATACCAATAGGAAAAATATACTCCCGGTTAGTTCTGGATTTGAAGACGGGATTCTCTTTCTTACTTTCTTTTTTTAACAAAAGAAAAATCCCCAACTTTTAGGAAAACTTTGCCTCCTCTATCTGCCCCCCATGCTCTGCTTTCCATCCCCCTCAAAGCACAACTTTTCTGACAGATCTGCTGTATTTGCCACATAAAAAATCAAATCAAGGCAGAACCATCATCCCAAAGTGCAAAGCAAACTTTCATTATTAGTTGTGCTGGCAAAAATCTTGGAAAGTGTAAGCCACATAAAGTCCAAGAAAAAGACCAAAATATATCACTGCAAAGCAGAACTCCTTGTAACAAGGTTTATAAAATATTCTTTTCCCCCCCTTAGCTATTCTGACACAAGCTGAACTTATTTGTACAGCGTTGCAAAGCAGACAAGGAAACACGCGCGCGCACACACACGTACACAAATACACAAAGAAGACGTGCCTGAACACTGTCTGAGAGGGGGTGTTCCGAACCAGACCGACCGTGCACAGCGTCCTTGCCCAGATGCATTTGACTTCAGGCTTGGGAACGTTAAACAAACACAAAAACAAGAGCCGGCGATGCGCGTGCTGGGCTGGGTGACAGAGGTAGCGAGCAAATATTGGGATTGTGTTTCACCTGTTGCCATGGTTACCAAAACTGGGTGGATACTTGCAGAAAGAAAAAGAAAGAAAACTGGGAAGACAATGAGTCCTAGGAGACTGTCTGAATGTGCGTATGTGAAGACTCTACTGAGGGTGGAGGAAGGGAGAGCCCAGAGGGAGTCGATGGAAAGGGACATTTCAATACTGCTTTGTGTTGGGTGCTTGGAGAGCTCTGTCACTGCTCCACACCAAGGAGAAACACATCTCCGAGAGCCTAAGTAAGGTCCACGCAGTCCCAAAAAACACAGCAATGAGATATGGGAACTTTACTTTTGCTCAGTGGCAGGCAAAATCAAGGCAGTTTATACTGAGTACCAAGAGATGCAATACTCATTGTGAATCCACACTCTGGGTGACCAAGAAGAATAGCTTAGTGGTCTCATGTTGAGACCCCCCCAAATTTCAGCAATAATCATAGAAAACTGAACCCATTCCTTCATGCATTTGGATTACGAACTTCAACTCCTCTTTGATAAAAAACGGAAAAGCTGACTGACTCTCTTCTTCCCAGGTACTTTGCCTCACTAACCAAACTCTACAGACAACGCTCCAGGAAAGACTTCCTTAGAAAGTTCACTATCACGGCAACCAGCAGATGGCTTTCTCTGTCAATTCCTGACTAGCACATGGAGAGTGAAGTATGATAAACTGAAAACCTGGAATCCGGGTTCTAATTCCCCTTCTTTTGCTAATTAGCTATGTGACCTTAGACCAGGTATTAAGGAACTTCAGACTGTTGTTTCTGAACAGTCTGGAACTTCAGACTGTTGTTTCTCAAAGGAAAGAATTTTTCTAAAACAATCCCTGAGCTCCTTTCCTGCTTTGGAATTTGGTGATTCACAAGCAATTGATCATCTCTCAAATTCTTATTTTCAAAACAAATACAATCAAATGTATAATCCCATATATTTAGGATCCTGATCAGCACATGGAATGTAAACACTGTAGGAATTTATTATGTTCTATGGCAATATAAATAAGTGGTTGTTTGCACCTATTGATGATTTCACAATCTAACCATTTACATTGTACCAAAAAAGATGATACATCCCCCACATAAGCTTTCTACCATTTAAATGGGTGAAGTGATAATAGCATGGTTATATTTCAGCCAAGAAAAAGGACTCGGGGCTTCTATGAGCTATCAGAGTTGTATCATTACTTTTAGTCTAATTCAGCACTTGTCCTGGCCAGACAGAAATATGTCAGCCTTCTCTCCAGTGTTAGGTGATGAGGACTAGAGAAGTTAATAGGTTTCCCGGCCTAGCAATTAATTTGAGTCTCATCTTCCTTTAATATCACTTTTAAAAAAGTTTTACTTTTGTAAGAACTTGCTTTGATGCCGAGTAAGATATCATGAGGACTCCAGGGTCAGCAATGATATAGTAGAAACAGGACAAAAATCAAAGACTCAGGGCCTGGTTATGCCACTGGATCGTGATGGAAAGTCACTTAGAAACCTCTCCATGTCTATAAAATGAAGATAGTAACACTTCCCTGTTGACCTTATAGGGGTTGCTATGAGGCCCCAAGGAGACAATTTATATGGAAGAACTTTACAATTTGGGAAGTGCTCTACTAATATAAATTCATAAGATGAACATTCCCACTGCTGGCAAAACATTATGGTTTAGGGTCAGGAGCAAGAGCCCAATACCTGGGTTAACATCCCAACACCATTTCTTTCTTTTTAATCAGCTTGTATGTTCTTTATAAGTTACTCAGTCTCTCATTTGTTCATTTATAAAATGAGACTAAGAATAGTACCTCCCTCAGGGGATTGTTTCAAGAATTAAATGAAATAATGTACTATAAGATGCTTAACATAATTTCTGCCACCACATAACAAGTGATTAATTAATGTTAACAATTATTGTTTTCTACTGTGGTGTTTTATACTGCCCTTAAAATGATATCCATCAAGAGTTCAGATTTTTGCTGTTGTTGTCATAGAATCTCACCTAATTCCTATTTACCTGCATACCGGACAGTGGTTTTTCATAGCACCAAGGGAGCAGGATTCTGAAAAGAGCCATCTGCTTGGATTAGTCTCTCACCACATTTTGATCACTGGCTGCAGGGCCACATGGCTGCTGGCAAGTGAAGGAGAGCGCCTTTCAAGTCAACAGCGTTTCCTGCCTTGCCACAAAGCTTTTGAGAAGCAGACAGCCTACTTATTCCCTGCTTTTTTATTCCTAGACATTTAGGAAGCAAAGCTGGGGATGATTAAAGCAAACGGGCAAATCGAAGGACGGCATTTCTCAAGAGTGCCAGAGAGATGTTACCTGGAGACTGTCTTTTCATGTGTATAAATTTTCCAGGCAATTCCATATGGAGCCAGACTTCTCTGTGATTTATCTATTGGACAGTGGGTGGCCAAAGGGCACTGTAGGCAAACAGTTATCCAGCTCGATAATTAGGGAGGGAAAAGGCAAACACAAACACACCCAGGTTGACATTCAAAACAAAGTGGAGATTTAGCCAGGGATTGCTCACTATGCCACCCCGGTTCTCATCTGCCAATCTGCCAGGAAGAAACTATTAGCCAAAAAAAGAAGCACTGTTAGTGATTTATTGGTACAGCTGATGGCAAAAGCACAATTCTGTGTAGAAGGGTAAAGGCCTGAGTTGGGGCTCAGCTTTGTGTTTAAGTGATAGCTTGATCTTCTGAAGTCTTTGCCAGGTTCTTCTGTCCTCTCTTATGAAATAAAGAATTGGGGCAAGGTCTTCACTAAGTGCCCTCTATCTCTAAAAGGACTTGACGCTCCAATCCTATTGGTTTCTTTCATTCATTCATTAATGCATATATTTATGTATTCATTCAATGAACAGTAAACCTAACTGTGGATGAGGTATTGACTGTTGGTGACCAAAACACAGCACAGTCAGTCCAACACAATGGAAGAAACAGCCTTTAGTATTGATGGCTCTGAATTCCTTAGAAGGCAATGATATTCCCAGTTCTATTTTCTAAGGAACAGATGTATTGCTTTCCTCTCAAGGAAAAAAAAATAAGATGGCTATTGTTTCTAGATGTCTTTCAAACAAGTCAAATGTAGATAGCTACTCTTTACAACCTGAATACTTAGCTAAGCATTTTAACAATGTTTTCTTCTCCTTCTTAGCCCCACCATTGCCCCTTACTCACTCCATCCCATTCTCATTTCCAGGGCTAGGGTTTGGTTCTTTCTCATAATTTTAATTCAAGTCAATTAAATTCAGTTCTCATTCGTGGGGCCTTTCTCAGTACACAGAGCTTACACAATGCAAGGATTATTTTCAAGGAGCTTCTAATCAATCAAGTTGGGGAGACACACATATAAAACAAAAAATGTCATGGTTAAAATGAGTTAGAATAAGAGGCAGTGAGGTTGGACCAGTCAGTCAGCCACAGAGCTCTGATTAAACTAAGCAATAAGTCCATACTAACCAACCACTCCACATTTTTCCCGGTTATCTAGAGGTCTACACTGCCTTAGCCATCCTTGTCTCCCATTTTTTTGTACATATAAATTAACCTAAAATGAATTTGATTTAATCTGCTGCTTACTAACACCTGGAAGCTGTATATTTTTATCTAAAGGGTCAATGTTATGATGAAAATGCTTTGCCATTAGAGTCTGAGACTTTAGCTTTTGCTAAGTGATATGTCATTGGGCCAATTTTTTTAACTAGTTAAAGCTCAGTCTCAGTTATAAAATGGGGACAATATCCCTGTTATGGGACCGTCCTGAGAATAAAATCAGGTCAGAACTATACACAACTTCTCCTTGGTATCACTATTTCCTAGGCTTCCTACCCCTATCCAAACTGATGGTGACTCCTGGGCAGAGTGGCCAGCACCCTCTATGAAAGGCTGTTTATATGCCATCCTCATCATCAGTTTTAATATAACAGTCGTAATCTCATCATTAATGAGACTCCAGACAGATATTTAGACAAGTTCTCCCCACGCTTTATTTATTTTCCAACCCTATTATTGGCTTCTTTAAAAAAGAAAAGGAAAACCTTTGAAAAAATTATATAGAATTGGTCTAATTCTCACAAACAGGAATGAGCATGAAGCTACAGAACTGAGAGCACTGCATCTACATCATTACAGAACCACTCACACCCAGCAGAGGCTGGAAACAGGATCTCAGTCTGGTTTGCTTTTCCCACCCGTTTTGTCTCCTTCCTCCTTCCCTTTCTCTCTGCTCATTCCCCTCTTTCTCTCCCTTTCCTCTTTGAGTGTTAAAACTGTCTACCAGATATCCAGTGAAAATTTCCTGCTAACAGACCTTATTTTCATGAAAGGCACCCACTGATCCTAGGAATCTGGGAGGAAGAGCCTACCGTCCTGGGTAGCTAGAAAGGTGGGAGGCTCTCACACCTTTGAATCTGCTCTGACCCCAAGACAAAATCCAATATGCACAGAGCCGCTTGTATTATTGTGAAGCCATATGTTTGTTGGGTTAATTCTTCAGAAGAAAGGTCCATAACACTAAATTATCATTTGCCAGACTTACGATAAAATCAGCAAGGACAGATATGACTACAGTCCACCGAAGTGCACTGCATGTGTGATTTCAACTTAGGATGCTGCAGATTAATGCACTGGAGAGTTTACTGGGGACACTGGTTTGCTCTCTCCCACAGGAGAAATGACCCATTTGAGGCAAGGAGAATGGATGCATTCTATCAAACAATCAGTTATCAGCTTCTAACAAAGCTGTACATGGAGAGCAATCTTGCCTTATGCTCTGTCCACCTCCAGGACCTCTGAGTTTCACCAGAGATATAGGACAATGACATCTGTCAGTGGCCAAAAGGGACACCCTGGGCCAGGAGAAGAGGTCTGCAGCGTCTGGAGTGGGCAATGCCTCCCAGGCAGCTCTCTGGTTGCTCGTTGCTCTGAGCACACACATCCCCAGAGTGCCTTCATCACAATAGCCCATGTGTGACCTCTGGAAAAGTCCTTGAAAACAGTGAAACAAGAGTCTTAGTTGAAATCTGGAATCCATTCCAGCTTTTACACAGGAAGAAAATTAGGCATAGAACAACAAAGCCCATAGTTCTGAGAAACCTGTGGAGGCTCTGGCTGACATTAATATCTTGGAAGATTTTTTTTTCTTCTCTACTTTGTATTTCATAAAAACTTTTCGTCTAAGCAACCCAAAGCTGCTAGAAAATATTGTACAGTGAGTAAGTAGCAATAACTAGTTTCTCCAGTGAATAAAGGGAACAGAAATCAGAATGAGGATGCTGAGTAATGTGTTAAAAGTCATTTACTTAACGCTTTTTCCAAGCTACTAGGTAAATGCTATTCTTCCAAAATATAAATGGCCAATATTACAATTTTTCCCTTTGGGTGAACAGGACTCCAAATTTGTATTGGCAATAACGGGGTTAGGGGTGGGAGTTTGGAGCAGAGGGAAAAGCTGTATCAGCTCCATGATACAGTTGATTTGCCCAGACATCATGGATCTGGAAATATTCATTCACTTAGAACATGAATCAGCAGAGGAGTATGCCTGCTCAAAATTGAACTCGACAAACATTTGCAGGGTAACACTATTTTTATAAGCACAGCCCAATTCCCTTTTGTCTCCTGCTGATATTATTCACTATTAATCTGCCTGATCATATGTTCTTATTTCATACATATAAATAACTGTAAACTTGGACTCCTTTTGGAAGCATTTTCCTTCTTTGCCAGCACGAAGAAGGCTAGGGCACTTCTGAGTCGAACGGTGGCATACAATCCAGGAAAATTCAACTGGCAAGGAAATTTCATTTGGAATTGTGTTTTAGAATCTCCTTCAAGTTCGTCTGGTGGGGTCTCTCAAAAGAGATACAGACCTTGAACTAACCCAGGTGATTCAGAAATAATCCAGCTGAAGGAGTAGCATTTAATGCTTTAGACCCAGAACAGTTTTTCATACACATGAACAACTTAATTTTGTTTCTTTCTTAAGTACCTTCACAGTTCATTTTTTTATTTTCCTCTAAAAAAAATGTAAATGGCATTACTCTGGTCTCCAAAACAGATGCCAGTTTGGATTTTACTCTGCCAGCAATTATTTGGTTTGGCTCAGCAGGGCTTGAGTTGAAAAAATATTTGCCAATTCCAAAAAGATTTAACGAGCTTTGCTGAAGATGCTGGTGCCATTTGGCATGTCACAGGGACTGTGGCCCAGTAAAGAGACCTCTCCCAGCCACAGACTTTATGTGCCCGGGGTAGCCAACACTGGGAATTCAGTTGCTTCCTTGGGTTAAGAAGGTGCAAGTCAAATGAGAGAAATTTCTGAGAGAAAGTGACCAAAGCCAGTGTCCAAATCACTTGCTGCCATTGAAGACGAAGTCCCTGGGTTTTGATGGCTAATTTTCAGAGATGTCAATAACATCCTCACCTCAGTCTTCCGACATGGTCCCTATGCTCAGCAAACCAAAAAAATCTCCAACTTCTAGCAAAAGCTATCTTTACCTAATATCAGATACAGAAAAAAAACTTTGCTGCAGTGTATTTTGTTGGCATCTGACACCTTACCAACTGTGGTGTCAGAATGTATACAAAAAACTGAATTACTCCTTCAATAATTTTGCTAAATGTAACCAGCAAATTGACTTTATGTGGCCAAGACCAACAGGCATTGCTTTTATTAATATTTAGTAGGATATAAATGCATGAATCTATCACTTTGATTGGAAAGAATGACTTCAGTGCACATCAATAGCATATGCTGAAAGTCACTAAATGTCACCTGAAATTGCACATTTCAAAGTGAGCTGCAGTTACCCCATGAGAAAAACAAGACTCTGGTCTTTTCAAATCAATGTCACATCTGATGACTATAACACAAAAAAATGAAAATATTTTTGTACTACTTGTGTGCTTAAAAATTACATCTGTTTTGGTGGCTATGGGGACAGGAAGAGTGGCCCTAAAATGGTGACTACCTTGAAGGAGAGAAACTCTGGGTTGTTTTTGTTAATTTCAGTTCCTGAACAAATATACACATATTTGGGTGTATCCCACCTCAACTCTTATGGATCTCCTCAAACTTCTAAAAGTCCTTTTCACTAAGGCCACACACTGATCCAATGCTTGTTACAGAGCATCCCATGCCAAGGTTCAGTAACTAATAGCCTCAAAAAGAGAGCCAAGTTCTGCACTGCTTTTCCACAGAAAGACCTATTCATTGAAAACAAAGACGGAGCCATCTACCTTATTTAGCTGGAGCTTGGAAGTCAGAGCAGAAATCAAAAGAAAAAGTCATGCAGTAAGAAAAGGATGATTATAATTGTTATTTACCATCTTAGCTTCTGAATGCATTGGCTGGACTTGGGGAGAAGCACAGGGGTTGCTGAGATTTGGACCTTGCATTCCCAGGAGGTTGGAGTTCACTGACATTTGTCTCTCCATCTAAGAGAAAGGAAAGTAACAGAATCAGAAGTCTGAGAAAGGCAGTTGAGATCATAGACAAAGCTGCATTTCTCTTTCAAATGGATTGTGTAGAATTTCTGTGAATAAATCTGAGGAAAGTCTGCGGTTTGGTAAAGGGTAAGCAAGGTACTCCTAAGTCTTGAACTCAGGTACAGTCAAGAATCATCCAAAGCCGCGTGTTCTAGAGAATAAGCCCAATGCCAAAGAGAACTACATTGTGATGGGAGATCATTTCCAAACAAAAGCAGATACTTCCACAAAAGCAGGCAACACTTCCACAAAGTATTCACTTGGTGAACGCTCCAAATACTACTCATCAAGCTTATTTTCATAGCTATAAAGAGAATAATACATGCCTAAAACGTGTTGGAAGAATACAGAATATACCCAATGGTTATCTCAAGTTATCTGTGGCTTTGGTGTTCTCCCCAAATTTTATACTGCAGTGTGAATCATTTTAGCAGTAAGAAAAAATTCACTTAAAAAGCCACCTTCTTAAAGATGATGTGTCTTCCTGTCACTCTAACTCATGACCGCCATCAAAACGGTCCGGCAGAGGTATTTGTGCTGCTGCCTCTGGCACATCTTCTCTTCCCTGTTGACCCTGTCCGACTCTACACAGCAGCAGTTTTAGGCCTCACAGCAGTGTTAGCGCTCTAGAAGGTAAAGCAAGCAGTGTGGGTGCTGAAGACATGTGATCATTGCCCCCCACCCCCACTGTCCTGCTGGCCTGCCCTTGTGTCTAGAATTAACATTCGATTATCAATATCTGAATTGAGTTCTGGCTTTTGTCTCCAGGGTGTTCCTGTTAAAAAATGAATACAGTAAAAAAAAAAAAAAAAAATCTCTATTTCAGTCAGAAAGACTGTGTCTGACAAACATTTTCCATTTAGTAGAAAACTAACACTTTTTGAAGAATAGGAATAATGCAAGTGTACTTTATACTGAAATCATACAGAAAATAATTAGACTTTCCTCAAGAGAGAAATAGTTCCTTCAATGCAAAAGTTTTTCCATTTGCCAAAGGATGGAAATGGAAACAATGTTCAGAAACTTTAGGGAACCAGGTCTCTGCTCAAAGTTAGCCTAGGTAGTCTTAGAAAACAGAGTTCCTTATCAAAGGAGCTCATCAAACCGGGGAGGATAGAAACCTCACAGATAAGAGTTGAGAGTAACAGTTGAACAAAATGACCCTTTAAGGTCCCTTCCATTGTTGAGATTATCACTGCAATTCCTGCTGTGTCCACCCGAAGGGCAGGGTTGTTATTAGGATACCAATGTGTGGATGAGCAGAGGTACTTGCTAAAAGCCTTGTCTTGAATGATTGGGCCAGATTTCCTATCAGGTCACAGTGAAGTGCCATCAGCCATACCTTAGCCAGAATTAGTTTACCAGTTATCTAGCAGTGTATGGCTTTGTGAAACTGTTGCAAAAGGAGCCATTTAATGATGGTGAACTTTCTAGACCACTCTAGCAAAACCTTTTGCGTGTACCAGTTCAGCAAAATAAAAGAGAGTTGTCCCTCAATATTCCCCAGGGTTTGGTTCCAGGATCCCCCTCGGACACTAAATTCCAAGGTGCCCAAGTCTCATATAAAAGGCACAGCAATTGCAGAAAACTTATATACACCCTTCCCTATACTTTAAATCATCTCCAGACCCCCTAAAACACCTAATACAATGTAAATACTTTGCAAATCCAAATGATGTTTTATGGAATTGTCTGGAATTAAAATATATTTTCAATCCATGGTTGGTTGAATCTACAGATGTGGAACCCACAGGTATGGAGGGCTGGCTGCATTCACTCTCATACTCCCCTAAATCTTCAAGCAGCCTGGGTATTCTAATTTTTTAAATTATTTTTTAAATCATGGTAAAATATACATAACTTAAAATTTACCAGTTTAACTCTTTTTAAGTGTACAGTTCAGTGTCATAAAGTACATTTGTGTACCCTAATTGTTAAGTCATGGAGACTTCTCTAAAAAATGCTTATTACTTATAACTTCCACTTTCCAGAGGCTGGAGGGTAGGAGAGTGGGATTAGCATTTGACCCTTATTCCAATTAGTGACCTTCTCCCAAAGAGAAATAAAGTCCAAACGAGTTTCTGCTTTCAGTTTTTGGAAGGAGGATAGTTCAGAAGGACACTGATTGTCCAGGGTTTTCCATCATGCTTTGGAGCCACCATTTTACAAAGAAGTGAGAGTAGCCTGCTTTTGGCTTCTGGATTCAGAGTCAGCCATGCTGCCTATTTTTTGGAAAAGTTACAGGCTATGACTGTTTCTACCTTATGACTCACAAATTAAACAGAATACTAAAAACAGGCTGGTTTCTCTATCTTAAAAAAATTGCATTTTTCCACCTAAGTAATTATATGGGGTTACCAAGAGCCTCTTCAAAACAACTATTTGGTGCTTTGTGCTAATAAATGCTCTGCCCATGAGTGTGGCTTTAATGAGTGGACTAGAAGGAAGAGGTCAGAAGATGGGAGTGGCTTTACTGAATACTAAGCAATACTGAGTGAGCACTGTACGTAAAACACCCAGGCAAAGGATATCATCTTTTTTGAACTTCTTCTTTTCCCTTGAAATAAGTTGAAAAACAGGAGCCAAAAATGTCTGCAGTCTACTGGGCTTTTGTAATCATATATGAGTGTTCATAGTCCCAAATAATTTCAGCTTTTGACTTTTAAGATCAGAAATCCCAATGCAGTGAACTCCTGGAAGGCAATGCCTATTTTCTCCTTTACCACATTTTCATTATCTAGCATACAGCTTGTCCCTTAGAAGGAGCTCAACAAAAGAGTATGAAATAAATGAATGAACAGATTCATCATTTATTTCAGACCTAGGGCTTTGTGAAATGTGTAGCCTAACAGCATGTACCACAAATCAGTTAAGAATCTCACCTTCACCTACAGATATAAACTAATCTTTTATGCTAGGGGACACAAGAATTCTATGGAAAATCCATGCTTGACAAGCTAAAATTATAGTGCAAGGGCTGGCAACCTGATAATGGGGAAGAAAGGGCCCAGATTTCTAGGCCCTAAAACTCTTAGTATGTGCTTTTAGATATCTTGCATTCATTTTCATTAGTTACATTAGCGTCACTCCAGATTATGGTTCCCCAATCTTGGCACTATTGACATTTTGAGCCAAATAATTCTTTGTCTTGGTAACTGTCCTATGCATTGTACAATGTTTAGCATCCCTGACCTCAACCCACTAGATGCCCATAGCACTTCCCCCAAGTTGTGACAATGAACAGTATCTTCAGATATTGCCAAACATCCCTTGGAGGACAAAGCTGACTCCAGTTAAGAATCCCCACTCTAGATGGACACTATTTTCATGACAGCTGTACACATCACTATGGGTTTGAACTTCTGACTCTGTTATCTACACTAGCTCTTTACCACATACCCGATCCTTTGCTTCTATTCTGAAGCATCAACATTTTAAAAAAATTTCAAGTATATGGCTTCTCCGTTAAAACTTTAAAGACTCTTTTTCTGTTCTACTCCTCTATTGTACAATGAAGTGATATGGTGGAAACCAGTGCCAGGCATCCTTTTCTCTGGGTCTTTGCAGCCTAAATGTCCCACCTTTGCCCCTAGGAATGGTATACAGTTTATTCAAACGGGGGAAAAAAGTTACTGGAGTGATATTTTTCTGGACAATGCCTAGAATTTCTGAAAGGAAACGATTTTAAATGAGAAGGATTTAAAGCCTGGATAAAAACGGCTTGTGGTAGAAGTCTCTTGCAATTAGTGAGGTTGAATGAAATCCAGGATTGCAGTATGGGTGGTGCTGCTTTCCTTCATCCAAAATGTTTAAGGTTAGTGAGGCAGGTAGTCAGCCAGCTCACCTGTCCTTCTGACAAAATTTTGCAAAGAATCTTTCTAGCCTGAACTACCTGACATTTACAGAGGGAAGACCTAGGTCTCTACAGTTGGGCCATTGAGCCTTTCTCCATCTCACTGCTTCCAGATAAATGAGCAAATTCCTCATTCGGGGATGATCTGGGTTGCAAAACATGAGGAGAGATATACATCCTAGTCACTTGTAACTCATCCGTTACAGGCTGTGTGACATTAGACAAATCCCTCCAATGTCGTACTCCTCAGCTTTCCATTGGTAAAGTAAGTATATTGATAATGATTGCAATCGTATTCCCACAGGACTGCTGTGAGAACAAAATGAAATAGCAAATGGAGGCAGTTCCTTAGAATGCTAAAAACATTCTGCAAAACATTCCTGATATTGTTGTGGGAGGATTTGAATTGAATTGTCATATCACCTCTAGGGCTTCTGAGAACCCTTATGGCCCTGAAAATGGTAATACCAGCCATGTGCACCGAGGCACAGTGCCAGGGAGGATGAAAATGTACACAGTGGGAATCCCATGGCAGGAGAGCAGGTTAGCTCTAAAACAGTCTGAATCTTCATTCTACGTGAATCTATTGTTTTCAGGGAGGTGTAGTGTAGTAATTTGGAAATCAGACCACTTTGGATCTAAAACCTGATTCTGTCACTCACTTGCTCTTATTGATGCTGAAACCGAAGTGCCAACACTTTGGTCACCTGATGAGAAGAGCTGACTCACTGGAAAAGGCCCTGATGCTGGGAAAGATTGAGGGCGAGAGGAGAAGGGGGTGACAGAGGATGAGACAATGGGATGGCATCCCCGACTCAATGGACATGAGTTTGAGCAAACTCAGAGAGATAGTGAAAGACAGGGAAACCTGGCATGCTGCAGTTCATGGGGTCACAAAGAATCGGACACAACTTAGTGAATGAGCAACAATAAGCTTTTACTGACTTAGTCACTTAACCAAGTTTCTCAGACTCTTGTGCCTTGGTTTCCTCTTCTGCAAAGTAAGGGTAAGAACAGTGCATACCCCAGAGGTTTGTTGTGGCAGTGAAAGGAGAGAATGTATGGACCATGTAGTGGTTGAGAGAGAACTCCTAGGTTCGAAACTCAATGGCTCTGCTTCTCAGCCCAGTTTGTTTCTTGCCTTACTTTCTTCATTCAAAAATGGGGATAGTAAAGTATGTACCTGAGGGGGTTGTTTCACATATTTATGAAGTGGCTAGAGAGTGATCGGCACAAGGTAAGCATTCAGTAAATGCTGCTAGCATCATTAATAAAACATAATATGCATGGATATGTGCTAGCACTTATAATGTAGCATCATTACTATTGTTTTTATTGCCATTATCACTCTGAGTCCTAGCTAGACCACTCACTGGCAATTTAACGACACTATAAGTAGCCCAAGCTATAGACTTTAGAGTAGTCATACACTCCCATGTCCCTGGACAAATCCCATTCCCTGAGTATTATAAACTCACTTGTCACCAGCAAGAAGATGGAACCATACCTCATTATGAAAGCACTGAAGGATGGAGAAGGTAGCAAGATGCCCAAGGATACACAGCTAGGCACTTAGAGCAAACTGACACCCAGATCAACTCTCCATCCATAAGAAGCTCTTTTCTTCCTCATCAGCTTAGATCTGCATACTTCCTGTATTTTCCCAAATGGGGCAAGCCTCAGCAGAAAGAAGCACTTACTGGCATCAAGACGGCAGAAGAGCCCGGCATTGTAGGGTTGGGCAGGGTCCCAGGCATGGAGGCTGGCATGGGCTGTCTCTGTCTGTTGTGAAGATGGAGCAGAGAAGATAGAGAGCCTGGGACAGGCCTGGGAACAAAAAAAAAGAAAAAGAAAAAAAAATAGTAAACATTATTCCTGATACTCTAGGCAGGGGATTCACTGCCAGTTTTTCAAGTCCAGAACCAGTGGGGACAACACCACTACATGAGCAGCAGATCAGATTCCCTGATGGGAGCCACATAATTGAGGATATTAGGGAAATAATAACAAATAAAATACAAGCCTGGCTTCCTTTGCTGCTTCCTAGTTAATACATCAAATTCCACTTCATTTCCTGACCTCTGTTATCTAACAGATATTCAATAGACAACAAGCCAGTAAATCTACAACCTTTGCATCTTAGGAAAGAGAAGGGACCTGGTAGTGAAATCCTGAATGTTTACTCTGAGGTCTCTGCCCTCTGGAGGATCTTAGAGCCTGAGACCTGTGTACATTTGTTTTATATCATTCTCCCATACTTCTGCCTGGAAGCCCACCTGGCTTTCCTCTGGATATACTTTCACTATCTGGATTTGCAGAGCCAACTTCATTCATAATTTCCCAATAGAAATCTGTTTTGACTTTTTCATAATTCTCCACTTTGAGTGGGAAAAAAAACACAAAGCCAGGTCACAAACCAAAGTAGCCAGATTGTGGTTCACACGATGCAACGAGTCTTTCTTGGGGAGAGTCAGGGGCCCAGCCCCCAATTACTGACCCCTCATTTTGTAATAACTCAAGGTGTTGGACTCTTTGACAGAAATTGATTTCAGCGTGATCTGCAGGTTTTGGGTAAGCTTTCCTTGGGGGAGTACATAGTTCTTTTGCTTCAATTTGCCAGAAAAAAATTCTAAGAGCTTTAAATTGATTTAATGAGCCAGGGAATGTGGGGCTGAGGGAAACGGGGAATTATTTGTGTTTATTAAAAATGGCAAACAAATAACCTCCTTGACTTGATTCTCAGTCTCCTGATGCTCTTTCTCTGGGGAGCTGTATAAATGTCAAACCATTGAAGTAACGACTTAAAAACAAAACAAACAAATAAACAAACAACCCTCAGAACCTCTGAGTTTTCCATGTTAAAGCGTCTTATCCTGAATGCCATGATAGAAAAATAGTGCTTCCCAAATTAATGTATTTTCTAAATTAAAAAAAAAAATCCCTTAAGCTAAGAGCTGGGCAAAGATTACAGAGAGATGTTCTCTGCAGGGCAACGCCTTCCTATGTTTCAGGGAAGGACAGCATGAAGAACCTCTTCTTTGGAGCTCATGTGCCTCCCATGGGTGACTCACAGAGCCTGAACTGGGGGAAAGAATGCCAAGATATTCTTCCTTCACATTGCTGTTACGATTCCAAAGGAGATTAAGTTTTTCATTCTTTTCTCCTGAAATCTCCCCTGGAAACACAGCTAGCTATCACAGTCACACATATCATAGAAGGAGTAGTCCCCAGTTAGTTCTAGATTTATATGTTTAGGAAGTTGTGTATATGAAAATATAAGAAAATATAAAAGTTTTACACAGAGTTTATGGAGATGTACACAAATTACAACCAGTTCTATTAACAGGATGTGTGTGAGTGGTCACACAGATAGGCTAAGGTGAGAAGCTTGTAACAATGACATGGGTGTTTTCAGCAAAGCAAATGAAGTACTATGGATATTTCTTGACATGTACACTTGGGACCTCTGTAGTACAGATGAACAGTAAGGATTAGTAAGGCCTTTGATGGCCCGTCAGCTTTTATAAGTCTAGGAAATGTCTGCTTTCAATCGTTCCAAATTTTTACAGTTGTAATATCACTGAGTCTTAAAGTCTCTGATACTCAGAGCTCAAGTCAGAGAAGTATAAAATGCTGCTTGATCAACAGACAACTTTTGTTTTATATTCTCCAGTCTTAATGTTTTGTTTGGGCCCTTTGCTGAAAAGAAAACAGCTATATATCAAAGTATAGAATTTTTAATAATGGTCACTTCTTCTAAGTACAAGATTAACAATCTGAGCTTCTCAGTTTCATAATGAGACCCTACAGATAGTTAAATATACATCAAGCCATTCATTAAAAAATATCCAGATAGATAGATATAGATATCTATGTACATGCATACATATCATACATAAATCTATATATACATACATGCGGTCTTCAACCATATGTCTACCCCTCTAGTCACCAGGGTAACAATTTGAGTATAGACAGTAGGGCCACTTGAAAACTATTATCAAAAACAACTAAAAATACTTGATTATGTTGATGTGAAGTATCGTCCTTATAAGCAAGGGCAACACATTATCATCATTTACGTTTTGTTTCCAACATATTAATGATAATCCTGGTTATCAGCTTTTATTGATGGGCTATTTTTTCAAAGAAATCAATTAAACAATTTAATGGGGATGCAAATAAACAAGCAACAGCAATTAAATTTAAAATAAGTTTTCATTCTTCTCCCAAACTGTGGGAAACTCCCAGTTGTATAAAATAACTGGGGAATAGTATGTTTCATTTAATTCAATGTTCTTATTTAGGTCAGTTATTTCTACACCATGCATAAATTTCCTACATTTTTAAATATTAAATATTCCTTCATTAATTAAGAAAAATTTTCAGGGTATGAGGTTCCCCTGAGATTATAATAATAATTACCAATGATACCAATCAGACAAATTGGCAAAGTACAGTGGAAGAGAAAATGGTTATTTGGGAAGCCTGTATGTTAGAATTCTGAATAATTCTGAATTACTGCTTTACACAGATTCTGTAAGTAATTTCTCCAACCCCACCTACAAAACTAATAGAATTTCCTAGACTTCTTACATAGGCTTTTAAAACTAAAAAAAACTGCAACAGCAACAAAAAAACCCTATGCCTACCCAATCACTAGCTATACAAAGGCCTAGAATGAGGTAATTATGTAGCTTGGCCTGAAAAATAATCATTTGTCCAGAAAATTTAGATCACTGAAGCAAAAGTGGTATTAGAGTATTTGCATTGTTTAATTCCCTTCATACATATAAAAACAGTTATTATTTAATACACTCATAAAATTTTTATATTGTACTTATACATTGCTTCATATTTTTCTAAATATTTTCACCTTCATGGGACTTGAAACAATGCAATGTGGTAGGTAGGTCCTATTATTCCCATGTTACTCAGGAGTAAGATGAATTCAGAAACATTTAAATTTGCCCAAGGTCATATGGATCATGAAAAAAAAGTACAACTTACACTCAACTTGCAATAGAGGGCTTCCTCCACACACCTTGATGCCTCCCATAACTAAGGTATTATTGATTTTTTTATACTAAAATAAATCCATGGCCCATTTCCTTTGATATTCACACTGCTCCCTGGACTTTCCAGTGAAGTAGTAAAATGCTGCTAACATGAAAAGTCACTCATCCATGTGAAATTTTGTTTTATTCCTTTAAAAAAAAAACTTTCCAAACAACGCATCAGCAATGCTCTGAAAATAAGATGGCAAATTGTGGTAAAGTTGTGAAAACAAAGACTCAACAGTTTTGCTCCAGTGCAGGCTTGTTGCCATGAGCTAATAATTCCAGACTTTGAGCAAGCCGAGCCTCCTTTTTAATAAGCATATGCCTCTAGGTAAAGAATTTCTACTAAAAATTATTGAGGCATGGAACAAGGTAAGATGTGTGAGCTCATGTTGGATTGTTCAATTATGAAACTGAGTCCTGTAGCATTAAGAGTTCTCCAACTTGACAGATTATTCCTCTTTTATACACTTGTATAAACATACTGCTTATGGCTGAAATCTATGTAAGATTTTCTTTCAATTAAGATGTCAGGGATGACAGACTGTTTTCATTGTCCTTAGCAGAATGATAGGTACCACAGCAAGAGATTTCATGTCCTTGTTTTTCCCTCCAAAGGATGTCATCCAGTCTAGGGGTATCAGTAAAGTCTGCTGGTCTGCCCTGCCCTTGGGCAAGCCCACTATCTTTAAGAAGCCTAAGGGCCATTGTTTTTGTTTGCAAGATCTCAGGAGAGTCACAGCAGACTACTCTCCTTTCCCAGTTCTTCAACAGATCCATTACCTCCTGGGATCAGTTTTTAAACTTTTTAAGACAGGCAGATAGGCCAGGTATGTGGACAGGCAAAGGGAAAAAGTAAATGATGAAAAAAATTAGGTTGGAAAATTGAAAGAGCAATATTAGCATCAAAGTCAGGCCACAGCCATCTAAGAAATCTTGAGCAGATAAAAAACAAAACAAAACAACAACAATAACAAAAGAACCTGGTGATGGGGGTGGGGGGCAGACTGAGAAAAAAAATGCTTGAAAGCAATAAAATGGCAGGAATGGTGGGCAAGGAGCAGGAGATACAGATGCCATTGCTATTAGAGTTTCTGATTCTGGAGAAGAAATTTTCTTAACTTTTAGGCTTTCCGTCTCATCATCTTTTTAAAGAATGGATCAGACTACAGGCCATCTGGAAATCCCCTGAAGCTCTAAAATTCAGATTCTAGGACTTGAACTGAAAGTGATATGTTCTTAATCTAGTGAGGCTATATGTTTTATTATGATAAGGGTATTCTTTACTGCTCACTGGTGTGTCCACAGCCCTTAACCTGGCACCTGGCACAAAGTAGGCTCATTTCATTTTCATATTAAATGAAATTGAGCTCATACAGTGCTTAGTTCTTAAATTTCAAATAGAAGCTGTCCCTGAAAAGTGAAATTGTTGAAAATGGACCCAATCCATTCTATGGAGCCTATACTTCATTCTCATTTAAATATAACATGAGTTCATACACAGACTAGAGAAAGTTTGTTGAAAAGAAAGGTGTGTTTCTTTTGAACCTTCTTAAATGAACTGTTGTGGCCTAATTTACCACACTAATTTCTGTCTGGGATACAGAGACTGAAGAGTTAAAGAGGGGGATGCAAAACTCTTAAATCTAAAGAGAAGGCAGTTCGTAGTGAGAAATATTTATTCTTCTCCTAAGTGAAATTTTTTAAAGAAATATAAATTCCTGTTTTGTAAAGAAAGCAAACTGCCAGGATAATCAAATAGAATGTGCAATGGAAAGACTATATGGTTGATTTCTTCCCTAGGTACTAACTACATTATAAGATGGGGTACTGAAGAACATGGGCTTAGGGGTTAGTCTGCCAAAAGAGGAACCTCAGCTCTGCCACTTATTAGCTATGAAACCTGGGGCAGAGTTACTTGACTTCTCTGTGCCTCTGTTTTCTCAATTGTAAAATGGGGTGAGAGAGATATTTACCTTATGGCATTAAATGAGTTATCATATGTTAGATATATTGAATATGCTTAAAAATTAGTTGTGGTTATTTTTGTTATTATTATTATTCTGAAACACTACCCAAACAACAGATTAATTACTATACTCAATCGAGAAACTGTGGCTTAAGGCTAGACTCTCCTGTTGTGTTTATATGTGTTGGGGGCAGATCTTAGTTCCCCTACCAGGGATTGAATCCAGACGCACAGCAGTGAAAGCAATGAGTAATGCTGAAATCTTAAAGAACATCAGTCCTTAGCTTTAACTGAAGAACTACAATCTAACAAATGTAAAAATGTCCCAAACACCATACATATATATTTCTTTTAAGATGCATTAACTTTAGAATCCCAAACTCTTCTATGAAGGCAAATGGATTCTTCCCACCAATGATTTTACAGAATTGCAAAATGACTTCACAGTATTTCTCAGAAAGGATCCTTGAAAATATTTCCTCAAAATGGAACCAAACTAGTTCCCGAGAGATCAGTCCTCAGTATCTTGTTTTTCCTGAAAACAATGACAGAAATCCAACAGAAGTAATAACTGGGGAAACAAGAAAGCTATCTGGCCCCCATTCTCAAAGACATCATATTACTTGTATCATTTAGAATGAGCTCATGTTCTGTATCAGGTCTTATGGCCAAGCTCCTGAAGCTGGCTGGCAAATACAGTATTTCCCCTTTTAACAAATGAGGAATTTAAAAGTAGAAATTTTACAAAGAAGTAGAAATAGTTAGCTTGAGAAAAGGCACCAAAGTATCAGCAGAATTCAATTAAAATATATTTCCCTTTTTAAACTTCCTCAGGCTCAAGAGAGGACCTCTGATATAGATTGGGAATCTCCCTGAGAGAACTGTCCCTCTGTCCTTTTTCCTTTGGTGACACAACATTTGGGTGTCCAGGAAGAGAATCCTGCCTTAGTACTTTCATCTTATCCTCAACCCAGCCCCTCACCTCCATCGTGTCTTGCAAAGCTAGTACACTAGCCAATGCAAAACAGCAAATGCTCTGGCTCATCAGAGATACTAGTAAGCCCATGTCCTTGTGATAGAATTCAACACAGCTCCATAGCCCTGAACCATCTGGTCCCTCACTGCCTCCCCAGCTCATGGCCATGGGCTCCACACATCTGCCATAATGATTTTCTTTCAGCTTTACAAAAGCACCGTCTTTCTTCCTGCCACAGACCATTGACATAAGCAATCCTATGATCTTCTCTGGGCGATTACACCAGGATGAGTGAAGCAATAACTGGAAAAACAAGCACTTTTTGGCGTGCTCTTTAGTGTACCCTGCACTTTTCCCTGGTAACATTTATCCCCATTTATTCAATCAATCATCAAAAAATCAACTGAGCACCTATTACATTTTGGACCCTATACCCTTTAATTTCAGAGGAGAAAACTTGTTTGGTAAACCAGATCACTTGCATAAGAACTCATTTACACATGTCCAACTGGCAACAATAGGATGATGAACAAAATGGATGTATTTCATGGCCTTTTGGAGTTTACCATCTCTCCTTCTGCATTACAATTCATTAAAAATTTCGAGTGAATTTTTTTAAATGTCTCTGCTCCCAACTAGACCATATACTTCATAAGTCAGAGATTGTATCTGCTTTGCTTACCATGCAGACACATCTGAAATGTAAGAAAGTACATGATACCACATAGATGTTTAATAAATATTTTTCAAATTAATGAAAACATAGACATTAAGGATCTCTTTGACTAGCAAAAGACATGGCAAGAACAGTGTCCAGTAAATTATCTCTGCTAATTAATATGAACTTAATTGATTTACAAATTGCAAAACTCCAATTTACACTAGCAACTTAGTATAACCCATTTCTGTTCTTGAATAGCATAACTGGTTACCTCCAAGGTAATCTGTACTTTTAATCAGTGTCCCTTAGGTTAAACTCAAGCTTTCAGGTGAGCTCTAGAGCCAATTATTTTTGTCTGAATTAAATCAACTTCCATTTGAAATTATATTTGGGGCATTTCATAAGAAAAGGCTACGAATAATTCAGGAACACTCATCTGTCCCTAATCTATATAATATTTAAAAAACTGGATGCCTGGCCTGCAGTAAGGTTGCACTTTACAGTGTTCAGAGCTCTGGGCTCAGAGGTACCAGTGACACCCACACTATGGTCAACTGAACATCTCTGCTTTGCCCTGACTTATCGATATTAATAAGAACACTTTTGTAATCATTATCACTAGGGGTGTTGGAAATTAAATTTTATTAAATTAATCAAATTTACCATGCATTTACCATGTTTCTTTTAGAAAAATCAATTTGGTACTACTGCAATATATGCAGTGTATTATATAATAGATGTAGTATCTGATATTTTGGAAATGTAACTTCTTTTTCTTTCAATGAAAGCCTGACTGCAAGAGAGTTGGCAGTAGTAATACAATGTTATACAGCTAACAGAGCTGTATTCTACTGGAGGCTTTGCTGGGTTTTACAGCATGCATGCTGTATCTACTCAGGCAGAGGCGGTGTTTACTAGTGCTTTCAAATGTTTTAAACAGAGAAAGTAGTACTAGAAGGGGAGAGGTGAATTTATGGCCATTCTGCTGAGACCAGTAGATCAATCTTTTTTTTTTTTCTTCTTTAATGACTGATTTCTGCACCATTAATCTGAATTAGTCATGCAGTCAGCCTGATTCATTTAAGTTAACCAAAAACACAGTTGGATTGGTTTCTGAAGTACTTTAAAAAAAAAAATTCATTTTCGAATTCTGATATTTTTTTCTTTGCAAAGAGCTAAAGGCTCTTTTCTTTATAAAGACCCTTTATAAAATATCCTAACTGCCTGAACAGTTTGGCTTTAACCATGGATCAGACTTAAAGACATGAAGGGATGGTTTTTCAATTAGCCAATAACTTGTCAATTGTTATCAATTATTCATAAAGTTACACTTAGAAAATGCAAGTAAATGCAGCTCAAAAGACATAAAATAAAAGATGGTTTTGAATGCAGGCTCAAATAAATGATATATATCTCCTTGGCTGTCTGGAGGGAAATTTTTTCTCCATAGAAACATATCTCTAAGTAAAATTTCTTCCTGTTTGTAAGATGTTAATAAGCTTCCTCCTTGCTTCCTAGGGACAAATAAGTAGCCCTCTGATTATGAGCCTTGTCATTTACAAGGAACTGCTGCTTGCATTCATTCACCATAAATGAATAATTCATGAAAACATTCACTAACACACTTGCTCAGATGTTGTATAGAGGCAGAGAGCTCCCTTTGCTTAGAGATATCCCCTTCTCCCAATTCTAAGTCAGCAATTTGGTTTTGATTTCTTCTGGACTCTCAGCTTGTCAGTTAAGATAGTTCCATGAGTAATTTGTAGTGGAATCCACACCCAGCACAATCCCCCAATACCTATGTTCCAAACAGACTGCTTAGTTTGCTACTGAATGACAGAAGCTCCAACTGCAAAAGGCTTCACCCAGAGAAAACAGAAGAGCCCTTGAAAGGATCACATGGGCAACCTGTACTCATCCTTGCATTTTGCAAGCCTCCCCACTAGGTCACCCTTACTAATGCCTTTATCTAACCTCTTCTTGGATTGTGAGGCATAGTCAGTTTTCAAATACCTCTCCTGGGAAACCAAATTTATGACAGCCCTTCCCCCCACCTCTCCACAGCCACTTGCGAGGGTGATTTCAGCTCTTTAGGAGGAGGTGATAGAAATGATTAACTCCACAGATATACTGGCAGGAGAAAGGATGTGTCAATGATGTAGGAGTGGCTTCGGGCAGCTGAGATGACACCCACAGACTCTGCAACACAAGCAGACTCTGCAACCTTAGGCTGCTACAAGCTTGATTTCTCAAGTTCTGTTCTCAAAGTACCTGGAATGCTCCAGGGTAACTTACTGGTTCTCTAGGGAAACACAGACAAGGAAAGAGACATTGCCTTAGGTTTGGCAAACTCCTCACTAGGTTACATGCTGACAGACAGCTGCAAATTCTAAACCTAGGCTGTAATCAAATAACAAAAATACACGGGATAGGGTGTGAGGGGTTGGGAGAGAGAGAAGGGGAAGATATGGAGGACTTGGAGAAGGTTCCAAAGAAACACTGAAAAATACTGAAGGGCAGGAAGGGAAGACCTACATGGAAAAGTAAAAGGAACAAGAAGACAGGGAGTTGATGATAAAGATCTTCAAATTTTTAAATGACTATATTACAGGATGGTAATCAGTTACTTTCAAATCCAACTGAAGCAGAATAACAATAATAAGACAGCAGCACAGGGGATTTAAGTCAAAAGAAAGAATATTTCCTGAGAATAAACAGTGTAAAACAATTAAATGGCTTACTGAGGTTTTGGAATTTCCTCTTATTAGACTCTTAAAAAATAAATTCGTCCCCATCTGGCAGGGTTTCTAGGGAGGAGGAGGAAGAACTGGCAGGCCTCTCCTAGTCCTAAATTAGGTCTATTATTTTCACTTATTTCAGTCAGAGTGGCTGACAGAAATGATAGAGATAATGCTGGCTGCCATCATTAACCAGTAAATCGCATAAAGCAGCCTTGTGCGGCTGACAAGGCACAGGCTCTGTGTTGCCTGCTGGCCTGCCACGGACCACAAGTGTGCACTCTGCACAAATCCTTTAGCCTCTACTTTCTCAGAGGCAAAAGATGGTGACCATCCCCACTTCACAGGTGTGGTGGGAGGACGATCTGACAATCATATATGAGATAATATTGTGTGTGCGCTTGGCCCTTGGAGGATGACCAGTGTATATCCTATTCAAGAAATGATTTGTCTATTTTAGAAAATAAAATTATTGCTAGTGTCATTTTAATACACAAAGTAAAGCCATATTCTCCTAAGTTTCAAGGTGATGTGGTTTGGGGAAAAGTCAGAAACACACAGCCTCTTTGAGGCATCTGAATGTCTTTTCCATTATTGTGAGTCCTGGTGTAGCCTGCTGGATCATCTTCTTGGAGAAGCCTACTGCTTTCTCCAGCCCAGGCTAGTCTCTGCTATGTGCTCTCACTGCATGTCTCGGGTTTCTCCCTTAACTGGAGAGAGAGGGTCATCTGAGACAGACCCGGCACATAGTGGGAGCCTTGTGGAAGTTTGTTGAATGACTTAATGAGGTAACCTCACTGTACATGGTGTTTCACTTCCTGGCAGCAGTAGCCCCATGACACATCCGTGACAGGCCTTTTTTTTTTTTAAGGATCGTGATGACTTGAAATACTATCCTGAAGGGACCATCAGCTTATCGTTGACTTGAAAATGGAGGATTGGGGGAGGGGTAGAGTTCCTAGGAAACTTGTGGGTTCTCCTTGGGCAATCTTTCCCAAGCCTCCTTTCAAGTTCTCCCACTTTGTAGCACTTAACAGGAAGCTAAATTGATATTAGTCTGAAACACTTAATAAAATAGTAGCAATAAAGTTCATAATAATGACACTTGGCATGCACTTTGCACTTTGCATCCAAGGATCTCAAAGAGCCTTGCAACTGGGCTTTGGTTATTTTCAAAGCTACACATGGACTGGACACAGGCAAAGAAGCCACTGAGTTATTGCTTCCCTTTGGACAGAGTTGATTCTAAACTCAGAGATTGAGATTGTGACCGATTACGTGCATAAACACATCCACTGCACACAAACACCCACAGAGGCAAAAGTGATATAAAGACTTTTGGTCCCAAACATGCTTTTGTCTGTAATAGCCAGGTCAAACTCTAGAACGCAGCCTTGCATTTTGTTAGGCTTGCTTTATTGTGATATTTCTTTCAACCCCCTTCTCAGTGTATTTATAAAAACAATTGGAACATCTGTGTCTGTTCTTTAAAGGCATGGGAGTTTTAAAGAGCTTATTTTTCCTTTAAGACCATTCCGGAGGAAATTTTGTTTAGGCTTAAATGATTAGTTAAAAGCCACACAGGGGTTTATGTATAAAGCATCTCTTCTAAGGCACTTTTCCCTTCCCTGGTGGCCTTCCACTTTGCCAAAGAGAGTGACTTGCTCAGTTTCCCATATTATTCCCCAGAGAGTCCTATTCATACTCTGAAATAAATGTGGTATTTGGGGTTTCAAGTTTAAATGCAATTTGGTATCATTTCAGATGTCTTCTTACAGCTTAATAAACATCTTCCCCAGAGGGACATGGATCTGATTTTAATTTGTGGTAGGGTTACAGTCACAGTAAATGTCAATTTTAGCTATCGACAGTCAGTCCCTACTAAAAACAGAAATAGAAAGTGACTGTCAGTGTATTTAAGGGACACGTGCCACAGGATGCTTGCTCACAGGAGTTCACTGTTCTCCCAAGAAATCCCTGCAGTGACCTGTGACGAAAGCTTGGTTTCTCCTCGGGGCCTGGGAAACCACTGGCTCACCAGAACAGAATGTGTCAATCTAAAGATGACAAAAAGATGCAGTGAGGTAACTGAGTCCTTGGCTTTGAATCTGAATATCCCAGAAAGCATGCCACCTTCTCAGCTACCAGTTTGTCTGGGGATCATGGGCCGTGTCCTCAAGAGTCTGAGTTTCCATTTCTTCATGGATAAAATAAAGTGGCCGAGCCAATAATCTTCAAGGACATTTTGACTCTAAAAGTATATGGTTAGATATGATCAAGAGTGGGTAACCTGGCTTACGGAGAGGCCCAGAACTGTTTACTTCAGGGATGCAGTGCATCAGCTGTGAGGAGCTTTTCCTCAAAGCAGGGGACAAATGGGTAATTCAACACTAGCCTTTTCTGTGCATTCCCTTCTTCCTGAAAAAGAGGCAGACTCCAAAGATGTCTGGGTGTAGGTAATGTTTAGCCAAGGAGGGCAGGAACCACAAGTCCTGAGGGGCAGGTGAGGGGGTAGTTCCTTCTCACATATGAAAAATGATCATTTTAATCAGCATAAAGGTTTCACTCTTCTATACACTAGAATTAGTCAGTTATTATTACACAGAACAATATTCTTTAAGAAAGGTAGGCCACGTCCCCAAATAGGCAGTTCTGTCTTTTCAATGGGGTGCATGAGGCCCTCGGGGCCTGGGATTCAACAGGACAGTTCAGAGAATGACAAAAATCCTTCAAGTTTGTGACTTGCTAGGAAAAACATTTTCACTACTGAGGAGTAAATGCTATCTGACCCTACCCATTTAAGAGCTAAGATAGTATTCCTAGGTTGAGCCCTATGGTTGAGCCCTATGGCACCCTGTCCATGGTGCCTGGGATGGTAATTTTATGTGTCGATTTGACTGGGCCATGGATGTGTAAATATCTGGTTAAACATTATTTCTGAGTGTGTCTGTGAAGGTGTTTCTGGAAGAAACTAGCATTTGAATTGGTGAGTGAGTAAAGCAGATTTCCCTCCTCATGATATATAAGCATCATTCAACCTGCTGAAGGCCTAAAAAGAACAAAAACAGAAAAAGATGACTATACCTCCTTCACCCACCTCTCTGTAGGACTGGTTGAGCTGGGACATCAGCCTTTTCCAGCCTCTGGACTGACACTAACCATATCAGTGTTCCTGACTTTCAGGGTTTTGAATTTGGACTGAAATTTGCACTACCAGCTTTTCTAGGACTTCAGCTAGCAGGGATAAGAGCACAGGACTTCTTGGCCTCTATGACTATTGTAAGCCAGTTTTTTATAATGTCATATATATTTTCATAACGTATTGCCTATTGGTTCTTTTTCCTAGAGACTCCTAAATAATACAATGTATCCTCTTTAGCAGCTTTTCCCTAGAAAGTGTCCTATATTTTCTTAAATATATTTGATAGCAGTGAATTCATGGAATCCAGGCATTAACTTTCACATCCCTCATCCTCTACTTCAAGTCATTCACCAAGTTCTATTCTTTCCACTCTCAAAATAGACCTGGACTCCATCCACTTGGCTCTGTCCCCACTATCAAGATCCTAGTCCAAAATACCATCTTCTCTCACTTGGTTCTTCCCACATGTCCTACCTCCAGTTTTGCTCCTCTCCACTCCAACCTCGGCATCATAGCCAGAATGATCTAATCATGACATTTCCCTCCTCAACATTCTTCTGTGACTTGGCTCAGCATTTAGACTTTAATAAAACCATCCTCTAAGCATTCTACCTCTTTTATATCTGCAGCACTACTCTCCAGCCTGACCTGATACATTTCACCCAGTTTGGCTTTCATTCATTTCCTAGAATGTGCCAAGCTCTTTCCTACTCAACAACCTTAATACATCCTAATGCCTTTACCTGGAATGCTTATCCATCTGCTCTTTTATTGACCAGCTCTTACTTATCTTTTCAATCTCAGTTTAAATATCACTTTCTTAAAGTTTTCCCTGACCCTCAAATTCCAGGTGCCTCTAATTTAGAGGGTTGCATAGTTCCATGTGCTTTTCCTTTGTGCTATGTCTAACAATATTTTTACAGGTATGATTATTTAGTGTCAATCTTTCCCATTAGACCCTAGCTTCCTGATGGGAGGGGCTATGTATCTTTTGACTGCCAAAGGTAAAGTGACTGACTTTTTTTAACCACTGAGAAACTTTGTTCTAACTTTCTGGAATGTTCCACTCCATTCAGATAGAAGAGAAAAGAAAATACCATAATATAGCTGAAAAGGTTTCTAGAAGTTAAGATGATTAATCCAAAGTAAGTGAGTATCAGGATATTCACCTACATGCTCTTAGTAATAGGTCTTTCTGACTTTCTGAAAGAAAAAGTCAGAGGCTATTTCTTTTGAAAAGCACAAAAGCCTAATGGGGATGCTCATTCCAAGGCTTCTAATTTTTGCTTTAGGTTAATGTTGAAGCTTTCTTATGATAGTTACATATTTTCCTTTTTTGCCAATGACTTCAATTATTGAAGCTCTCCAGAGGGTTAAAAGCCATAACTTCTGTGTAAGGTTCCCTGGCATCAAATATATATGTCAAGCAAACTTGCTTAGTTAAAATAAGACAAGAAGAACTATAGTTATAAGTGCTGTGAACTGTTTTCCTTATAAGGCAGAAAACTGAAAAAAGGTCTGGTTTTTCACTCAAAAACAAAGTAAACAAAATCAGTGATTTCCAAGCCCAGTGCAGCTGAGAGAATTCATTTTCTTAATATGGAGTGGGCTCAGGAGTGATGAGGGAGAGAGTGGACATTCAAGAATGACTGTCTACTGCAGACTTCTGGCAGACTCTCTGGCCTATTGGTCCACAGCCAGAGTTTTTTTTCATAAATGAATTCCACATCTTTATTAAGTTAAGAATTTCTTTTTTTTATTATTTGAAACATACTTTAAATATTTTGTTTTATGACGTCCTGGAAATTGATACAATTCCTTCCAGATCAAGGAAGATGGAAAAATCAATTACATTTTTTTTTAACATTTAGAGAGATTACACAAAAATTAGGCCCCAATTTAATTTATCCATTACTCTATCATTTGACGTCATGTGTGAACAACTCAAGACTGCCAAAATTGAAGGTGTCCTTCTGATTAGATGAATCAGTTATCTTCACAGAAAAGCCCTAAATGATTATTAAATAGAAATATACTCCTACTGTGAGTTGATTTAGAAAAGACTACACAGTTAGAGTTATAGATTTTAAATTAGAAGACCCTTTTATAAGAAAAATCCATGCAAGAATAAACAGAAATACATCAGAAGCCTGATGTGAGCTTCTGATGTCAGTTTCTTTACACAAACAAGTTACAGTTTGTAATCCAGTGAATGAACCTTATTAAAATGAACTTTATCTGACGTGGATAGAATTTCAAAGTTGGCCCGTTTACAGATGAGTTAATTGGCTTTATCCGAAAGCAGAGAAACTTTCAGGACCATTTAAATCATGAGAATTGGTGGTTCAGAATGCAGGGATGGGCTAGGGAAAGAAATGAAGCCTAGACCTCAGCAGAAACTAGAGTTGCCTTCCCCACTCTTCAAAACCAAGTTCTCAAAGCCTCCTAATGGGTTTCACTGTTTTCTTTCCAGTGCTTATCATAATCAGGGAACCACACATTTGCATCTCTAATGGACCCTTTTCAAAAGTGTGTTGACATTTCAGTAGGTTTTGAATAGCTTGTAATGCTTCTCTCAATTTGGGCAGGTGCCCACAAATCTCCTTATATGGGTCTCAACATATAGACTGTCTGCTTTACTCACTTTTTTTAATCCCTGGGAACCTATCTTAATTATACTCTTAAAAAAGTGAAAACTCAGAAGTCAGATGACTCAGAAAATGAACATCTAGCTGGACGTCCACACACAGGGCAGCATCTTAGCTGTATCTGTGAACTCAGGCTCGAGTCAAAGGTATCATCCTTTGTGTGGTAAATTCACTTTTTTGAGCTTCTATTTTTATTGAAAGGAAATAGATATAAATAAGATCCTGACGATAAACATAGGTTAGAAAGTTGAAATGAAGCAGGGAGCTCATCATCTGAGCAAAAACTCCACTGTATTTTACTGCTTGCATTTTCTGCAAGGACCAAGAGCCCAAGAGGGCCTGTGGAGGGGAAATTTCAGTCCCACCTACTTTTTGTGGCTTCGGTAAAAATACATTCCAACAGAAACACAACTAAAATTATTTTTTAAGTTTATTTTTTTAAACATTTTACTTAGTTCCTGAGATGTGCTGGGAGCCCAGAGTGAATAAAAGATCACCCCTGTCCTTAAGAAATCCATCCTGTCATAAGGAAAGCGAACAAGCCATGCAAGTCAGCACAGGTGTAACGGGAGAATTCCCCAACGGATATCTGACATCCTAGGGGTTTCGAGGGAGAGATCCCAGGAAAGCGGACACATAAATTGTTCCAGGGAAGATGAGAAGTTAGCCCCCTCATCGCATGTGCACACATGTGCGTGGCTCATGTACATATGTGTGTGAGAGTGAAAGAGAGGGGGTATCGGTGGTAGGGGCCCCAACCGGAGTTAACTTGGAGCAAAGCAGGTTGTTAAAGTACATCAACACAGACCAAGAAGACATTAAATAATTATTGTTGTTCACAGCTTCAGGTGAGATGAGAACAATCTCCTTGTGTGATAACCATGCTTATCTAGAAACACATGCTCGCTGATGTGTGTCCATTCTACCTGGTCTTTAGAGAACAAATTGTGTGTGTAGGATGACTACATACATTTAGACTTTTTAAAAATGAATTGTCCAGTATTTTCATGTAGGTGTCTGAGTTACAAATGTAAAGAACCATTTGATAGACTATACTGCATGAATCGGATCCTTTTTGAATTAGAGGGCAGTACAATAAAGGGAGAGAGAAACTTAGGGTAAGCGGCAGGGAGGCACTGAGCTGAGGACAAGGCTTCAGCATTTTCCAGAGTCAATGAAGCCCTCCGTGGTCCTATTATCCCATATTAAGCTGCTTTAGAAAAGGTAAAAATGGAGCCAAGCGGGCCCTGCTTTTTCTGTTCTGAAGTCCTCCAAGACTTCAGATACCAGAAAGCTGGTATCATTGACTTTCTCTCCAGCATTCCTAGTTTTCATTTATTTCTCACTTTGAGCTCAATGAATATAAATAGGCATGAGATGGGGATGGGGTGTATATTTTAACAATCACTGCTATGTGGTATTCTCATTGGAGGTCTTTCCTCTGACTATAACTCTCCTTTTGGTGCTCTTTTTGCCACAAATTAATTTTCATTTTCCTGGAGAGGAAGGTCCTACCTCCAAACATGGTGTCAGATGCTGTACCAACAAGATAATAAATAGATTCCCCATTACTTCCAGCACAGATTAAAACATACAGATATAAAGATAGCATAGCTTTTTTTGTGGTCTACATTGACTTGAAACCTTTTGAAAAGTACATTGTTGTCCCCTAGTTTCTAAATCGATATTGGCAGTCACTGAACGCATCCTTTCTTTCAAAGGAAAGAAAGGAAGGAAGGAAGCAGGCAAGCAAACCTTGGTCATCCTGGCTTAAACAGGAAAATGGAACAGGGGCTGAAGACAACATTGCTACACGGAGCAAATGGCCTGGCCCAAGCCTTCTCACTCAGGTTTCTTCCCTCACTGGCTGTATTCGGCTTACCCCAAACCCACTCTGTCCATGCTTTTGCATGTGAAAAAGGAGAGACTAAAATCGTCAGCCGGCATCTGTCAGCAGTAGCCAGTAAAAAACAATGAGAGGGCATGGAATACACAGGATGCACAGCTCTTAGAAGATAATCAGTCCATGAGTCCTTCTCATGTTGCACCTGAGTTTCCTCATGCCAGTAAAAATTCAAAAGTGCGGAGAAGTTCTCATTTAGCTTATTAAATAAAGAAGCTATAACAGAATTCAAGTTTCCAAGACCATTCCCAGCAACTTGAAAACCTCAACCCATGCCCTGCCTCTCCAATATATAGCATTTCCACAGTGCGGCCGTTTTAATAAACCAATGACTATTTTCCTCCAACCTGTTTGCTTTTAGTGGCCTTTTTTCTTCCGTCCCCAAAGAAGCTGGCACACTAACATCAGACAAATGACTAGAATAGCTGTGCACTGCTCTAGACACAAGTGAATAAAATATATCAAATACTCCACATCCCTAGAGTATATTATTCTACTTAGAAAATGGTATAATTGACTTTGGGTAGTATGAGAGGAAAAAAATCCAAGATTTTTGAGTGGTGGGGTTATTTCTGGTAATTGCTTGACTTGAAACTTTAGCTTGTCAATCAGATAGCTCTCCTAGTCCTATAAATGTGGGGCTTTTTGGTAAACGGAGGGGGTGGTTATCAAAAGAGAACTGACAAAATGGCAAAAGCCCCACAGGCCTTTTTTTCTTGTCATAAAGTTGTTGTCAAAAAGATTCGCTATTATGTCTGGGATGGGTGAACTCCGTGGCATTTTGTGTTCAGTTAAAAACATCTCAAACCATTTTTCAAACATTTTGAGGTTTGGCAAAAACCTGAAATCCATCTTGCCAAGCACTTTCCCCCCTTAATTCTTAAACCCATGTGTCTTTCAAGGGAAATTTAATCCGTATGTTTCTGATTCATTTACACTTAACTCATCAAAATGGTGTTTTGTAAGAGCTATTTGATGTTCAAGAAGCCTTATGAGCTTCTCTTTTTATAAGTCTGAAAAGCCTTTCTTTCAGAGAACCAGAAAATTGTATTTTACCAGCTGTAAGCCAAATGATTCGAGCTGTATTAAGAGTTAAGAACCTGCTGAATTTAGGAGGCAAGAAAATAGACACAATGACATAAATAAGTGTCCTCATGTCCACCTGCTTACACTTCCACGAAAGGCCTTTCAAATTCATTTTTCCCTGAAGAAGCCTATCCCATGAGGCTTGAGAACAAGTTGCAAAGCTAAAGAAAGAAAGAACTCTGGTCCTACGGCAAAAATTCCCTTTGATTCTGGAGATGACCAACTGAAAATTCCTAGCTGAGCATCAGTAGAAGTAAACCAAGTGTATTTCATTAGATAAATCTGTTACCAAGAGAATAAAATAATGAATGACAGAACAAGAAGAGACTTAGGAGATTTCTGTCCTAGTAATATTTAGATTGTGTTCCAAGGACTTCTGGGTGGAGGTGGGGACAGGAGTTGAGGGAAGAGCTGTGGGCCAATCGGAAGCTCTATTTTCCCTACTAGGCTTCTACATAAGAAGACTTTTGGTAAGTACTCCGAGGGTAAATTCAATTTGAAATCAAATACCTTAATTTTATATGAGGACACTGAAGTCTGGGGACAGAATCTTGGAGTTGGGACAGAGGTGGCAATATAAGCCAGCTCTCCTGACCCTAGTCCAGCACTCCACTGACCTTTCCACTAGGCCAGTGCTTTCTGAAACTCTGGCTGAGGTTCATTAGAGGGTACTAGTGAGGTATTAGTGAGGAACTGGTGAGATCAGTTTAATCTAATATGACTAGTACTTTTTAGGATGTGATCTCCAAGAAGTTAGACACAGTAAGGACTAAGTATTGCTTCATCAAACTATACATACATGCACATATGTAAACATACACATGTTGAATCTATTGGGCTGCAATATAAAATATATCCCTTACTGTTGTTCATATCAAAAAGTTTTGAAACCCCTTTACCATACAGAAAACTGTACTCCTTTTCCTGGCAGTTCAGCCAATAGCAATTTTCAATTTGCCTCATTAAAGACCACGTGGCTAGAAGTTGCCTGATGAGCCTTCTCACTTCCTGGAAGAAATCCTAAGACTCACCGGGCTATCTCACTGAAGGCAGCTTATATAGATTGGGAGAACGGAACAATGAACAAATGTGTGATGGGGGGAGGGACGTGAGGACAGATACCTAGTTGAGAAAAGAAGGCGTCATATTCATCTTTGTACGATTTATAAACGGCAAGAATGATGTTTGACTCGCATCCCGGCCAGCTGCACAGTGCAAAATCCAGACGTGTTAGCAGCAGCACATTTCTAAAGTGCATCTTCCAAGCACTTAACAATCATTAATTAGTTAGAAACATCCTTCCAAGGTTGGGAAGCACAATAGTTCATCTCCATACCATGGAGCTTTGGAGACTTCAGGGAAGCTGAATAAAACAGCACCTGGATAATTACTGTGGAAAGATTAATTGGGTTAACTGGCTGTGAAGGATCTTGTGATAAAGCATTATGAAAAATGCTGCCCCCCGTGCACTCTTAGATGTCAGCGCTGGTGTCTTTTGTGCCTAACAGCCCAGCCGAAAGTTGCTTCCATGGGAAAGGATGCAAAGTCATTAAAACAACTATGAATTACTCTTTGCTCTTTTTTCTTTTTTCAGAATCCTAATGAAGTGACAAGTTTTCTGTGGTCACAAAGTGCCAGAGTCTCTTTGGGATTAAAGTGCAAAGTGAGGCTGGATTGGGAATTGTGGTCTAAAACAGTTCCCTAGGTGGGGAGGGAGAGAGAGGAAGCAGCGAGTTTCAGAGCCCAGAGGTCACATCCTGCAGGTGGGTGGGTGCTGTTTCTGGGGTGGTTTCCAAGCCCTGTCCTCATTGGACACGGACAGGCACTCAGTGTGGTGAGGGCTGGTGCAGGAGAGAGAGGATGGGAGAGAGCAGTGGGAAGCACAGAGAGCCTGACTCCTGGACGGTTACCCCATCTCACTTACAGACAGGGACGGTGGGACGCCCCACCCACTAACTAGACACCAGGGAGCTTTTGGCTGGAGGCAGAAAGCAGACTATCTGTCTGCTTCCCCACCCCTCCCTCCCGTGTTTGCACAGCCAGGTGCCTGAATGACTCCCAGTTTCTCCCAGCCTGCCAGCAGCGATTCGGTGCCCCTGTACTCTTGAGTCTTTCTTTGCACTCCCCCCACTGCACCATCCCAAGAGCCAGAACTCAAAAGGGGAACTAGAGGCATATGTTTGAGCAAGAAGATGCAATTCCTGGGTCCAGGAAGTCCAAGAGCCTGGCAGGGTGGAAATGTGCTCCTCACTGCCTTGGAGATGGGTTCTGGCACTGCCATCAATTAGCTTTAGAATATCAGATACTTTGTCACATTTCAGAGAGGCCTTAATTTCTGAATTGGTAAGGTGAGCAGGTTGGGTTTAAGGATTTTTAAAATTTCTGCCTCATCAAGGCATTTAGAATGATAGAATTATTATTCTATAGCTAAGGAAGTTCTAGATACTTAGCATAAAGGGAAAGCAAATGCCATCCCTTGTGACTTGTACATAAGAGTTCCTCTTTACCCTCGGTGGAAGGAAATGGCAACAAGCAGCCTCACACTGAGCTGGGGAAGGTCTGAATTAAGAAAAACAATTTGGCTAGCGAGAGGCCACTTCATAGCCCATATTAGGATGGGTGCTGGTGAAAGCAAAACTAAAGGTGAAAATGCAACACGAGAGTAATTTACATGTACATTTATACTAAATGGGTTTATCATAATTGTGGTTATTATGATTAATTCCAGAGGAATTAAAGGAGATCAGCCCTTTTTTGCAGAGTGTTGCTGAGCTGACTGAAGTATTATGATAAATAAGAAGGTAAAGAAGAGGCAGATGCAAAAGAAAAATTGTTTTATGCCATCTGAAAACGAAATCTGTGTGTGCCAAGTCGCTGCAGTCATATCTGACTCTTTGCAACCTTATGGACTGTAGCCCGCCAGGCTCCTCTGTCCATGGGATTTCCCAGGCAAGAATACTAGAGTGGGTAGCCATTTCCTCCTCCAGGGGATATTCTCGATCCAGGGATTGAACCCATGTCTCTTATGTCTCCTATCTACTATTTAACTAAAAGACATGGGGCGGGGGAGACCCAGAGCTTCTTATCTCTGAAATAAATTGTTTTAAAGTGAGATTTTAAGCCTTATTTTCTGGCCAGTGGAGAAATGGTCACGAAGTACACAGTCAGTGTTACGCTTCTGTCTTCACCTGTCCTGTTCACAGCCTCCCTGGCCTTCTGTGACTCAGTTTACCTTTCTGGAAAGGAACCACTAAATAACATTGTTTCTCTCTACACTAATGATGCCCCAAAAAGACCATTATCCTGACTTCCAAACAAAATCAGCCAGTCTCATCATTATATAACTAACACCTATGGAAAATTTATTAATTCCATGCTAAGTGCATGATAGTCATTATCTTATGGATTCCGCTTCATAGATGAATTAACCAAGGATCAGAAGCATTCAACAGATCAAAAATCACACAGCTACATGTGGTAAAGCCAGAGTTTGAACACAGATCTGTCTGACTCCAAAGCAACACACAGGACACAATTACATGGGACGTAGTGATTTCGAATAAAGAGGCTTCACTTCTGAAAAAAAGCTTGCTTTGCAGCCTCTCCTTAACAGTAGTACAGGTTCCACTGAGGGCAGAGGGGCAGAGTCAAATGGGCAACCAGGCTTATACGGCTACAAGAGGCCCAGCTGGCCCCTCTGCCACGTTAGCACACATATCCAACTGCCTTTAAAGATCTTTGATTTTAAAAGTTCATAGGCTCCTAAAACACAGTAATTGATGATAGGCATTCCAGCTTATAGAACACTGCCTCTTGGCCCCATTTCCCATCTCCCATTAAGATGAGTGATTGAGTGTATGCATTAATAGATAGCTTGGCATTCCTTTGAAGCCTTACTGTTTTTTTCTAGGCTTTGCTGTTTTTGACACATCCAGTTCTATTTCAGTCATTAAAGACAACAAGGAAAAAATATATATAAGGTAGAATTCAATTTTGGGTATCATGTGGAGGAAAGGAAGACTCTGCTGATAGCTAGAGGGGTCTTGGCTATTGTATAACTACTGTCGCATTCTCCATAATGATTGCGAACTATTGATTAATTCTTCTTGGGTGCAGCATTGCTTCATCAATCATTAAATAAGTTCTCCTGCCAGGGTAGGCACAGGAAGAAAAGATGTATGGACTTGTTATAAAGTGTATGTGTACTGCATCATGGACTTTGGAGTGCTAAGTCAAGTCAATTTCAGGTTTCAAGGATGTAAGTAGTCAAGGAACTGCTGTGGTTGCAACCAAAATTCATGAAATACACACTGCTGAAAGCACCAAGCTTTACTACAATTTGATCAGACTAGCAAAGTTTGTTTAAAAATTATAAACTTGAGAGACTTCCCCAGCGGTCTGAAGTCCCATCTGAAGACCCATCTGAGCTTCCTCTGCAGATGGCACAGGTTCAACCCCTGGTTGGGGAACTAAGATCTTGCATGCTGCATGGCACAGCCAAAATATAGGGAAAAAATTACAAACCTAATATTTGGACCACAGGGCTTTTATTGACGTGGCCTGACTCATTGGAAAGGACCCTGATGCTGGGAAAGACCGAAGGCAGAAGGAGAAGAGGGTGACAGAGGATGAGATGTTTGTATGGCATCACTGATTCAACAGACATGAATTTGGGCAAATTCCAGGAGACGGTGAGGGACAGGGAGGCCTGGAGTGGTATAGTCCATGAGATCGCAAAGAGCTTGGAAGTTGAGCAACAACTACTACCCCACTTACCAATGCCACCCATGTTCCTTCCTTCTCTCAGCTATTCCCCACATCCCTGTGAAATGACCTTGACCCCTGGCATAGGTACTTATACACACATCCTTCAAAAAGTCAATGCAAAAGGAGTTTCCCTTCAAAGATCAGAGGCCCATGAAGACCAAACAGAAAGAGAACAGAAAGAAGAAGCCTGCATTCAACCCACTGCTTCTACTTTTTTTCTGTGCTGTTTCAGAAATGACCATCCTACTTTCCATCAGGCCCATGACAGCACTCCATCTCAAGTCCACACTAATTTCTGCCTCTGAATGTTGACCTGGCCTCCCTGACCAACATGTATTTAGTAAATCGGAGACATTTTTGTCATGCAGCTTGAGACGTCCTGGAGTTTGTTTCCACCAGAGACTTGGGGCCCCTAGAATGAAACCCTTGATATAAGTCTTGGACTCCATCACTGTAATAGAAACCCAACAAGTTCACTATCATATCCCTTTGTTGTTGTTGTCCAGTTGCTAAGTCATGTCCCTTGTCACCTTGGAAAACTCCCTTTCAATCTCCAAAACATCATTTTTGCCACCAGAAAAGACACAAGAGAGGAAGTAACAAGCTTAAAAGGTAGTCTCTATAGAGACCTGACTATAGATATGCATTACACGCATCAACTATTGCATATAGAAATTCTCTTAGTCAAGTCCAGAGTGGAATCCAGTTCTCATGACTGAATTTGCTCTTCTCCATTTCACCCCATTTTCCCATTCACAAAGCCACAGCTGAGCATGAATGGGGATGCAAGAGTCTTTTCTCCAACCTGCATTGTTTTCATCTCTCCCTCCACTCAGGTCACTGGGAATTTGGCAGACTTTATCAGCACTAGTCCTAACCTCACTTTCAGAACAGTACATTTACTTCTGTTTCAAGTACCTGACTTGATCTCAGACCTGCTTAATTTTCTGAATAAAAACAAGGCATAAGGGAAGAGAGGCTGGCAAAGGAAGCAGCCTGAGTGATGCTGGGAATAGGATGATCAGTTAGAATCTGCAGTCAGTCACAGATTCCTGGGAGGACCCTTTCCTGCATCCTCATGAAGGCAGCAGCTGAAACATGATTCCTGTGATCCCGTTGAGTTCTGGGGCCCTTAAAGAATGTCTCCAACCCTGATGACTCCACATGGTAGGTATCCTCACTTTACAAAGACAGAAACTATGGCACAATGAGGTTCGGTGACTTGCCAAAGTCATATAACCAGTAATTGGAGGAGTGACTGACTTGAACCCAAATCTTTTGACCCCCAACTCCATGCTCTTTTCAAAAGACCACACTCCTTCTCTGATCAGTAGCTGCCTGGTTTTCTGATGTCATCCCCTTTCTTCATGTTGTAGATGTGTCTACCAGGGGAAAAATGGCAGGGGAAGAGGAAGAAGGCTGAGTTCAGGATTAGCTTAGCATAGGGGTAGACAGTGGATATCCCTCTGCTCTGTGCCTGGAATACAGATGGAATGTATTTATACATCTTCTTTTATGCCATCAAAGCCCTGCCGCCTCCTTCACCTGCTAATATGTGAAGCACGGCAGTAGGGACCCCCATGGAGGGCAAAGCTGCCACTCAGACCATGCCTCAAGGAAATGTAAAACAAGGGCAATGTCACGGAGATAGCTCACTGCCAAGCACAGCCATGAGGCCCCTGATGGTCCTGAGGGTAGAGTAAAGTTTGTCAGTGATGGCAAGCTAGACTTTGTGTGGGTTGGACTCAAAGTGTTAAAGTTTGTGTGAACTGTGGCAAGTCTAACCCTCAGTTTTCACATTCATAAAGGCAACACACACACACACACACACACACACAAATAAGTACAAGTAAATAAGAACATTGAATAACATCAACCAATTGTAAACATTGCCAATATCCAGGCTGTGATATTTACTAGAGTTTTGTCAGATGTCACCAGTGGGGGAAACTGGGTAAGGGGTACATGGGATCTCTGTATTATTCCTTAATACATGCATGTCAACAAGCACCTCAAGACACAGTTCAATTAGAAAACAACAATAATCAAAACAAAAACTCCAAACAAAACAATTACCAAACAGCAGAACTAATGATTCCTATTCTTCTGGGTTATTTTCTGGGGAGAAAGTGAGGTAATAAAAGTCTGACTGAGGATCACAGTGAGGCTCACACTCCTAGCCCTGCCTCTCTGTCAGTCATTTCAGGACCTTTCTGATTATAGGTGAACACCTTGGAGCCAAATCAACACAAATGGTAATGCTCTAAAAAAAGAAATCGTGCTCTCTTTATTCCTGAAGAGTCTCAGGCACGTACTTGGCACTCATCAATCTCTGCACAATGACTAATAACTTCACCAGTGGTTTCATTTCAGTTCTGGGTGATCGACCTTCCCTCCCCTCCCCGCTCCCCGTGCCCCCCCCCCCACCACAGGCGCAATTTTCCCTGTGCACAATTAAACTAGGTCCATAAATACATACTTTACAATAAGGCTACTACCCTGGAATTTGGCAGAAGAATAGGGATATTGTTTGGTAAAATTATATTTCTTACAAGCACATATAGTTTTGCCTTTCAAGTTTTTGAGGATTTTAAATAGCCTTCAATCTCATCTAAAAACTTGAATTTATGTTGAAATTACAGAAACCTATTAAGAAGTTGTATAGTCTGGGGGGGGTGGAATTCACTAAAAATACCATTTTGAATACCAATATGAGTGGATGAAACATATATGTCTCCTGTATTTTTAGCACCATTTTATGCATTTGAGGGACTTGTGGGGTCTTTCAGAAAAGTTCACTCTATTGGTGGATTTCGCCACCATTCTTTTTGACAGACTCACCTAAGTAATTATCTCTCATTGAGGACTCCTTGCACGCTACAAGTGGAAACAGAATTTCGCAAGAGGCACATTCATGCCAAAAAGCAAAAGAAACAAAAAAACAAAAACCAACTTTTAAAGTGAGAAAAGACATGTTCCCCTTCACCCTCCTCCATTCATTTCTTTCAACGCACTAATTCATTTTGAATTCAAACCTACTTTTCTCTGAAAAGCTATGCCAAATACCTTTTAGCAAAACTTTTAAAGAACACGGACACAGACACAGAGCTTTTGAGCTGGAAGGGACTTCAGAGATCACCTTAGATTGGTTCCACACAGGGAGGAGGGGCTTGTCTCCCACCTTGTCTGCTCCCTCATTTCCAAATGAAGCCCAGATGCTTTAAGGGACTTGCTCAAGGTCACCAGGATTAGCACTCAGGCTTCCTGACCTCTACCACATCATACTGTTTCTTCCAAAAATTACTTCCTCCTTCCCTTTCCCTCCCATCCCTGCCCCAAAAAGGAGAGACAGGAGAAGATCTATAAAAAGTCATGATTAATTATACCCCCAAAATGCATTAAGTAAACATAAACACCTTTCTGGTATGTGCCCCATGCCTCAATATTCATCCAGCTCTGTGATGGTCCAGACTAACTGAGCCAGAGAAGTTTTGGAGTAGCCAAGAGTCAGGGATCTCTCACTGGGCTGGCTTTCTAGTTGTGGGGGGCTTCAGCTGAGAACTATCTAATAAAGCTGGCTGGTTTTAGAAAGCACTCAGCCCAGGCCGAGCATCACAGCAGTAAATGTATTTTATAAAACACACAGAAATGAGATAGTAATTTTCAAAATGTCCAAGTTTCTCCCTCTGGGTACCCTGGATCCGTACAGCATTAAGAACACCATCAACTGTCCCTCTCTCCATTTATTCTGTGTTAATTCCTTACTCGCAAATATTAGCTAGCTGCTTTTTCATAAATCATTCCGGAAGTTTTCATCATCTCCCCCATGACCACAGAATCTCATCTTGAAAATAACTGAAGAGCATACAGGTTTTAAAGTTAGCACCCAGATTAAGTTAATTGTCACGTGAAAGAGCAGGAAGTTAAAATTAACTGCTGTTAAGCATTAGCTGAAATAATAGGTGAAAGACTATAGTTACTTTTGAGGATCATCATCTATGACTTTAAAAGCCAACAGTACATTCTTAATAATAAATGCAATAGTACAACCCTTGCCACTCAGCAGGACACACCAAAGAGTTCACCAGGCATCTACAATTCACTGGTTACACTCAAAAAGCCACCCCCTCTCCCGCCGTCACTTCACTTCAACCTTTTATGAAAAGACAACCGTGTTGAGCCATTTAAGAGAAAAGGGAGAGAGAATCCTGGTGGAAAATAATACACAGCTGTGATAATATCATGTTTTTTTTAAATACCATAATATAGTTTTACTTTTAATAATAAGAGATAAAAAAGGGGCGCCTGTGAATAATTAGAGATTGCAGTCTGAAGCCAGTTACAGTCACTGCAATTGATAATAAACTGAAAACCCCTTGAGAGCAGGTAAATGCTTTGCAACCCTGACCCCCTTGCTCTCACATTACTTAACTACCCTGCGGTTCTTGCATTACATCACCATTCAAGCGATTGGTTCCTGCATTTTAACTCTCTCCCTGTCTCCTCCGATTAGCAGCGACACTGCAGGCAGAGAAACTTCGCCTGAGTTTGCTCTTTCTCGCTTCGCTTTTTATTCGTGGCTCTTTTCTCCAATCCCTCTGGCTCCCTCTGCTTTTTTTAAAAAAAATTTTTTGTGTGCCCAACCCAGCCTCGGTTCAACTCATTCAGGTCGCTGTACTAGAACAAAAACTCTGATCCAAGTGAAAAGAAATGCCTCTTCGGGACCAGAAAAGGAGCTCAGCAGAGGGACCGGGAACGAGAAGGAAGAAGAGAAACAAAGCCGGGCAGAAAGGGGAGATGGGGAGAGAGAAAGAGAAGGAGGAGGAGGATAAAGTCTCAAGAAAAGAAGGCGGTAGGGGCCAAAAAAAAAAAAATTATAAAATCAGGAAAAAAGAAAATAAAATTAAAAACAAACCTCATGGACATCACTGAGGCTGAATTCCCTCCTGAGGTGCAGAACATGAGAGCTCTGGAATGAGTGTGTGTAGAATTTGAGCCAAAGCTTAACTAGCCTGAGTGACTCACATCCTTCCCACTTGATTCCAGGCCAAGCGATGATGTAATGTGCTGGCCCTTCTCTAGCGCCCGGCTCTGGCTCTCTCCCTCCGGCTCTCTCGCTCCCTCTCTTTCTCCTGGGTTCGCCCTCCTCCCCCTTCTTTTTAGCTCAGTGCTGGTGAAGTCACCATTTAAATCTGGCAGAACTGAAGCAAAAACTTCAATGTAACCAAAACAGCCCCAGGCTGAGTTCCAGACTCAGGCAGCCTTAGTGGTGCAATTGCCCTTAGAAACGAGTAAACAGAGCGGGGAAACAGTACCGCCTGGGGATGGCCCAGCTGCCTGGGACTCAGAGAGGGACCCCGAGTTCTGTGGACAGGGGTCCACTGGTTCTGATTTTTTTTTTATTATGCTGATTGAAAAAAATGAAAAAGTCCCTGAGTTTGGAGAAAGGACAATAATAGTGGAGATGCAGGCAGAGATGGAGATGAGGAGATGAAAGAGCAGGTTGGAAAGCTGAGCAAGACTAACTAAGACAGGTCACCAGCCCAGGCTTTCTTCAGAACCAGATGATCCGTTTCCAGGGCCCTACTGCCCCTCTGTGTCCTGGATCTGGATAGGGTTTTCTGTCGCTCAGTGGCCACCACCAGCTCTCCACCAGAGATCTGTCACGTCTGACCTCCCTGCCAGCAAGGGCAAACCTACTTCTGGGCCAAACCCTTGCCTGCGTGAGGAGCCGTCCAGAAGCGGGAATCATGGTCCCTACTCCCGTGGCCTCCACTGGTCACTCTTTTTTGTGTGCAGAAGAGAGAAGGACTCTCATTGCAAACCACAGAGCTTGTCTTCTCGAGATTAGCACTCCACTCTCGTGAGTCGTCGTCAGAAGAAGAGGGAGTTAGAAGAGGTTCACCCCCCAAATGCAGACAATCTGCGGGTTCCGCCACTGGCTGGGGGAGCAGTGATGCGGGTGGGGCTGTCTGTGAGTTTTAAAGGATACACGGAGAACAGTGTGTGTGTCTCTTTCTTAATTACAGAGGGAGGAATAACAGCCTGGGGTGGTTGAGGGGGGAGTCAAACATTATCCTTCACAAATGACAGTGAAGCCCTTTTTTAATTGCAGAATTCCACCCCTCGCACTGCACACCTCTCCTGCTCGGGATTCTACCTAGAACATCCAGTCACTTGGCCAGTTTGTTAGCACAGCATTTTAACTCTATCTTCTCTCCATTTTCTCGTCCCCTCACCCTAATGTCTCCTTCAAAAAGGAAAAAAAAATAGTAATTTTAAAAAATGGGAAGTTTGCTAGAATTTTTTTTTTGAAATACCACAAAAGCAGAAGAAAGGCATGGGGTTGCAATTTTTTTTTCCAAAATATTCGTAGCTTTTGCCCAAGCCTATTGCTTCTCATTGCTTTTTGCGATCAGTGAATTGAATAGGTGATACAAACATTTTGTTTCTCCGCATGTTGTCAAGCAGAGAAGATCCCAACTTCTAAACTCTGTTTTCAGAGAAATCTCTTAGTTTACTAAAAGTATCTGCTGCCAGGGGATGGGGCTGTTCATCTGAGTCCCTTGAAATTTAAATCACAGCATTAGGGACTATCGCCAAACTCAGGCGATAGTTAAAAAGCAAGGGTTGCCCAGAAGTCTCCTGACCCTGGGGGCTGGAGAGGGGAAGAGCTTTCTCCAGCAGTTTGCCTGGAGCATGACACCCCTAATCGAGGCTGTTGCCACAGTTGCTCCAGTGACACCTTTATCAAGGCAGGCAGCTCTGAATTAGAGGTGATCAGCCGTAATTACAGCTGGCGCCACTGAAGCCCGTGGCCTGACAGCGGCAAATATGGTTGTTATAAAGTTGGGTCCACCATGTCAGTGGCCTGTATAACTCACTTACGTCTGACTCGCCAGGCAGCTATTGATTTTTCTTCTGATGCAGGGAATACATAAAACAAAATCTTCAGTCACTCCTATCAGCCTTTCCACTTCAGGGCAGGATGATAAGATTTTATATCAAGGACTTTCTCCTTTTTATACAACTCATTGATCATACTGGTTAATATGAAGCTAAGGACTTTCACTTTTCCTTCTCTGCTCCCTAGAACTCACCTTGATTTTGTATTTAAAAATTACTTTGTGTTCAGTCATATCTGACTCTTTGCGACCCTTTGGACTGCAGCTCTGTAGCCTGCCAGGCTGCTCGGTCCATGGGGTTTTTCAGGCAAGAATACTAGAGTGGGTTGCCATTTCCTCCTCCAAGGGATCTTCCTGACCCAGGGGTTGAACCCGTGTCTCCTAGTCTCCTGCACTGTATGTTGATTCTTTACTTGCTGAGCCATGGATACGTGGAGCCAGTTTCCAAAGTGTAGTCTTTCTATAACCACAAAGAGAAACACTCTCCATAGGACTTTTCTTAGACCATGTCCCAGGGGCTGGATTAAGCTGCTAGATAGTACACCCTACTTTTTTTTTTTTTTCTTCACTGAAATAATTGAAAGGGACCTTCTGCTGTAGGTAAAGATCATTTAAAGGTATCTTTCTTGTGTCTTCCTTGGAAAGTAACAGAGGCAATGGCAGTTTTGGCCAAAGACAGACACAGACCTCTCATGAGACACACAAGCATCTTTGCTCCTGCCAGGAGGAGGAAAAGGCCTAAGGTTCCAAGATGGAAAGGGTGTCTCTGATCTGGGGTTCAGTGGGTTCAGTGCTCCTAGCCAAACTCCAAGAGGCCCGTACTTGATGGTGGTGATGCCACCAGGCCAACAACGCACAGGACACACTGACGCTGTAATGAAACTTCTTTGGACGGCTGGCTGGAGTCAGAATCAATTTCAGAGTTCAAAGGGGTCTGTGTATTTACATTTGCCTTCCAAACATAAGTACCCACGTTCCCCACCATTCCAAATCCGGCATTTTCACTGACTGTTGGGTTTCCCCCACTTGAAAAGAAACTCTGCTTTCCTATTTCCCTTCCTGTGAGCAGCTAATGATAGAGAATATCCTGTTCCCAAAAGAAAATTCCCTTCCGACTCAAGAGCTTCCTTTTTCACCCGTTTGGCCCTCTCGTCGCCTCCCCCCCCCCCCCCCCCGCCCCCAGCCCCCTCCATGTCCTAGCTGCTCTTCTGAAGAAGGGGGACTTTGCAGATCAGGGTTATAAGATGCTGTAATTCCAGCGGGAGCCTTCTTAGAAGTAAGTCCTGGCCAACCGGCTAGGCCTCAGATTAGCTGGCTTGCTCAGGAATGCTTACAACACCCTCCTTTCAGGACGTGTCATCCTTGGGGAGAGGGTGGTGGGTACCTCACAGCTGTTCAGTGTAACTCACGTACTCGGCTCCGAACAAGTGAAAACCTCTGAGATTTGAGCTCAGAGTTCAGAACACATTTGGACTATCTCCAAATCAACCCACTAGAAAAGCACAACTTGGACTGTAAGATTGAAGGGTACAACAGACAACTCAAGTAAATTGTATGTGCCTGGGTGAATTTCTAAGCTCAAACACATTATGGAAATACACAACAAATATAAGAAATGATAACGATCCTTTCTAGACAGAGCTGGTTTTTTTAAAGTCTGAATTTATTCTCTGCAAGGAAAAGCATATCATCTTCTTTCAGACATTGTATTTTAAAATTTAACCCACGATTCCTGCAGTCCCAGTGGAGTTTGAGGGGCCAGATAATTTCAGAGTTAAATAAGCTCTAATGACTATCACATGTACTCAGTCATAAACCTAGTATTAAAAATTATTCAGAAAAAAGTGGCATCTCTTCCTTTTTTAATTTACAATAACCATCCAGGTGGTTTTCTAAGGCCTCCTTTGCAAATTGCTTCCAGGGAACCTTCCGGTCACAGACCACTGCATACCCACATGGTGTCATTCAGCATTCCCTTCAACTTGGGTGTGCTGTGTTTTCACAGTGGACAGAGGTTGAGACGCTGTCTGGGTCAACCTGTGTAGCATGCATCTAAACTGTGTGCAAGCGGGAGTCGCCATTTAGATGGCTGGGTTTGCTACAGCCAGCTCCTGGCACTCCCAGGGAGAAGGAAAGAGAGTGGTCAGCCCTTTGGTTACTTCTGTCTTCTACCTACTGTAATTCCAACATCCCAGATCTAGTTCCAAGTACCCTCAGGCAACTTGCTGGCCTTCCTTGTGTCAAAATCTATTTTTGATGTTCTGAAGTGGTGATATTGAATGTGACAGACAAAGGAATGAATTTCTAATGATGGAAACATCAGGAAACCTTGGGGATAGGTTGGTATTGGGAGGTTATGAGATCCCTTTGATCAGCTGTAAAATATTATTATCAATTTTGCCTACTCATTATGTACTGTTCCCCTAACTTCTCCATTTTAAAAATGTGTATGTCATTTTATCACTCAAACCCATCACAGTGTCTGAAAAGCAGTTGATACTCAATGAGTAGTTGTTGGATAACTGAATGAATGAATGAACTCCTGAATTCAGGCATTACCTTTTCCATGAACAGCATGCTGTAGGCTGGGGTAGAGTGTCCCTTTCTCTGGGCTCCTGGGGATCAGATTCTATGCCAACAGTAAGCCAGTTACCTCTGCAGGAACTGTGAGCTTCTTCAGGGCAGAGGCTGGGCAGATCCATCTGAGTGCCCCTGGTACTTAGCAAGCAACTGACTCCCACACAGTAGGCTCTCAAAAAATGTGACTGAACACAGAGCGATGGCACCACAGGCTTCTCAGTCTTCCCTGAATATTTCCCCTCCTAAAAGTCCTTTTCCTCTTTTGCATTCTTACTCACAACTCTTCTGTGGCTTCTTTAAGATCTGGACATTCTAGAAGACCTGGAAAAATCATCATACTAATAAATCCTGGAAAATACACTGGTTGGCCTTGTCCATCTCTGCACTAGACCATTTTTTTTTTCTCAAGGGGACTCAGATTCCTCTTGCTCCCCTTTCCCAGAACCCATATGGCAGCAATGCCAGAATGAGCACCCTGAGGTTTTTATGATCAGAGCAGCTGACATTAGACTATTTCCGCCAATTTCTTATATAAAGCATCTAGGGGAATTGAAACTTTAGGTGAAAGGAACTGGCATTCTCCTATTGGTTGGGGTATTTCTTGTGTGGTTGCTGGAGTGTCCTAAGGGAAGGAAGACTGTCCCCAGGACTTACTCATTCACCAAAATGGTGGGTGTGTTGGTGTTTTTCTTTTTCCAGTTTTATTGTTTTATTGAGAAGGAATTGACATATATCACTGAAAAGGTTTAAGACAGCATGAGGGTTTGATTTACATGCAAGGTGGAGTGCTTGGGTGATATCATTTCTAACCAGCAGAACATGCTGGGTCTTCCAAGTTCATGGGGAGGAAAACGTGTGCCCACCAGAACCTGACCACAGTTTGCTGCAAATTCCTATCTGGAATGTTATTCCTTTGCATCGTTTTAATTCAAACACTTGGGTATCTACTTTCTAAATAGTCACCCCCAAAGTATACTTTGCAGTTGCACAAAAAGGCTTTCTGAAAAAGATGACTTAACTTGTTTGGATATTAGCCCTAAAAATATACCCTATTAGCTGTTTTAATTGTAAAACATGTTAAAATGAAAAAAACAAAAAAAAACCCTGAAAAAGTAATAATGGATTTGAAGAAATTTTGAGGGTACTAGAAATAAAAAAGGAAGGCTTAAACTCGGAAATTGTATTTGTAGTTGTTTTTCTTTTCACAGAGATTCCAGCTATAGGGCTCTATGTGTGTTTAATAACTGACCTCCCCCTACTCTGAGCAGAGAAGTTCACCAGCACGAATTTATTCAGAGGGTTCTGCAAGAAGAATCAACCCTCCAATACTTTTGCCTGGAGGGGATGAGATGAATTTTTTTTAACCCCGAATATGAAGCTCTTGGGCCTTCCAAATGAAATTATCTATGTTTTTATTAACAAAGCCCCTGAGTTAAAAAGTTGGTTTTGATAAGTAAGAATAAATGGAAGCGAAAACTGCTGACATAATATTTTGGTTTCCAAACCCACTTCCACATTCTACTGTCCCTCTCAGGCCTGTACATGACTCTGGTGTCGGTATTTACATCAGAAATCCCAGAGAGAAAGGTGCAGTTAATCCTGCCTTATGCTGAAATTCAGACCTAGACCTTTAAGAAAACGATCATAGTGACACTTTCAAATGCACAGTTATGTGTTTTTGTCTTTCTAGATGTGTAGCACTGTATGATTCATAAATAACTTAGTCTTATCCTCTCCATTCATCTGAGAGGGAAAGTAGATGTTATTAAGTCCAAGAGGTCTTGGAGGTACAACATTCTAAATTTCTCATTCTTCATAAACTTTAGAATTTCCTCTGACATGAATAGAAATAGGAAAGAATGAGAGATTCAAACACCATCTGGGCCAATCTGAGTGCCCGATGTTCCCAGCCAAACTGGAAAGCATGCCTTTAAGTTGGTGTTAGAACATGCCTTTCCTGAGTAATGATCCTCCTTGAGGATCTCATAAAAAATGGAAACTCTCCTTTTAACCATAGACCCCAGGTTAAAAACTCCCAAGAAAAAAGCATGTTCTCTTTGTATTAAACTTAAGCTACCCTCTTACAGGAAAAGAAAAGCAGGTATGCACAGATGAATCTCAATGCTTTGAAGGCTAACTCTCAGTCAGACACTATAACCAACCAGCAGACCACAGTCTTTCTCTAGCTCAGTGGTTTTCAGATTTAGTGTACCTGAGAACAGACCAAAAGGCAGATTCCCAGGTGCTTCCCCAAAGACTCCAACAGCCATCATGGGGCCTAAGTATATTTTTAATCAAAACTCCCTAGAGATTTTGATGCTAGTGATTCACACTTCAAGAAAGAGTGAATTCTAGGTAGTCATCCTTGGTCACACAAATATTGAAAGTGAAAGTGAAAGTAGCTTAGTCATGTCCCTCTCTTTGCAAACCCCATGGATAGTAGCCCGCCAGGCTTCTCTGTTTATGGAATTCTCCAGGCCAGAATGCTGGCATGAGTAGCTGTTTCCTTCTTCAGGGGATCTTTCAACCCAAGGATCGAACCCAGGTCTCCCACATTGCAGGCAGATTCTTTACTGTCTGAGCCAAAAGAGAAGCCCACAGAAATATTACAAGAAAATAAACTTAATAAGTAAAACAAATAGAAATAAATGGGTATTTTCCCGTTGTTCAGGCTCTAAAGGAGCCGTGATTTTCTTTCACCTTTTTTTAAGGTAAAAAAATAGAATAATCTGCCCTAAAATAATCAAGCCTTTAAAAGCCAGCTTTTCCAAAACAGGATGCCAAAAAAAAAAAGGGGGGGGGATGAAAAGAAAACATATGTGTTCACAGTAACATAACGCCATCCAAACAGTCTATGGAACTATGGTCTCCAGGACCCCGATAAGATTAGGGTTTCCTGACCTGTGGCTGGCTCAGCAAGGCATTTCTCTGCTATGTTTACTATCAATACTTCCAGATGTTTACTTTGCAATATTCCCAGTCTCCTAATGACTATCACAGGGAGGGTACCTCAGGGAGAGGAGGGGAATATTGGTGGTAACTGACAAGTCTACTGCATGACACCAGCTCACCACAACTCTGGCGGTTATCTTCTAGAACTTCAACTGAACATCCAACAGTGGTCTTGGTTCAGATATGCTACAGAATGCTACACATTTCTGCACAGGGTACCCTTCTCCGGGGTTCTTTACCCATTTCTTTCTAAAGGATGTTATCAAAGTTTTTCAGAAGTCTTTCATTTTTAACCTTGTAAAGTGCCTGTCCATCCACAGACCCAAAAACAAGAGAGACCGGTGAAGGGGAATGAGGATCATGACCTGTGAGTCATCAATGGATGCATCTACTGTTAAGTGGGAATTCAGCGTCTGAATTACAATGATGCTCCTTGTAATTTCTGTTGCACCAACTCTTTCACATTAATATGATCATAGCATCACTGAAACAGCTACTGAAAGAGACACCACACACCTGAGCATGGGACAGACAAAAGGAAAAACCTTGGGAGGTGCTGAATGTCTGGGAAATAATGCTGCAATGGAGATGACAATGTTCTCGGAGATAAAGAGTAGTGAGCATCAAAAAAATGATGCATTATGCCCAAAGCAAAGAGGTCTCTTAAGTCTTTGCTCACTTATTACCCTTTCAGACAGGGTCCATCATGCCCCTTTCATTCTGACATTTGTTGAAGCTTTTTACATCCATTTACTCAGAGAAGCTTTCTGAGAGAAAAGAAAGACCTCCAAGATTTAGGGAATGAAGAGATATTAGTCATTATTAATGACGTTCATCTTTGGATGAAATAGTTTGGGGGTAGCTGTTTTCTTAAAGTTCTGGATACTTTCAGAAATGAATATGCTGCTGCCGCTGCTAAGTCGCTTCAGTCCTGTCTGACTCTGTGCGACCCTATGGACAGCAGCCCTCCAGGCTCCTCTGTCCTCAGGATTCTCCAGGCAACAATACTGGAATGGGTTGCCATTTCTTTCTCCAGAAATGAATATAATCATTCATGAATATAATGCCTTTTATAATATAATGAACATAATCACTGTCAGCAAACTGCTTTTTCATTTTGGTGAAAAAAAAATTATTCTTGTTGATTTCTCATAGTCCAACCCAGAGTCTTCTCTGTCTCAAATCTGAGATGCCTTTGTGTGTGAGTGTGCATGTGTGCCTTTTTCCAAACTGAAATCGTATCCTCAATGCTAGGTTGCATAGGGTAGCATACTTTCACAAAGTTAGATGGTTTCGAGCCTGGAAGGCCCCATAACTCAGTCCGGGGCAGTTACATTTTAATTTGTCAAAGTTTCTGTTATTTTAACAAAGGCTATTTGATGTTATCTGATATCTCTTGGCTTGGCTGAACCTCAGCAAAATTAAGATCTTTTTGTTCCTCTCTCGTCTCCCCTTTCAATATCTCTGTCTATATTTCTTGACGCCCTTTTGTTCTTAACTGGTTTCAAGTCATTTCACAAAAGACTTTAGCAGATACAGGCAAATTTACTGTATAGTATATGCTGAAAAGTCAAGGAAATGCAAAGCCATGAGGTCTCATGAGAGTAGCAGAGGCACCAGCACAGAAAATGGGAGGGAAGTGTATTTGCAGGAGGATGCTGTGAGTCTTAGGTTCTAGATTTCAGAGAAACAGCAGAAAGCAAAACCAACAAGGTCTCAGACCTCAGGAAGACAACATTCTAATGAATGCAAAGAGATGATAAACAAGTAAAGGTGCAAGCAAATAATGACAGATAGTGACAACCGCTACAAAGTAAATAAAACCTGGTAGTGAGATGGGATGTTGGGTGTGGTGAAGTCTTCCACATAAAGCATTCAGAGAAGACTACTCCAAAGAGTTGACATCTTTCCTGAGAATCAAATAATGACATACAGAGGTGTAGGTATAGATATGGGAGAGAAAGTGTGCAGAGGAAACAAACTGGATTGATGGGCTCAGACAGGAAAGGATTGTGTGTGTTTCCTGCACAAAGAGGAAGAATGTCATGAGGGAAGGAGAAGGAGAAAGGAAAGAGAGAACTTGAGACAGGCAGGTAGGGTTTTTGCAGACCATAGCAAAAATTTTCTAATTTATTGTAAGGCAGAGAGAAGCCATTGGTAAGTCTAAAGAAGGCACTGCCATAATCTGATTTGTATTAACAGCTATATGGAAAATGGACTGTCAGAGGGTAAGAATTCAAGTTTGGGGAACAGTAGAGAGATTTTTCCATAGTCTGGAGGAGTAGTGATGGAGATATGCACTAGGCTGGTAGCAGGAAACATGGGTGAGAAGAGGGCAGAGCCAGAAACTGAGGTGAAGCCAGCAGCACCTGAATAGCCACAGGAGCAAGGAAGAGGAGGCAAGGATGACCTACATTTCTGACCCGATCAAGTGGGTCAATGCTGTTTCCATTGACCTTAATGAACAAGACTGTTCATTGCAGAAGACTTGGGGAGGGGGTAGACTTTTGCTCTGGGCAAGTTAAATCTGAGATGTCTAGTGACATACAGATGGAAAAATCAGGAAGGCAGAGGGCTAGGAACATCTGCGCTCAGCAGGGCAGTTATGGCTAAGATATCCATTGGGAATCAATTCTGATGGATTAGTGAGTCATGAAGGCTGCTCTTACAGTAAGAGGTGGGCAGAGGGAGATCAGTTAGTGAGATGGGAGAAAAACCAGGAAAGAGGCAGGGGAGAGTCCTAAAGTAAGTGTAAGTACAATAGTTACTTCAGATGACCAAAGAGGGTGAATTTATTGAGAATCACCTATCTAGTCCCTCCTATGGCTGTGCTCTGCCTACAAAAAGATGAACAGGCAACAGAGTCAGCTGATAAAATAGTCCTTCCAACGCCCTATCACCTTTCTGCAAGCACTCTGCCCTGTCTCCCCATGCTTGTGAACATCAAGAAAGAAATTACTGTAATACAGAGAATTTGAGGGTTTTATTTGCAAGCAACAAAAGATAAGGAGCTTAAACAAATTCTGTCTGGGGTCAAAGCTTTTAGATACTCTCTGCCTGGGTACCTTACCCTTCACAGTTCACTGTTCCCGAGGGAGCTAAAACATGGCACTAACACCCAGATAAATATGCGCAATTTTTATTAGTGAGAGATAAACTTCCTGTCAACAGAGGTTTCTGCTTTATCCATTACCATGTTTGAGACTTAGCAGAAACGGTAAAATTGAAATTATCCATGGGCTTTGAGATGGAGAACTTCTTTTGTCTCAAAAGCCAGGGAGCAAGATTAAAAAGAAAATCCTAAAACACGTTTTTAAACAACAAAGTTTACTAATGTATATGATTTTAAGCCCTCTAAGATATTTCTCACTTGGAGATGGTCCCAGGGTGGTTTGGGAATGTAGGCTGCCCAATAGGGTGTAAGAGCTGCTTTCCAACAGACATTTTCTGAAGAAAACAGGTAGCTTGGGATAAATTTTTAAATGGGTGGTGGGGTGGGGAGGATCCTTTTGGAATGTGTAATGTTATCCTTTCTACTAGACGGAGAGGACCTAGATTTTTTTTCTTTTTAATGGAGAGACTTGAGAAATTTACTACCCCAAATTTCCAAAATCAAATGAAACCTCTTAAAATTTGAAAGCTAAATTGTGTTTCTTTTTATGAAAATCCTTAAGTTGTTGCAGGTAAATTCAAATTTCCCTGAACAGTGCCTCCTCTGAATATGGCCTATACTGACTTACAAAGGGCAATGGAGGAGAGGGATGGGGGTGGTCGGTACTGGGGTTCAGGAAGCCAAGGTAATTGTGAGGCTAAGTGCTACAGTGTTTAAATATAGGGGAAATGCAAGAACACATCCTAAAGTTTTCAAAGTATTTGCTAGCACAACTTCATAGGGTTGTTAGACCATGAAGATTCCAAAGTCCTACTTTTCTCATTTTGCAGGTGAGAAAACTGAAGTACAGAAAAAGGTCAGGCGCTCAGTCACGCCAACCCCCTATTTCAGAGCTCCTTCTACTGTACCCTGGGCAGAAGGCCTCTCTGGCTTGTAGAGGGAGAGTCTCTTTGGGTGATTTTCCTTAATTTGTTCTTGGCTTCAGGCTCTTGGGAAAGGCTGTGCTCTGAACAGTGTCAGCTGAGGGGCGTTGGTAATGGCCCACTGAATCCACAGCTGGGATCCAGGGCATTTCCCCTTAACTGAGTCAAGATGGCCCATCTCTGTCAATCAGAATTTGTCAGGGCCTACTTCATAGCACATTATTAAACGCCCTGATGTTTTGGTAACCAAATAAATGCATTACGAACAGAACACTTTTCCTGCAGTTCTGTACATCCTGGCTCTGTTCATAGGAGTGAATAAAAAGCAATAGGGACTCTGGCCACAATCATGCCAATTTATATGTGTGGCAAAGCAATGTCTTACCTCATTGAATCCTCCTAGGACTTATCCCAAGGAGAAAGCTGTGGTCAGAATGGTGCAAGAACCAGCCCATGAGCAGAGTTACTAAATAGATTCCAGGTCTTCTGACATCTTGTACCTGTGATTAGTCGCTTCAGTCGTGTCTGACTCTGTGATCCTATAGACTAGAGCCCACTAGGCTCCTCTGTCCCTGGGACCCTTCAGGCGAAAATGCTGGAGTGGGTTGCTATGCCACAGTCTGATGTTTTTCCCATAATATAATTTTTCTTCTTGTCTAACCTCCTGAATATGTGTTCTTTAATTCTGAAAAGTGACTGAGAAGAGGAGATATTAGTTTGTAGAACCTGGTCTTGGGCCCTGGCTGCTCTGCTTTATTTGATTCATGGTTATTTTAATTTATTTTAATCTTTTTTAAGTTTTACAGTTCAGTGGCATGAGGTACATAGTTGAATTTTGGAGGTAGGAAAGCGTAGGGAAGTGTAATAATAATTATTATAAACATAAAAACTGATCAGTAAATCCTCACTTCATGCCACTAATGTGCTAAGAAATAATCTGCAATTTCTCACTAAATAAATGAAACCTTGCTACAACTTTCATCCTTCTTTCACAGATGAAGAAACAAAAGTTCAGAGAGGTTAAGTAACTTGCTCGAGATCACACAGCTGGCATGTGACAGAGTCAAGTCCCAAACCCAGGCAGTTGACTGATGTATTCTCACTCTAATCTACCATACCCTGTGGCTTTCTCTTTGGGACCACTGTTAAGCAAAACAAAGAAGACTTGAAAGGCTCTTCTTTCTTGGCTTCACTATCCAGTTTGAACCCTTATATGAAGATTGGCAGCTGAGTAACCCAAGTATTTCTAGAATTTAAGAAATACTGGAGACAGGGAAGATGAAAAGTCTCTTGCTTGTCTCCTGACAATCTGCAAAATTAGGATTGCTCTCTTCTAATTGAAGAGAACAACATCTAAGGCTGGCCCAGGATACTCAAAGTATGCTTATGCTAAAGCTAATTGTAAGAGAACCTCAGTTTTTTGAGAAGAGATCATGGAAAGCAGGAAACATATTTCTAAATAGGAAGTGTCTGTATTCATTTTGCAATAAATGTCACTAAATAACTCGAGCAATTGAGTACACACTTTTGGCTAAGAGACTGTTGTAGGAAATGTAATTATAATTTCATCAACAAAGCAGGCTGTTATAGACTGGTAAAGCATACACACACATCGTATAAATATGCACACACCTGTATATTTCTGTGAATGAACTTCTGTTGTCTTGATTTGCATTGATCTGTCCTCTCAGGTTTTTTAGATCGCACATAGATGGGGAAATGAAGAACAAACTCTAGACAATAACTTCATATAAGCTACTCTGGATACAAGTGTTCATGTATGAAATATGTTTATATTATGTTTGGACAAACTTTCAGCTTCTCAACCTGCATTACTTACTATAAAAAAATATTTCCAGTGACAGAAACACAGTAACCTTTAGAATCCCAAACTCAGGTACGTGGTCTTAATGGAGATGTACACTTAAAATCACCTATTAAAAGGCAGTGAACTCAAGCATTTTTCAAATTATGTGCTAACTGGTCTTAAAATTATTTTACTTTCTATTGTATGCAGCAAGAATATTCAGAGTGACATCAAGGGAAGGGGATGGGGGACAAGAGGCACAGAAAGCAAGAAAAGAAGCCCCAGGGATCTAGGAGTCCACCCTGGATCTGATGCCTGGGTCCCCAGAACCTCCCTCGGCTTCCAGCTGAGAGGTACATCCTTATGGAAGGCACAGGAAGAAGCAGACCCAAGCAGCAGGTGAAATTACAGAAACAAAGACTCTTGACACAGGAAACAGACTTCCAGAACTTACAGCAAAACAACAAATGCTTTACTTCTGTTCTAGGAGCTTGGCTTATAGCCACAACTAAACCATCCCCTGACAGCCCTGATGTGAGGGTCCTGTGTTGGAGATAAAGTCCCATAGTGGTGTTTTATTATTGTTTCTTTCTTCTTCTTCTTCTTTTTAAATATTTTTACTGCATTTCATGGCATGTGGGATCTTAATTGGCCAACGAGGAATCAAACGCACACCTTCTGCATTGGAAGCATGGAATCTTAACCACTGGACTACCAGGAAGTCCCTGTTGTTTCTTTTTATCTTGAAATAATTTCCAATTTTCAGAGGAGTTGCAAAGATAATACAGAGCCTTCCTGTACATCCTACATGGAGTGCTCCCAAATATTCACATCTTATTTAACCCTAGATTAATTATCAAAACTAAGAAACTAACACTGATGTGATACTATTAACTCAACTATAGACTTCATCAGGTTTTTTTCTTTTTTTTTTCTACTAATTTCTCATCTTTTCCAGGGTATCATCATAATGGGGCTTTCATAATTTTATTTCTTTGCTCAAAAACAAGCCCTCAATTGCTAATTGAAGTAAACAATTCTATTATTCTGTTGCAGCCTATATTTTTAGAATCATCTGCCACTGTTCAGCAACATATATTCTATGTTTTGGTTACAGTCAAATTGGACATGCTTGATTTCTCTGCACACGGTCTGTCCTAACCTTTCTTATATCCACCACTTTGCTCATGCTGTTCCCTCTACTTGAAACATCTTCCAGGGCTCATGGTTCTATCCTTTCTTCAAGGCTCAAATCAAGTACTTTCTTCTTTAAGAAGCACTCCTGGTGCCTCAAGTGAGGTGTGTTCTTCCTGGCCTAAGGATCTCTGGTTGGGGGGGGGGGGCACTGGTACATTTCTTGTGCCGTATACTGGGAAGGGCTCCACTAAATGGGACATCAGAGCAGGGCAGGGTGGAAGGTCAAGGCCTGGGCAGCTGAGGTCAGTAAGAAAGGAGACCTTGACCCCTGGAAGAGGGAGGAAACAGGAGTCCCTCAGTGTAAGTATTGCTGTGAATTTGAAAAAAACAAAAACAAACCTTCACACTCTCACCTAACGGTAAAATCCAATGCCTTAGAGTGATTGAGGTATGACAATAGACTGTGGTTCCAATATAGACTGAAACCATATCATAAAAATAATACAAGAAGAGCAGAGTATTTCCTACATTCCATTACTTAAACTGGAATAAAGCCTGTTTTCATCCAAACTCTGTTCAAAGGAAAACCTAACTCTGTAAACTTTTTTGTTCCAATTTTTGCATTTGGTCCTCCTTTCCTTATGACATTAAAGATTACAATAGATAATTTTTTCTTCTGTAGCCATGCTTTAGGGGAAAATATATAAGTATCACTAACTATAGCAACTGTTTCATACCTCTATAATTCTACATTCAGATTTGCATAATTACAATAGAACTTTGTATAGTCATCAATATATAATAAATATGATTACTAAAAAATAAAGTTTGACATAGCCAGAGATGTTTCCAAAATCCAGACAATGAAGGGAATGTATGACATGACCCCTCATATTGGAATGCAGAACACTGATTTTTTACTGCAAATGAAAAGATGTGATATGCTTTTTGTTAGTTTTCTTATATTTTTAATATTAAGTTAGCAAAGAAATTTAATAAAAACTGAACAGCATAGAGATCATGCATTAGACCTAGAAAAGGAAACTTCATGAATTTTCTTTCCATATTCTCGCAATGAACTCTGAAACAAATTGAGTTTAATAGAGATTAAAATATGATACAACCTGACTGTAGAGCATTTTATGAAATAGTTTGATTTTTGTATATAACTGCAATATTCAAGGTTGGGGAAATTAGGCAAGAAGACATATGATTAACTTAATGTGACTAAAAGGCAGACATGAAGTTTTTAAGCCTTTAATTATCTTATTCACTATAACATCTTTTTAAAGGCAAAACAAAAGTTTAGAAAAATCTATTAATAATAATTGAGTAACACTTTCAGCTTTTTAAAAATCTAACACATCCTTCAAATAAAAGTATAAACATGGACTCATTTCAACTCCATTGAACAGATATTTGTTTTTGTTTCCTGGGCTTTGTCATCTTAAGGAGACAGGCTGGATGTGACTTCAAAAATAACTGTATAGGAAAATGTTTATTTTATTTGCAAACTTAGAAATATTTTGCAAGTTTACAAATAAACAGAACAAATTCTTGTCTTATGCAACACTGAGGGTTTTTTTTTTAACGTTTCATCTTTTTTTTTCTTTTATTATTGTTTTATATCATCTAATGGGATTTACTTAGAAAATGATTCCTAACCCAAAGAAAATATTTATATTCATATCCTTGCTTTAATATGGATAGAAGCAGCCTAAGCATATTTCATTGAAGAAAGGAAATATATTTACAGTTCCTCTTACATATTAACATATTACATTACTCCAAAAAGTTCAAAACATTCTATATCTTTAAGAATTTACACATCCTCCAAACAGCAGCTCCTAGAGAGGGGCACAGTAGCATTTCAGTTGCCAACAACAAAGCTTGACGGTAGTTTCAAACAACTAGAAGGGCAGGGAACGTGCTTACAGGGACACACAAGGACTAGTATCCTTGATGACTCTGGCTGGTGTTGGTCACCCTGGGACTGATCAGGTCCACCCCAGTGACAGCACACTTCTGAGAACTTTTAAATGGGGCTGTGCAAATCATCTGGATTTGTCTAGAGTAGATCATTCCTGGAGAAGTCAGAACTTTCTACAGAATCCCAACAGTACCAATCCTTGTTTCTCTCTCCACATCAAAGCAGATCCTGAAATCTTGTTGCTGGTGACCCACTCGATTCAAGAAAAATGGATGCCAACCAGGCCCCAGTACAGTCAAATGATTTGGAGCATTCTTGTGAGTTTCTCGAAATGGTATTTGACATGAAAGGGATAACTTCTCTCCAGCTTCTGCCACTCCCTTCCTTTTCCTCTTCCCTTTCTTTGGGTCACCCTCTGCCCTGATTTTTCCTTTAAAATTAAAAAAAAAAATTTTTTAAGCGAAAAAGAGGCTTTGGGCCAATTCTCAAAAAGGCTGCACCTGCATATGTAAAGGACCCGTTAACATCAGGAAAGGAAAGTGATTTGGGACTGACTCCAGTCAGAGTACCACCCACTGAATCATCACTGACACCTCCAGGGTTTCTTTGGAGGTCTCCCATAAGAACACCAACCTAACCCGGCCCTGTTCAGCTTATGAAAGATTAGTTGAAGGTGGTATGGCCACCAGCCACATTACTCATTGGGGATATTGAGTCATATACATTTATAAAGGGTGGGCACAGAACATTAAATATCCCTAAGGTGTTTTGCAGCTGGAATGATGCTGCTGAACCACAGAGTGATGAAGCTCAACTGCTAGTTCTGAGTCTAACACGCATGCTTCATCTTTGCCACATGCGTTTCTTATTTATGACCTAAACTTCTGGCAATTGCCCCTCATAACGATGTTCACACAATTCCAAATAAGAATGTTTACTTCTTTTTTTTTTTTTTTTTTGAGAGATGGACATGAAAAAAGAGAATACAAAGTACATTTCCTTAGACAGGTTAAACCATTTGATCCATCATGGGTGGAGTGCCCTTGACTTGGGATTTTGCATATGTTCAAGTTGTAAGAAACATTCTTTGTTCTTCCTTGTGCTTTAGACTTGCCTCTTAATTCTACTTGGGTAAATTAATCTCAGAGGTTAGATCATGCCCACAGTAATGTGCATGAGATTCTATCAGATACCTCTGTCTTGCTCTCCATTCAGATTGAAGGTAATCTCTGAATAATGGCTTAGCAAGGAGTGGAAGAAATATGTTTCTCAACCACTATTTGCTGAGACTTATCAGTTTAAACCATTCCCCGATACCCTTCCCAAATTCCTTTCTTACCAAAAGAAAAAAGAAATTGATAGAGCTTGCTTGTCTGTTCCCCACCACCCCCACCACCTTCTTTATAAAGTTCCTAAATACCTTCTTTCAAGTTTCATTTAAACTGAGGCATTTGGTAAGTTGATAGTTATAGCATGCTCACAGCTGTGGGAAAACTAACATAAAAAATAACCAGCTTAGAAAAATGGCCCATGGACAACATCTTTGAGTTTTCATGTTTTATTAGCAATTTGGACTCATTACTATTTGGGGTAGGAAGGAAGGGAGGTAGATGTTTCTGCAAGTTGTTTCTTTAATGTATTAAACAGAGTTTCCCAATCAGGTTTAAGGCAGCTCAGCCCAGTCCCTTTTAGCTGGGTTACAGGAGATCCAGGAAACAATAACCATTGGCTCCCATTCTCTTCCACCCTACAACCCCTTCACCCATACCTTTAACTCCTCCTCTGTTTCCTATCACTGAAATTCATTACCTCAGAACAGAGGTCAAACTGAGTATTTCATGAAGCTTCCATAGAAAAATGAGATAACCTCCTTATCTCAACCCAATATGCTCTCTGATCTTTCTTAGCTTTTGTCTTCTTCATAGTCTTCTGGGCAAAGGCAAGATTTCCACTTATAGCTACCACAGTGTCACTGCAGTTTTGAATTATGAGAGCCAGAAAGAGCTGGGTAATATTTAATAGCTTGAGATCACAGACTTCCCTGACACCATACTTAGCTAGGTCTGTCTTTCTTTCAGAACTCTCATTATTTGTACATGTTCTATGACTTCTGGAGAGAATATACTACCTCGAAAACTCTCTTCTCCTTTCCTTTTTGCTCTTCCAGTATTAATCACTCCCACCTCCCCACCCACTCTCCTGAAAAAGCTGCCCATTTTGCGATGGAAAAACATTAATATAGACTAAGAGGGTTCTGTTTCTAATCTTTGATGCCTCTTGGTGAATCTTTGGGATATAAAAACAAACTGCATGCTGAAATAGACTCTGTGGCAAGCCTCAGGAAAATCACCAATTATCACATTTGAGAAAATGTTAAATATACAGGCATCATGTTTTCCAACTCAATTGCTACTCTTTGCCTAGGAACACAGGAAGGAGGATGATGGAAAAATGGCAGGCACAAGAGGAATCAGAAGAATGAAATAGGAAAAATCATTTACTTAAACCCTTACTTTCAGAGGATGGAAGGAAGGAAGGAAGAGGGGATGGAGGGAGGGAGGTAGGAGAGAGGGAGGCAAAGAGGAATAAAAGGAGGTGAGGAGGAAGGAAAAAAAAACAACTTGCATTTTTTTCTTTCCATAGACAAAAACTATCTTTAAAGTCATATAAGGAATTGAAACTGGAAAAAAAGGCTGGAATCTGAGATATTAAATTGTACTTGGGCTGAATTGGTTCAATGTTCCTTGATTTGACACATAGCTGGGAGACAAGAATGTGGATTCCACCTCTATCAACAAGAAGACTGGTTCAGCCTGTTTTTCATGACGAGGTTGATGGCTCTCAGAAGGAAAGATATTAGAAACTAAGCAAGTAGAAAAGTCCTGTATGATGAACAGCTCTTAATTGAGGTCCTGGGGACCAGTAGCATCAGCACCAGGGAACTTAGAAATGCAAATTCTTGGGTTCCGCTCCAGAACCATGAATCAGGATCTGTACGGGTGGGGCCCAGGAATCTGTGTAACTGCCTTCCAGGTAATTCTTCTGCAGGCTGTTTGAGAGGCACTGTAAACACCCTTCCCCCCAAAGACTTTAGCCTGCACTTGGGAAGGAATAGTAATTATCAGCCCTTGTTTGATGAAACTGTAGTAGTACTAAAGCGTAAGAGAGAACAGAAGACCACGTGTATAAGAATGCTTTTCCCCAATGGAGAGGTGAAGAGGGTGAGGGACAGACTGGGAATTGGGGATTAATAGTTGCAAACTATTATATTTAGAATAGATAAACAGCAAAGTCCTACTGTACATCCAATCTTCTGGGATAAACTACAGTGGAAAATAATATTAAAAAGAATGTATATATGTCTATAATTGAGTTACTTTGCTGTACAGCAAAAATTAGCACATTGTAAATAAACTATACTTCAATTTAAAAAATGGAAAAAAGACGTTTCTTATGAGCAAAGGAGATAAGATGATAGAATAAATAGGCACACACATGCATACACATACAGAGAAGGTTAGAATCATTAAATTCCTAGAAGAAAAATAAATACCACAAATATATGGGGAGAAAAATCAAATCACTATATGAGAACAAGCTTTCTGTCTTTGATATCTCGGCCTAGAAACCAGAGATGGTTCCAAATGGAAAACATAAATATGGAATCTTAAACGAAAGACTTATGATCGCATCTTGACTTAAGAGACTCCTTGAGGCTTCACACACCAAGGGGGAGATATTCTTCCAGGTGACATCCTATCCATTATATTGACACATATCAGAAGTGGATATTACTATTAATAATAGTAGAAACTGTGATTTTTCAACTATACTCATGCCCTCACATATATATTTCTCTGCAGCAGTCATTATTAACTAGTAAACCTGATAGTGAAACCAAATGGGCGAATAATTGTTAACTCAGGAACCAAAGACTCTTATCATCCTTTCATTATCTTCTTTGAGAGAAGCAGAAACAGAACTTGTCCAGGGCAGAAGGCTCCAGAGAAGCTTCCCCACACATCTCACAGCATATTCAGGAATCAGCACCTCAGGGCTGGTGCGCGTGTGTGTGTGCGTGTGTGTGTGTGCTGCACGTGAATGTGTGTGGAAGGGCCATCAATCGCAGGTAAGTGCTTAAATCAAACCTCAGGGAGAGATGACAAGTCAGCTTTATGGTTTGGCCCCCAAAGACTTGCTTCGGGGAGCAAAAGATCAACAACCCTGTGCAGTGCAGGTTTCAACGGGCCAAGTTTAACCACCACCATTTCCTGCCGGGGGCCGGCACTAGAGCACACTTACCCACATCGTGTTTGGCACACCTCTCGCTGGTGGCGTAAAATTCTGAGCTGCGGTAAAGCCACCTGGTGAAGTCACCCACCATGAGAACTTTGTCAGTACTTAGGGGGTTCCTTGCTTCATAAAAGCCCAGGCCCCTTAGGTTTTCTTCTCACTTTTCTAATGAAAGTTAGTGGCTGATTGGAGCCATCAGACAGCTTGTTTAACTTCCAGGACCGTCAGAGGAATGACCAGGCTTTTCTTCCACCTGCTTGCTTTAGCTTCCCCCATTGTGATGTGATCATGTTCTCTAGGTGACTGGCCACCAAAAAGGCAGCCTATATCCCTGCTGTTCACTACAGGGCAACCACGTTGTCCCAGGGGCTGGCATGTACAGACCTAATGTGAAACACACTCATAGGAAGTGGATCCAAACAAAGAACTGTGTTTGTCTGTGACATGATGTTTCTGCCCAAGTTCAGCATGTCAGTTTCCTCCACAGCTGGCGTGTTTGCCTATTATGACAGGAAAAGCAGTGGTCACTTAGAAAGTTTACAATTTCTCTGCAGCTTTCATATTCAGTCCTCATTATTCTCCCCTTAAAAGTAATGTATTCCATTTCAAATCCTGTGTAGAAGGGCTGTGACCTGAGCAGGATCGTCCTGACAAGGACAGGAGAATGAGTGTGCCTTAAAGCTGGAAAGAGTCAGAATGAACTTGAAAAATCATCTGTAGCTTACTTAAGATAGAAATATAATTCAGAAACTATCTGAGCTTTAATGAATTCTGTGACTCTACTTCAATAAAGACAGGGAGTTTCATTTATGAAGTTTAGTCTCTCTAAACCTAGCAAGTAATTTATGCTGACAGTTATGCAAACAGATAAACAGATGAGAATTTTTTTTTTTTTTAAATTTCATGCAGATAGAGGGAGAAGTAGTTTCTAATGACATGGAGACTGGGTTCTGTGGAAGTTAGGGGGAGAAGTGTGGGGAAAAGAAGAGAGAATATTCAGGAGAAAATCTTTATGCCCATTCAGTATATTAATTTAAGGAACACTGAGCATCCAGCAAAAGTGATACATAAGTTATAAATAATTATGACAATAAATGCTATGGGAGCATACAATGATGCGTCATTGTAAAGACCACTGGGAACAGGGGTTGAGGAGGAAAGAGGCAATGAAAGAAGGCTTTACTGAGGAGGCAACATCTAAACTGGAGTTTGGGAGCCAGGGAGAACAATACCAGAATCAGGAGTCAACATGATCCTTGAATAAAGGACCGTGTTTTCATTTTCAACAGTTCATTCCCACCCCGCAACTAGCAAAAGCTCAACTGGTGAATGGGTACTGAAAGGCATTCAGACAGTGAAGATGGCAGTGAAGAAGACAATGTGTGACTTTTTCCCCTCTGTTCTGATCATATTGTCTATATGTAGTTTTTTCTTATTTCAAGAGAAGGTAGGTATATGCACTTGGTTTGCTGTCTTAAACCACTGTATCTGTATTCCATTTTTGTTTTTTAAACACATCACTTATCAGTTCAGTTCAGTTCAGTCGCTCAGTCATGTCCAACTCTTTGCAACCCCATGAACTGCAGCATGCCAGGCCTCCCTGTCCATCACCAGCTCTCGGAGTCCATCCAAACCCATGTCCATACATCACTTATCAGAGATACACAAATCATACTGAAATTTAATTCAATTTAATCTAATCCATACTGAAACAAATTTTCTTGTGTGTGTGCAAATTAGGAAGCAGCTTAAAAACTAAAAATAATTGTTAAATGTGTTGCCACAAAATGACGTGTATTCCTATGACTTGATTTCCAGATCCTTCTGCCAAAGGATACCATGATAATTTATAATAAACTGTTGGTCAAAGGCTTTGGGCTCCTTGTTAGCTAGGTATATGGGACTACAGGACAGTGTTATGGCATACAGAAAGAAGAATTTAAAAAAAAAAAAAACTGCTGAAAGGGGTTTAGGAAGAGTGTGCAGCTAATATCCTAAACTTCCTCCTTAGTTAAAAAAAGTGCCTGTTGCCTCTTTTGGAGGCTGGGTTGTCCTCCTTTGCTTAAAATATCTGACATCCTATAAGGCATTTGACTCTAAACACCACTTCCATCTTCTAAAGTGCCACAGGAACCGAATCCAGCTGCTGGGGGACTTTCCAGATATTAAATAATCACCTGTGAAGGCTTTTCTCATGCGTGCCTAATAAACAGGAAAAACTCCATCCGCCCAGCACACTTACTCAGTAGCGTGTGTAAAACACTGATTCTCTTGCACATTTGTGAAAGGGATGAGTCAGGAGGTCACCATCCTGCAGCAGAGGACCAAATAACATGCTCAGTATCATGTTGGAGATCCCTCCACCTGAAGGCTTATTATAAATTATCTCATCGAAATCATTTTTAGTGCCTATATATGTATATTGGGTAAACAGTGAGCCTTACAGTAAGTTAGTTAGTTAGTGTTATTGCTCAGTCATGTCTGACTCTTTGCAACCCCATGGACTGTAGCCTGCCAGGCTCCTCTGTCCAAGGGATTCTCCAGAATTCTCGAGAAAGAATACTAAAGTGGGTACTCAATCCCTTCTGCAGGGGATCTTCCTGATCCAAGAATTGAACCTGGGACTCCTGTATTGCAGGTAGATTCTTTACCGTCTGAGCCACCAGTGAGAAATCTAGTTAACTAAGGGACTATCGAGAAAGCAGGCATCTATGACAAATAGTCTAGAATAGGGGTCCTCAGTCTCCAGGATCTAATGCCTGATAATCTGAGATGGAATTTGTGTAATAATCATAGAAATAAAGTGCACAATAAATGTAATATGCTTGAATCATCCCCAAACCACAGTCCCCACCCTGGTGCATGGAAAAACTGTCTTCCATGAGAACAGTCCCTGGTGCCAAAAAGGTTGGGGACCGCTGGTCTAGAGCATATCTCTTTGCTGTTTTTCTTACAACAGGAGGCTGCTATCTCTACCCATGTCTGTCTCCAGTTGTGCAGCAGCTGTCAGCCCTTTACTTATCCCCTCCCCAAACTAGAGACTCAACATGGCCTTCCCATCACCCCTTGCTTTAATCAGCTCGAAGTCTGAGAAAGCCAGGCTGCATTCTCCTGGGAACGCCGGGAACCGCTGGTGGGCTACTTGGCCAGACCTCAGCGAGCCGTCTATATGATAGTGTCTCTCACGTTTCTCTGTGCATGAGTGCAAACGTGCTTTATTCAAGGATGCCTGAGCTCCCCAGCGCAGCTGCAAGGAATGACTTCTCTTGCAATGAAGATAATTGCTGTAAGTACAGAATAGAGACTCTTGCCTCCACCACCACCAATGTGAAGCATCCCAAGCCTGTGTGAAACCCCAAACGAGAGTCAGTCTAACAAAAGAAGCCTTTAAAACAAAAACAAACACTCCAATCAGTTCAGGGGCAGAGGTAGAGAGGAGGCATTGTTTTGACCCTAGTTCTATTTCTTTCTGGGTTCACTCAACCATGGAGCTTGTCATAAAATTAATTTTTACTCCTTGACTTTGGAACTTCTACCCTTCTTCTTTGGAAAAGAAAAGTCTGGGCCGTGCATGGGAGAAATGGTTCCCAAAAAGCAATTGAAAAATCCTATCATTTTTCTGGAGCCATAGTTAGCCCTCATGTGCATGCCATGTTCCACCCTTATCAGTGCTTTTGTTCATATTGCATGCTCTGCATTAAGGACAAAGGTGTTGAGTGAATGATGCTCATGGTCACCAACACTGTTTACACAAGAATAGCCCAAGATAGACCATGATGTGCTTACTCAGTGAACAGACAAGAAGTGGAACTGGCAGTTTATCATTTTGTTCAGTGTTCTCTGTGTGCAGAGATTTATACACACAATAAAGCAATAAAAACATCCTTCAGAATATTTCTATGAATGAGTTTATGACAGCACTCTAATGAGCCATGCCGGCATATAGCTAAGCAGCTGGCTTAGGATGGCTGATTGGTTCCACTACTTTACAAAGGAGACACAATGACTAGAATAGAGAGCTTTGTAGTATTTTTTTTAGTGTAGCCAAGGGGTGGGGTTAGGAAGCGGTGATGAGGAGTAGAATTGCAGAAACCATGGGGGCTGAGGATCAATTCAATTGTCATGAGGGAGCTGTCAAAGCAGACTCTGGCTTAGTCCGGAATTCCTCGCAACCTGAAAGGTTGTATGGAAACCCGTTGTCCAGAGACCTCTCTTTGGAACTTTGAATTGATCACCCACTTCTCATGGCATAGAAATTCTTTTTTACAACCAAATCCACCATACCTAAGACCTTGTGTCAGTGTGGCAGATGCGTGTGATAAAGTTGGTGACTTACAGATGGGACAGGCATGCTTTCAGAAGGGATTATGTGTGTTTGGGATGATGTCTGCCTGGAAACATACCCTATGTACCCCATGATTTGAAATTCTCTAGAAAAGCTCTTTTTCCTCTACTTTTCTTTCCTCTACATAACCTCATGTAGTAGGAGATTGTCCCATGAGTTGGCTATTTTGCAATATTTTTCAAAAAAGGATACCAAAAAAAGTGTTAAAACCTTCTTATATACAGATGTACAGTGTAAGGAAACTGGTTTGTTACAATCAGGGAGGAATGCATTACAAATGAAGTGTCCTAGACTAAAATGGCAATAATTTCTCTCTTTAAAACCCAGGATGAGTGAAAGTGCTGACAGAGTGGAGATGTACTTTCTCAGGTCTTTCCTATTCATTCAGTCCCTGGGTCCTTCCTCCTCAGAGGGAAGACCAGTAGCCTGTACTGACAAATTTTATGTCATTCAAATCCCAGTGAGCCTAGTTGGGACATTAGTATTCACAACCTTAGTCTTTGAATCTGCAGTTCAAATCATGTATACATTATGCTGCTGACAAAATCATCTGATTTTATTTAAGAATATGGCCTTTCTTAGAGCAATGGAAGAAATCATTAGGTACAAAAAACTGAGCGTGATTTCTTCTTAGTTCATAAGAACACTGCACCTAGTGACTTCTCCAAGAACCTAAACCGCATGACCATACTGATTCTGGGAATGAGGAACGCTATGCCAATGAAGGAAAAAATATTTTTAGGCATAAACAGTTATCTCAGTAAAACCTTCTCCCTATCCTCATCTCCATAAAATATTTTCTTTATTGCTTTCATTTTTGGAAAAGGACGATGGAGGATGAGATGGCTGGACATGAGTTTGAGTAAACTCCGGGAATTGGTGATGGACGGTGAGGCCTGGCGTGATGCAGTCCATGGGGTCGCAAAGAATTGGACACAACTGAGCGACTGAACTGAACTGACTGAACTTTAAAATAAAGATATATTCAGAGTCCAATAGAAAGTCCAGTTAGAGTCCAATTTTTGTCACTAGTGCCTTACCAGTGATTGCTATGAGAAACTGTAATGATACTGTTATACGACCAGCCCACAGAGAGGTGTAGCTTGGTTGAATTTTAGATAAGTTCTCCAATATATCTCTATTTCTTTTGTCTTTTAGTCAATAGAAATGTTATAACATAGGCTCAATTTCCTACATTTCAAAAATGTTTTAATGAACATTTTAATGAAATGCATTAATGAGCTGTTGGCTTTGATGGGGATTAATTAAACCTGGCTGTTATTACTGTTATGGTCTTTGCACAAAGTCCAGTTGACTGAGGACTTCCCAAACTGCATAACTGTAGAAAGCAAAGACACAAGCAGAAACTCCTGTTCATTCATTGGAAAATATAACACCATTATAAAAGTTTAGTTAACCCATATCATGACTAACAGAAACTTTAATTTTTTTTTTTTTTTTTTTGACCATGTGGCATGTGGGAATCTTAGTTCCCCAAACAGGTATTGAGCCCATGCCCCCTGCATTGGAAGTGCAGAGTCTTAACCACTGGGCTGCCAAGAAAGTCCCTACATTTTTATTTTATTTAAAGGCTTCTTGGTATAAATTTTCAGAAATAAATTTTAAAAAACATACAACAAAAACCTCAGTACCCACCACTGAAAATGAGAAATAAAATGCTACAAATAGGATTGGATTTTCACCCATAACCCCCTCCCAAGTCCTAATCACGCCTCTCCTCAACCTATAGTGGTCGTAGGTTCTTAGGTTTGATGATGAGCATCCTATGTCTTGTTGTTGTTTAGTCACTAAGTCATGTCTAACTCTTGCAACCCTCATGGACTATAGCCTTCCAGGCTTCTCTGTCAATGGGAGTCCAGAATACTGGAGTGGATTGCCATTTCCTTCTCCAGGGGTCTTCCCGACCCAGGGGTCAAACCCATGTCTCCTGAATTGGCAGGCAGATTCTTTACCACCAAGCCATCAGGGAAGCCCATCCTATGTTTACCATTATACATTTACTTTAAATGTTTGTACTTTGAACAAACATTTAAAATCTTGAAAAAGATTGAAGGCAAGAGGAGAAGGGGACGACAGAAGATGAGATGGTTGAATGGCATCGCCAACTGGATGGAGATGAGTTTGAGCAAGCTCCTGAAGTTGGTGATGGGCAGGGAATCCTGCTGTGCTGCCATTTATGGGGTTGCAAAGAGCTGGACATGACTAAGTGACTGAATCTCTAAGTGACTTTGAATCTCTAGCTTTTCAATCAGGATACCTATTTGGTATTCATTGGGATGCTTGGTTCATTGGGAGATATTAAAATAGTTATTTTTTAGTTTGAAAGAATATTGCTCATACACCACACCATGTCTTCAAACCATTTGCAGTCTTATCACTGGTGACCCATTCTCCAAACATATAAAACAAATTACAGTAGAGGGAAATGAATTACCCAGGGTCACATGACATCTTGATAGCAGAATGAAGAAAACAGTATGGAGACCTTCCACCCATGCCTCCCACTAGTCTAGAATGCTGTTGTGCTCTAGTGCTTCATAATATATTTATAAGCACTCCACATATGTAATAAATCATTATGTATTGATTTAAACAGTGCCATTTGCAAGCCTCAAAGTGGTTTACTGTATTACATACATAAAGAGATCAAATCACTCTGCCAGTCACCGACAGGCAGGCAGTACTTGACTAGTAGATGGGTATTAGTTAAAACTCTAAGGCAAGCTGAGAACCAGGAGAGGAGTGAGTTGCATTGACTCCTGTAAATAGCAAATCTTGGCTAATTGCAGAGGAAACACATGCTAGTATATCTTATATTTTTAACTGGTTAGATAGAGAGAAAATCTTTTATTTGCATAAATCCATGTATTTATTAGAGATCTGTTGTGCCAGAAACTTCAGAAGTGTAATGGATATTGACTACTGAAAAAGGAAGACTGCTTTAACCCATGCAGGAAAGGCAAGTACATGGGAAAAACCCACATGTTCTTATATGCAGCCTTGAGTAATTGGCAGCTGTCAGTTCCTTTAAAATGCCTTTGGAGCCAAAAAATTTTTCAATAGTCAGGGTGTGAGATTTTAAAACTCACCCTAAAGGCTGTGATGTGCTTTGAGGGAGCCAGTTGTTAAATATTCAGGAATCCTGTAAACGCTTCCTAAACTGTTGGTATGTTGAAATGGACAATCCATTAGGAGCACATTAATTCGTAAACCCTACAAATCAGGACTATCCCCTGCAGGAAGCTGATTTACCAGCACACTACTGCTTCTAAACATCCTTTGGGTTGGTGGAGTTTGCACTTGAACATAATTTTTACTGGATTCTGAAATGAGTCTTTGGAACAGCCAATAGATTCATTCTTAGATAGTTGTTATGGGTTAATATCTTTGTGCCTGACTGGCAACTAATATGATGTGATGTCTCCCATGTTCTCTTGGATGAGAGGAAAACTCATATTTTCCCAAAGTGTAAACCAGGAAATGGCGATCATGGAAATAGCTGCTTCTAAAGAAATAAAATAAATGTATAATGAATGTTTTCACCCACATTCAGTCAGGCTCAATAAAACACTATTTGCCTTCATGCTGGAAATCGGAAAGGGCATGCCCTGTCAACACACTGACAAGTTACAGAATTAATTTTGTTCCCAAGAAAATCACTGACACCTCAATATTCTATCAACCCAAATGTCTCAAAGGGAAAAGGTTCATAGATGTTTAGTGAAAACACCCAGTTCTACTTTTCAAATGGTAACTAATTATTTATGGGTGGCTCTTTCAGAATAAAAGTCACTGTCCAAGTGGTACCTTCACATCTTTTGATTAAAAGAAATATTTTGTATTCAATGTTAATATTTTACATGGAAATTGTCCAAGGTAATTATTCCACTCTCTGCCAAATCAAACACATTGGGTTACTTATTTTCCTAATTTTAGTTTCTTCCCAATTTTGGTTCCTTCCTAAATTTTGTTTCATTCATGTCTAGGGGTAAAGGGCTCGATGTCCTACCAAGTTTCACTGAAAAAGACTTGTCATAGAAGAAACAAGACTGAATTTGGATATCTGTCACCACATTTTTCACTTTGAGGGCATGTGTGCAAAGGCAGTTGGACAGCAGTCATCTTTCATTGAATTGGATTTTCACTGAACTTACATGACAGCCTGCAATGAAACTATATGTTTAGGTAGCACCATAAGAATCCATCATGAGCATCACATTAGCAAGCAGCACCTAAGAGAGCAGATGTGTGTGGGGGGATAGTTATGTAACAACAGTTTATTGAGCATTTATTCTGTATACAAAGCATCCTGTATGCATTCTCTCTAACCTTTACAACATTGCTCAAGTTATTACTATATCCTTTTTATAGATGGGGAAATTAATGGCTCTAAGAAAGTAGAGAGACCACATGGAAAGTATAGGAAACAGAATTCAGACCAGCACTAGCTAGCTTTGTCTATACCATCCTTCTCAATATAATGCTGTTTTAACTGGATCACAGAATAGTCCTCTCCCTTCTATATCTATTTTTCATAAATAGGCATGTTTTGATATTCATAAAATTAGGACCATTAAGAGTTTAGGGTACTATAATAAACTTCTCTGAAACCATATTGTGAAAACATTTCCATTAGATCTGTAAAGCAATTTTTAAATGGGAGTTTTCACATTAGGAGTGAAACTGTGAATTATGAAATATCATCAGATTTTTCTAACTGTAATAACTACTATTAAGAGTATAAAAGTCATTATTTAAAACAGTATATATGAGAAATTAACATATAATTTGTAATAGGGCTTGCTATAAGTTTAACTTTAAAATAAACTTGTTTATTAATTATTTGGGGAGCAAAAGATTACTCCATAGACAAAATACACTATTTGGCTATTTTTACAAATTTGCATAATAACATCATCAATGTCTTTCACTTTTAACCATGAAAAGCAAGTAGGTCAAATGTCATTTATCTTATTTTACAAACAAGGAATTAAGTAAGGCTCAGGGGTAGTAGCAGAGCAGACTGAAAGTCAGTTCTTAAGATTCTCATCCAGTGCTTTCTCCATATATCACACAGAATAGAAAACTTATAAAAGTTTCAAGCAGTGAAAGCCTTAGAGACGGGGGTAGCACTGCTTATGAAAGAACAACCATTCTAGCTCAAAATTAACCTGCAGTGTTCATAATGCAAACAGCACATTGAACAGGTAAGTTGTTATGGAAGGAGAGAAAGTTAAGCAAAATCTCAGGTCTGGCACAGGTTCATCCACCACAGTGCCTGGTGGATGAAAGTGAACCAGAAAAAGTTGAAACAGAAATAAGAAAGTCCCTGAAGTCTTTCTAAACCTGTGATTCAAGGTCATTTAAGGCTTTTTCTATATGCTGTTACACATCCACTGCTACAAAATTAATAAGACATCTGGTGAGGTCACTTTTTTAATGTATTCACTGAGAAACATGCTTTGTCTCCATTTGCCCCTTCCCCCAAGAATACAGTCTTCTATGTTATTTTTAGCACAGTCTCCACCACCATCTAAAAAGACAGCAATAGTAAATCGGCCTCTAGTCACTACTGTAATTTTCAATAAAATTTACCTGGCCCATATTAAAGTCTATTTGTTAAAGCATATATTTGTTTTACAGGTTATTTTGCCAGGAGGTGCAAATCTGCTTTTCCTACTAATTGAAAGAAAAAAAAAAAAACACAGCGAAAGCAAAATCATGTCCTCCAGCAACCAGCTGTCTTTATATTCCCATTCCTCCTTTATTGCTGCCACCACTGCAAGTAACCTGGATAGGGGGTTTTGTTCCATTCAGCATGGATCTTTGCTTTTCCAGGCTATCTTTATGTGATCCAAGTAAACACATCAGAAAACTTCAGTTCAATATACTATCTAATAATCAACGATGATTAAAATCACCATTTATTTTCTTTTTTTTTTTAAAATGATCATTGAATTTGAGATCTAAAGAACCACCTGCTACCAAAGGTATTTTACCAGTGCTGGTGAATGCATACTTAGTTTGGTAAACAACTGGTGATATTCTATTTCATTGTTATTAAGAAATATGGGGCTTCCCTGATGGCTCAGTGGTAAAGAATCTGCTTGCCAATGCAGGAGACACTGGTTCAGTCCCTGATTTGAGAAGATCCCACATGCTTCAGAGCAACTAAGTCTATGTACCACACTATTGAGCCTGTACCCTAGAGCCCGAGAGTGGCAGCTACTGAAGCCTGTGCACCCCAGAGCCCAAGCTCCCCAACAAGAGAAGCCACTGAAATGAGAAGCCTGTGAACCATAACTAAAGGGTAGCCCCTGCTCACAACTAGAACAAACCCAGGCATCAAACACCCAGCACAGCTAAAAATAAATAAAACAAATTTTAAAAAGAAATACGTATTCCAGAAATTTCTAATTTTGTATATACTGAAAAACATAATCTTCTGATGATGTGTTTCCTATTAATTTTAACATGAATTTGCTATGGAATTAAAAAATACTAGGTTAATTCCTCAGAGCCTGGTTCTTTGACGTTGCAGTGTTCCATTTGAAGGGGTTGAGACAACCTGGGTCTACATGATTGAAACAGCATGACTGTCTGGCAGAAGCAATCAATTGAAGAAGCTAAATGATGTGTAAATGGAAATGACCACACAATTGATTTGACCAGGGCAATCAATACTGCTTATGGAGATAGCCAAAAATGAGCAGATCTGCTGGGCTACGGTCCCATTCAGTGGCTGCAAGTAGATACAGCTTACAAAGAATGTAAAGAAAACCTTGCTCCAGAGAATCTAGATTTCTAGATGCCCCAGTCGGCACCTGGCTCAGAGAAAGTATGTGAATATTACTTTCCCTCATTTCATTCTGGTCATGATATTTTTTCAAGTATTTGATTGATTATGCATTTTCAGGATCAAGTACCACTGTCAAAAGCAGATATTGCAGATTATTGTTATGTACACAACTCAGCTGATGGAAACAGGTGTATATGGAACCCAAAGAGCTACCTACTGATTTTGCATATTTTGTGGGACATGGCCATCAGTCAGCACACTTTCAAAGCCAACAGTTAGCTGATTTTCAATTCAGAGAGCTTCTTCTGTTACACTTTGTTATTCTTGATATCCTGTTTTCTACTAATTAGCTGGCTTATTAGATATTTCATATGTGGTAACAAAAAAATAAGTAACTTGTTCCAAAACACTATGTGTGTATGTATGTATGTGTCTATCATTTCATTCATTCCATCATTCATCAAGTAACAATCGATTACGTTCTATTTGTGAGGCTCTACAGAGGACATAAGGTATAATAAGACATGGTCTATTCCACAAAAGGGTTATTATCAGTTTAGTGGGAGAATGGTGGGAAACAGTCTCAAATGAAAAGGCAAAATTATCTTTTCTGATCCTGATTCAAACATCTTCCAAGTGGGTTGAATATCCTCTGGTGGTTTGGAGGATGACCCACACTTTACATCATCTCCAAGGTGAGGGACTGGTAAAATTTTTCTGTAAAGTGCCATCTTTGCCAGACACATGGTTTCTATTGCAACCATTCTATCCTGCAGCAGTGGACAGTTTGCTGATGAAATTAACTGGGATGTGTCCCAATAAACCTTTACTTATAGACCTAAAGTTTGAATTTCATATAAGTTTTCTATATCATGAAATAGAATTCTTTTGATTTTTCTAACCATTTAAAAGTGTAAAAGCAATTCCAAGTTCATGAGCCATATAAAAGCAAGTGGCAGGCTGAATGTAGCCCAGAGCTATAGTTTATCAACAACTGTTCTAGATTTATGGAAGGCATTTTTGTGCCTCTAGCTCAAAGCTGTGATGATAATGATGGTAAAACCTGATGCACTGACTCTTCCTATGCGCTAGTCACTTTCCAGACTTGTTAGCAGTGGTAGTGTTAGTTGCTCAGTCGTGTCCAACTCTATGGCACCCCATGGACTGAAGTCCACCGGGCTCCTCTGCCCATAGAACTCTCCAGGCAAGAATACTGGAGTGGGTTTCCATTCCCAACCCAGGGACTGAACCCGGGTCTCCTGCATTGCAGGCAGATTCCTTACCGCTTGAGTCACCAGTGAAGCCCCTGTCCAGACTCCTTACCTGTGTTATCTCCTTTAGTCTCACAAGACCTGTGAAAGTCACTACTTACCTCCCATTACAGATGCTCAGACACAGACAGAGAAGACTTAACCTTTCTAAGGTTAACCTTAATGGGCTTAATCTTCCATTCAATTCAGAGAGGAAATGTGTCTGAGATTTTAAGTGTGTGTTGAGGAGGGAGTGGCCAAAGGTCTCCATGGGAGCAGGGTGTGCACCGCAAGTGAATGGAGAACGAAACGTTCCACTCTAGCTGGTTAGGAATGGAACAGAAGTGCCAAAGACACAAAGCCACCTAGAAATTCGACCCAAACACTCCAACCCTTTCAGTAACCTTGGATGAAAATGCCCTAAAATTAACTGGAAGATTCCCTTGGGGAATTCATAAGTGTTTTTAGACATTCCCAGAACAGCTGGTTCCAGGGGCAGATCTAGGACTCTGCTGGATTCTTAGATACACTCACAGTATTATATCAGTTGACTGAGGGAGGAGTTCATAAAGTCTTCAAGTTCAATGCAGTTGCTGTCGAGTACCTTCAGAACCTGACAAGTGAGAATTTAATCTTGAGAAAATCTTCCTCCTCATGAGGTGTCTGGAACTTTGGAAGCCAGCCAGACCAGGGTGTATGTGTGTGTGTATGTGTGTGTGTATGTGTGTGTGTATGTGTGTGTGTATGTGTGTGTGGAGGAGGAAATTGACCCCTCAATAGCAGTGCCCCAACATGAAAAACAAGGTTCAAATCTACTCCTCTTCTGGTCACTTTCTGCAAATTTTGAATAACATCTATATAAACTCTGGGCCGAGGCTTAGGCATGCTTGCTTTTATTCACCTTAACAAAAATGCTAGTTATTATATATGCACATTTCCATCCACTTCTATCTTTATTCTGATCACATAAAAAATCTTACAGAGGACAGTTTAGTCAGCTAGAGCTGCAAGTCTCTTTCTAAACAGAACTGGGATGAGGCTAATATGTAAAAAAGAGAGTAAAGTACTTAGTCGCTCAATCCTGTCTGACTCTGCGACCACATGGATTGTGGCCCGCCAGACTCCTCTGTCCATGGAATTCTCCAGGCAAGAATACTGGAGTGTGTAGCCATTCCTTTCTGCAGGGAATCTTCCTGACCCAGGGATCAAACCCATGTCCCCTGCATTGCAGGCGGATTCTTTACTGTTTGAGCCACCAGGGAAGCCTGAGGTTAATATATGAGCCATCAACTAGCCCATTTTCAGCAGAAGGAGTGAAGTATACATCTGAAGTGTACACAGTGGTCCTAAGAAGTACGGCCCCAGGACTGGCCAACACGTCTACTCCTTAACAACTATTAACAGGCCGATTGGCAAATCATATGAAAGCACTTACATCGAGAAAAGGCCTTTGTATGTGAAATAGCAAAATAAAGTTCAGCTTGCCCTATTTTTAAAAAAATGAAGTTGGCAATGCATGATTCTGTTGCACTAAATAGTTATGTTAGTATTAGTAACAGCTTCTCACTTTCTGGAGTTTTAATTATGTCTCTTGGGACTGGAAGAAGGGTGAGGGCGGGGGATACAGATTTTAACAGCTTATTTGGTTGCTGTCCCTACCTTTACTGCTGTTGAACTAAAAAAAAAAAAATAAATCTCCACAGGCTAAAATTCTTTACATTGCAAATAAAATAGTTTTTCCCTGGTTTTTATCAGCATGGGTCCCACAAGGAACCGACAGCCGGTTTATGTCAATGAACAAGACTTATTGTTTTCAGATTTATTTTTTTATAGCAAAAAAAAAAAGTCGGTGCTGAGCTTGAAACAAAGGCAACAAAGAACAATTCAGACTCTAATTTGGGGTTCCAGCACAATTGCTGGGTTGAATACAGGCCACCTTGTACCCAGTTATTTGAGGAGGACTCATTAATTTTGGGGCTCCTCCTGAAGTTGCTACACATCATGGCCTGTACACACATGAAAACAGACTTACTCATGTACACACATGCTTTTCTTTTTACCCAATGGGCAGATGTGTTTGCTGTGTGTTTGTGTGTTTCCAGTCTCCATGATCCACTCCTAAAAATGAATGGGATAGGGACTGGAGATCAGCGAAGCAGAAGTAAAGAACAAAAGGGAAATCTTAAAAGATATAGAATATTTTGTCTGGGACAAAAATAAGAGGTGACAACACTCCTCATTAAGCTAGCTTTATAAAATCTTTCCTTATTTCAGTCTAACTCACCTTTTCTTTTCCCCTGGAGAGAATGATGTTGCTAGGAATATGGGAAATTTTAAGCATCGCGATGAACAAAGCTAGTGGAGGTGATGGAATTCCAGTTGAGCTATTTCAAATCCTGAAAGATGATGCTGTGAAAGTGCTGCACTCAACATGCCAGCAAATTTGGAAAACGCAGCAGTGGCCACAGGACTGGAAAAGCTCAGTTTTCATTCTAATCCCAAAGAAAAGCAATGCCAAAGAATGCTCAAACTACCACACAATTGCACTCATCTCACATTCTAGTAAAGTAATGTTCAAAATTCTCCAAGCCAGGCTTCATCAATACATGAACCGTAAACTTCCAGATGTTCACACTGGTTTTAGAAAAGTCAGAGGAACCAGAGATCAAATTGCCAACATTAACTGGATCATCAAAAAAGCAAGAGAGTTCCAGAAAAACATCTATCTCTGCTTTATTGACTATGCCAAAGCCTTTGACTGTTTGGATCATAATAAACTGGAAAATTCTGAAAGAGATGGGTATACCATGCCACCTGACCAGCCTCTTGAGAAACCTGTATGCAGGTCAGGAAGCAACAGTTAGAACTGCACATGGAACAAAAGACTGGTTCCAAAGAGAAAAAGGAGTACATCAAGGCTGTATATTGTCACCCTGCTTATTTAACTTATATGCAGAGTACATCTTGAGAAAAGCTGGGCTGGAAGAAGCACAAGCTGGAATCAAGATTGCTGGGAGAAATATCAATAACCTCAGATATGCAGATGACACCACCCTTATGGCAGAAAGTGAAGAAGAACTAAAGAGTGACTTGATGAAGTGAAAGAAGAGAGTAAAAATGTTGGCTTAAAGCTTAACATTCAGAAAACAAAGATCACGGTGTCTGGTCCCATCACTTCATGGCAAATAGATGGGGAAACAGTGAAAACAGTGGCTGACATTATTTTGGGAGGCTCCAAAATCACTAAAGATGGTGACTGCAGCCATGAGATAAAAACACACTTATTCCTTGGAAGGAAAGTTATGGCCAACCTGGATAGCATATTGAAAAGCAGAGACATTACTTTGCCAACAAAGGTTTGTCTAGTCAAGGCTATGGTTTTTCCAGTAGTCATGTATGGATGTAAGAGTTGGACAGTGAAAAAGGCTGAGCACAGAAGAATTGATGCTTTTGAACTGTGGTGTTGGAGAAGCCTCTTGAGAGTCCCTTGGGCTGCAAGGAGATCCAACCAGTCCATCCGGAAGGAAATCAGTCCTGAGTGTTCATTGGAAGGACTGATGTTGAAGCTGAATCTCCAATATTTTGGCCACCTGATGCAAAGAGCTGACTCATTGGAAAAGACTCTGATGCTGGGAAAGATTGAAGGCAGGAGGAGAAGGGGGAGACAGAGGATGAGATGGTTGGATGGCATCACTGACTCAATGGACATGAGTAAACTCCAGAAGCTGGTGATGGACAGGGAAGCCTGGTGTGCTGCAGTCCATGGGGTTGCAAAGAGTCCGACATGACTGAGTGATTGGACTGAACTGAACTATACTCTTTTACCTGTACCATGCTTAGGGTTAAGTTCCTTCTGGCACAATGGAAGGAGCATGGATTGGAAGTCAGGAGACTGAGGTACTGTTCTGGCTCATTACCAATTTGCTACCTCAATTCTGGCAAATCATCAAACTCTTTGATCCCAGTGTTTTTGTATCTGAACAATGACCTTTCTAAGGCCCTTGTCTGGGTCCAATATTTACTGGGTCCATGCTTCCCTCTTTGAAAATGTAGCCCCAACTTCCGTAACTCAAAAACAGTCCCTCTAGCTATCATCTGATGGGGGCTCATTGTCATGGCCCTTCTAATCTAGCTTCTGGATTATTCCCTCAGAGCTTACTAACCGTCAAGTCCTGAGTTGTATGGGAGTTGCCTGGGACAAATAATCTTTGCCAGGGTATTAACTAACATTGACCTGAGGTTCTTAGCCCCCAGGAACACTGTGTTTCCACTAGGGATTCATAGAGGCCAGAATGTGCCTTCTCTAATAGAGAAATTTTGGCTCATGACTTGAGGTGAAGGGGAGGAGTACTTTTGGGTGATGTCTTTGGGTATGACACTCACCAATCATTTGGAGAAAACTAACATTCTGAAAAGAACCCCAGCTGTGCCAATGATTTAGAATTGGAAAAAGCAGTAAGACGTGTTTCAGAACGAATTTTAAAGCACTATCAATGAAGCCCTGAGGAAAAGCAGAACTAGATATTAAAATTCCTTCTCAGGGTCATGCTGCCACAATGACCAATGAACTGAAGGTGAGCAAATAATTTTCTCTCAGTACAACGGGGTGGGGGTCTCACTCTGGGGAGCTAGGTAGGAATTATCAGCTTGAAGAGAGGGAGACATGAGTTTCATGCCTTTACAGGGGGTATATAATTTTAAAATGTTCTCTTGTCACATTCCCAATATCAATGCTCATTTTCTTCCAGTTGTGGCCAGCTCATATTTTGTAATCCCTTTTAATTATGGAGCTCACTGTATGAAAGTTACTTTCACAGTTCTTCCTAAGATCTCCATAAATTTTTTTTTAAATGCTCTCAATTTTTTAACTCAATTTTGTCACAAGAAATTAGTTGACAGAAATAATATAAAAGAAGCATTTTTTTTCCCAAATGGTGAAATGAAGAGCCAAATATTTGTAGTTTATGGTAGTAGTTGCTGAAATTGCTGTTTCTGCATGATTGTTGCTTTGAAAGGTATCTGATCAACTGTTTACCAACAACACAGGGTTTTGGCATCCTTTTAGGCCATATGTGATCACAGTCAAAATATTCCAGAGGTGTTATCATTGAGTTCATGCGGTAAAAATGGAAAATGTCTAAGTAGTATCAGTTAGGTGAAGGTTGCTCATCACATTTTTTCTTGGTGTGAGTAGCTTGGTGAAGAATTAGGCTCTGTGGTTCAGGCTCTTAATTTACTACTTAGAACTTTACAGTTTGGTGCTGAGCGAACAGAACAGCATATTCTGCTCATTTTCCTCTGAATCTCTAGTGCAGGTAATCACTAAGGTTAGCGTTTCAACCAAATTCTAACCAGATCTGAGGCTGTGCAACCAAGTTTTATCCTGCAGTGGATACAGAGGGATTATACTTCTCTATTATCCAACTGCTTTTTGTATGTGTGTGCACGCGTGCATATGTCTGGGTGCACTGTCAAGTTTTTGCAACAGTGAGTACATGGGAGATTACAAATATGACCAGCTGTGAGTCGCTGCAGTCTCCTGAAGGCTTGAGAGGCATCTATTTTGACTAGATAGCACCACTGCTGGCCTCAAGGTTGAAATTTTTCTAAGTGTCAAATAAACCTTTATAACTAACTGTAGCCTGTCCTAGTTCAAACTTGGTGGAGAACTGGGTTCTCTTACATAGCAGGTAAGACAGAACATCAGGATCTTTTCTCAGGTGCTCTGGGTGAGCTTCACATAAGGTTTTGTGTGGTCTTTGAGTCTACGTTTAATGCTCAGTTGCATCACTCAAGCTCCAATGAGAGGCCAACAGAAGGAATGATAGATACTTGTTTTGAATTTTCTCACATACTAAAAAACTGAAATATGGATTCCTTTTATTGAATTTAGATATATGTTCATTGCTCACTTTTCAGAAATAAAAAGTATATAGTTGAGATAGAACTTAATAAATACCACAGAAAACTGTATTTCTGTTTCTTAGTTCAAATCTCTTGGGACATAAAAATTAAACATACTGAAATGCTTACTCCCTTTCCTAGAGCTAAGTGGCTGCTAACATTTTAGCACAGTATATTCATTTTAAGGAATTTTGTTTTGTTGTACTCTGATTTGAGAAGAGGTTGAGACTCTTGCTTGTATTAGAATGTTGAACTTATTCTAGAAAATCCTCAAAGCCAAATAAAGATAAGACGAGGCCAAGAAACTTATCAGACACTAGTTGAGTATCAGGAGAGATTGAAATAATTATGCTGAGTCATTACTCAGTTGTTTCAGGGAAGCAAATGCTTCTAGGTGTGGGTATTGCGCATTCTCAGTCCAATATATTCCATTATTAGTTTTTCAAAAAGTATATACTGATACAAATAAGTAGAGGTGATAATTTTCCTCTTATGCAATGCCTAACCAGGGTGAAAAGAAAAGAATGTAGACATTTTACCTCTCTGAAATTTGGGACATACATCAAATGTTCCCTACTTACCATCTAACCTCATGTTCAAAGGAGACAGAATGTCCATGTTTGGTTATGTAATTTGCTATTTGAGTTGGAAAAAAAAATCATTGGCAGGTGACCAGTCTCAGTTTCTCATACACAAAATGGATTAAATTTTAAAGGCTATGTGAAGTATATTATTATTGATATAAGTTGTAATAGGAGCAATTGAATTGGAATAGTCTGTTTAAGATTATGAAAGAAAGAACATGTATATCCTGCTAGCAAGCAGTTCTGTCCTTATGTGTTACATGATATATGTTGTATATGATACACATATTTTGGATCTCTTTATTGAAAACAGTTTAGTCAAATGAAAACTGAACCAAGATTTTCTTGACCAACGCTATAGGGACTGTTACATACTCTAGGTGTTTAGTCTGTTTCTTTGCTGATATACTTCACAAGGACCCTTACATCAGAATACACAAGCCCAGAAATTTGACAAACACTGGAAAAATACAGCAAAGCCATTGATTAAAGTCAATGGCTTAAGTCAATGTTTTTACCAAAGGAAGGGAATCCTGTGACTGAGGAATAAATAGGAAAGATTCCAAAAGACGTATGGTAATTTTTAAAAGAAAATGTGCCAAGCTATGACTGGATAAGACTATGCAGTCTGAGAGCTTCCCTGGTGGCCCAGACGGTAAAGAATCCACCTACAATGCGAGATACCTGCATTCGATCCCTGGGTTGGGACGATCCCCTGGAGGAGGGCATGGCAAACCACTCCAGTATTCTTACCTTGAGAATCCCCATGGACAGAGGAGTCTGGTGGGCTACAGTCCATGGGATCACAAAGAGTCGGACACAACTGAGCAACTAAACACACACATGCAGTCTGAGGCACTGAGCTATATGAATTCTTAATTTCCAGACACAGGATCTATTAGTCTTCCTTGGTCAAACTATTTACCAAGTGTTGTTGGAAAAACACAGTGGCACAGTAAAAAATAAAAATTGTAAATCACCCAATACTTTACATTTAAACATAAGCTCTTAAGTGATTGACTTGTGTAGAACTAGAAGGATTCAGTATCTATAGCGACACCCTCAATTCACAGACTGAAGAATTCAAGTTCTTTTCCACCAAAGGGCATTCATCCCTTGTTCCTTTTGTGCAAATCCTTTTCTCTCTGTGTCTTCACCTGGACAGCTCTTTCTATTCCAAAGGGTCTCATATGAAACATCACATTTCAGATAAGTGTTTCCTACATGTGTGCGTGCATGCTAAGTTGCTTTGGTCATGTCTGACTCTTTGTGATGATATGGACCATAGCCTGCCAGGTTTCTATGTCCATGGGATTCTCCAAGCAAGAGCACTGGAGTGGGTTGCCATGCCTTCCCTCCAGGGGATCTTTCAGACCCAGGGATCGAACCCATATCTCTTATGTCTCTTGTATCAGCAGGAGGGTTCTTTACCACTAGTGCCACCCACACAATCTGTCTATAAGTCTCTCTCTCTCTCTTGTCCTTAGCCTCCTTATTAGTCTCCTTTTTTTTTTTTATCACCTTAGCTGTTTCCTTTGTACTGAATGTCATCACAAATGGTGATTAGATATTTAAGTGTTTTGTATTTGTTGATCACCAGTCATCCTCACTAGTCTACAAGCTCCTTGAGAACAACAATTATATTATCCTCCATGTAGAAAGCCTCTCATGCAGTGCCTACCAAACGATAGCCTCTCCAAAACCATTTCTGGGGTGAATGAATGAATGAAAGTCACAGGACACCATGAAGCTGGTGATATTATAAACTCAGAAGTATCATGTGATCAAGTTTGTGTTTGAGAAAAGTAACCAGCTGAAGAGCATGGAGGCTGGGTAAGGGAGATCACATAGGAGACCAGAGACAGGGTGATGAGGGGCTAAACTAAGGCAATTATAGTCGGAATAAAGACAAAAGAAAAAACATGAGACTTTCAAAATCAGTCAATACTATATAGAACACAAACTACCAGGCTGTAGGTTATGTAAAAGAGGTTTAGATGACCACGGTGATTTATCCATTCCACAAATTACAGGTGATACAAGAGACAGGCATTATATCTGTCCTCATGGAGTTTATAATTTAGGAGAGGGGGCTTAAATAATTATATTATAAATAATTTTATCATAGCTGAAGAGTCACACAGAAAGAAGCTGACCAGGTGTATGGTGTGGCTCTTGCTGAATCAGGCAATGCAGAAGGAGATGAAAATCCAGAGGAAGAAGATGAAAGTTCATAAGTAATGTGGTGTTAAAAATCCTTGCCAATCCTTTCAAATGTGATGGTCACGTGTGCAAAAGCTCTAAACATATTCCACAGATGAAGCCTGTTACTATTACTCTTCTGTGTCCTTTATCTCCCCAGAAGAGAACCCCACACACATGGTCCCTCTAAAGAGTATAGGGCATGAACCAGAAGCACAAAAATGACTTCTGATCACTCACTCTCTGTGTGACCTTGCCCTTCATTTTCCTCTTTTGTTAAATGAAGGGTATTTTGTGAATTCATTTGCTTATAAAATATGAAAAGAGAAAAACAACATATAATACTTCTTTTTAGAAAGAGGAAATTGGAACAGATGATTTCTCAGGTTTCATCCAAGTCTGCAACCCTACATTTTTGTTGCTCAATAACTGTTGATTTTGTTTGACTCCTTTGGCATGCTCAGTTGACCAGTGGCTGGTTATGCTTTGTTCATCTCTTCAGAAAGTCTGGCACATGGGCCTGAGCTACATGCAATAATGGCATGGCCTAAGAGCAACTGAGAGTGTTCAAGTGGGCTGCCAAGAGTTTGGGATGTACCATGTTAATTGCACATGCCTTTCTAGAATGTGACTGGACCCAGAAAACAACATGAATGAATGAATAAAAGAACCAACAGAGATCTTGTAAAGTGGAAAACTAAAATCTGTTGATCTAAAAATTAGCAACCCTAAACCAAAATAAATATAAAGAGATGATAGAGACTTTCAAAGTCAGAAAATAACATGTAGAACACAAACTACCAGATTGTGTTATGTACAAGGGTTTTGGGTGACTATGGTGGTTTATTTATTTCACAAATAATTAGAGATATAACAAGCAGGCATTATTCCAGTCATCATGGAGTTTATTGTCTAGGAGAGGGCACATATAGCACACAGAAGTATAAAGTTAGAATATTGTTGACTAAGTTTGGGAGTTTATGGTTTTAAAATAGCTAATACCTCCTGCTTCAGCAGTCTGTCAGTTGAGTCAAACATTCTAATAACTCTTTCATGATGACAAAGAAAGACTGAATCTGTCAAGATTGGTCTATTGATTTAAGTACATGTTAAGTGTTTCTTTTTTGTTGTTATTTAATTTAAAACATTTTAAATTGATTTAAATATTCTATTAGTTTCAAGTGTACAACAGAGTGATTCAATATTTTTACAGTATACTCCATTTAAAGTTATCATAAAATATTGGCTATATTCCCTGTGCTGTGCAGTATACTCTTATAGCTTAAAAGTGTTAGTTGCACAGTCATGTCTGACTCTTTGCTATTCCATGGACTGCAGCCTGCCAGGCTCCTCTGTCCTTAGGATTCTCCAGGCAAGAATACTGGAGTGAGTAGTCATTTCCTTCTCTAGGGGATCTTCCCAACCCAGGGATCAAACCCAGATCTCCTGCATTGCAGGCGGGTCCTTTATCCTCTGAGTCACCAGGGAAGCTCTACCCTGATACCTTATTTATTTTATATTGACACATTGTAGTTTGTACCTCTTAATCCACCACCCCTATTTTGCCCCTCCTTCCTTCCCTCTCCCCATCAGTAACCACTAATTTGTTCTCTACATCTGTGAGTCTGTTTCTGCCTTATCATATTTATTTGTTTTATTTTTTAGATTCTACATACAGATAATAACAGACAGTGTTTGCCTTTCTCTGTCTGATTTATTTCACTAGGCATAATACTCTCTAGGACCATCCATGTTGTTGCAAATGACAGAATTTCATTCTTTTTTTTATGGCTGAGTAGTATTCAATTGTATATATACCACATCTTCTTTATCCACTCACCTGTTGATGGACACTTAGGTTGCACCCCTATCTCAGCCATTGTAATTAATGCTGCTATAAATATTGGGCTGCATGTATCTTTTTGAATTAGTATTTTGTTTTCATTGGATATATACTCAAGAGTACAATTACTGGATCATGGTACTTCTATTTTTAGTTTTCTGAGGAACCTCCATACTGTTTTCCATACTGGCTGCAACAATTTACATCTCTGCCAACAGTGTACAGGGTTCCTTTTTACCATATCCTTGTCAACATTTGTTATTTGTGGATTTTTGATGATAGCCATGCTGACAGGTGTGAGGTGACATTTCATTTTAATTTTGATGATAAGTGATGTTGAGCATTTTTTCATGCATTTGTTGGACACCTATATATCTTCTTTGGAAAAAAATACCTATTCAGGTCTCTGCCTATTTTTAATTGAGTTATGTTTTGATACTGAGCTGCATGACTCGTTTATATATTTTGGATATTAAGCCCTTATCTGTCATACCACCTGCAAATACTTTCTCTAATTCAGTGGTTGTTTTTTGTTTTGTCAATGGTTTCTTTTGCTATGTAAAAGTTTTTAAATTTAAGTCCAATTTATTTATTTTTGCTTTTATTTTCTTTGCCTTAGAAGACAAATACAGAAAATATTGCTATGATTTATGACAAACACTGGTCTGCCTATTTTTTGCTAGGTCTACATGTAGATTTTTAATCCATGTTGAGTTTATTTTTATATATGGTGTGAGAGAATGTTCTGATTTTATTCTTTTACAAGTGGCTGTCCAGTTTCCCCAGCAAGAATATTTAAAAAATTATTTTTTCTCCTTGTAATTTCTTGCTTCCTTTGTCATAAATAAATTTATCTTTTTGTGTTGTTTTACTTCTGGGCTTTCTATTCTATTCCATCGATTGGTGTCTATTTTGTGCCAGTATCATACTGTATTAATTATTGTAGCTTTGTAGTATAGTCAGAAGTCAGGGAGCATGACACCTCCAGTTATGTTATTTTTTCTCAAGATTGCTTTGGATATTTGGGGGTTAAATGTTTCATGTTCCATGAGAACAATAAACCTCTTTTCCTAGTTTTTCTTACTTGAAGGTAAATGCAGTACTAACTGAGAGAGTGCTCTACCCTTAAGCTGTTTATATCTCCTTGAAAAGGCAATTGTAATAGTAGAAAACATTTTTTAAATGTCAAAATATAAAACCAAAGGAGGATACTAGAGATATAAATTCCTCTAAGAGTTCAGAAAGTAACATGGACTAGAGTTAGAAAGTGAGGGAAAAAGGCAGAACTTGAAGGATAGGTAATAGGATTTTGGCTTATACAAAAAAGAGAGAAGTGTATAACTGAAGCTCTGTGTGTGAGTCACTGAGGAGAACCAGTTTGACAACTGAAGAAGCAAGGTAAGATACACACGGGAGGGCTTGCAAGGGCCTTAAACATCAGGTCATGTACATTTTTTAAGCAGTGAACAATACAATGAAAAAGCAGTTCTGTGATGTACAGCTCATAAAACTTTTAAAATTATAATCATCAAAACGATTGTAGACTAGTAAATATTTTTCCTTAAGGAAAGAGTGAAGCACATAATGAGAAGATCCGGGCTTTTTTAATTTTTTTCCCCTTCCTAAAAATATCAGTTTTAATTCATGAGTATGCATGTATCTGTTCAACCAGTCTGAAAGGGAAATGGTATGATTAAAGCTTTGGTTGAACATAGTTTTTCTTTTTTCAAGAAACTCCTTCAGAGCCAAAAGATTCCAGTGGCTTTTTAGAGACAGGCTGGATGTGTAGACTAAAGTTCAAATGAAACGCACGTGGAAATCTGTATACCATTCTATAAGGCCATCGGGATAAACCAAGGTCATACTTAAAAAACACTGCCAACCTCTGAGAAAGAGATGAAGCACAAAATTGTCATCAATTACTTTCATTTTACTTTTCTTTTTTTTTCTGGGAATCTTAACTGATCAGATAGCCAAGAAGACAGGCTAAGGTTTCAGACTCATCGATTTTCTTTTCACTCTTTTGTTTAAGAGCCAGACTCCTGGCTTCAGATAACAGTGATTTAGAGATTTGGTCTCATTTTATAGGCAGTGTGGAATTTGTGCTGTCCAATAACTGGAGACAGGCTAGATCATTATCTTTTAGATTTGAAGATGCAAGACCAAAGGGACTCAGAGAGATGCAGAACCACTGTCTCTGTGTTTATTTCTTTGGACAAGCTCATGACGCCCATACATTCATAATCCTCCTTCTCCATTCCACCAGCCTGAATCCTCACCATTGCCACCACCACTATTAGATCCATACACCAAGTGGCCAGCAAATCAAAAGATGTTAGGAAGTTCCTGTAACCATTCTTGGCTTGGCTTGACGATTGTATGAGCACCCTGCACAGAGTAGATATTGTATTTGTTATAGAAGAGACACTTCCTTTAGTTTTTCTTCAGATGTTCTCAAAAGCATTTTTTCTAAGTGTGAGATGTAGGAAGAAACAAAGGTGATTTCTGATAATCCAAGAGTCCAGGCTAAAACAATGTTTGCTGTTGTTCACTCACTAAGTCGTGTTTGACTCTTTTGTGACCTCATGGACTGTAGCCTTCCAGGTTCCTTTGTCCATGGGATTTCCCAGGCAAGAATACTGGAGTGGGTTGCCATTTCCTTGTACAGGAAATCTTCCTGATTCAGGGATTGAAGCTACGTCTCCTGCATTGGCAGGCAGATTCTTTACCACTGACCCACCAAGAAATCCCTAAAAAAAAATTTACAGTACCAAATTTTCTATATCACTTTCCTTCACATACACACACATACTTGAATTTTCCTTTTGTTAAACTGATGAAGCATCTTATTTGTGGAAAATAACTTTGTTTCAAAGAGTTTTGTTTTGTTTTGGTATCATGGATATTTCTTTTGGAGCAACAACATGTTCTATGGAATATCAGTGTCGTGGATTAAAGTGTAGATTCTAGAGCCAGACAGACTGAGCTTGAATCCTAGTTCTGGCACTTATTATGTCAGCTTGGGCAAAACACACCATTTCTCTGCGCCTTAGTTTACTCATCTACAAGTAGGAATAATACTAATGCCTGCCTCCTGTGTTTATCAAAAGGATTAAGTGAATTAAGATGTTTAAAGCACTTGGAGGAGTGCCTAGAACTTGATGAGAGCTATGGAAGTGATCACTGTCATTATTATAACTTGATCTATAGGTACATTCATCAGTCAGCCTCTGAGTAACCATTATATGATAGACACTGTTTTAAAAGCTGGATACCTGGTGAACAGGATGGCGAGTGCCTGGAATTTAGGATGCTTATATTGTAGTGGGGGAGATAGACAATAAACAGAAAAAACAAACAATAACATTTCAGAGACTTATAAATGCTGTAAGGAAAGTGACAACGTCAGAGAGGATGACTAAGGTCAGACACTGGATAAGTTTCAAGGGGGTGGGCAGAAAAAGTATCTTGCTGAGACTTCAGTTACATCTCCCGTGTAAGGAACATTAAGTAGAAAAAAAACGTAGCATTCTCTGTTTTCCAAGGATTCCCTTATAATAGGTCCATTACCAGTGTTCTTTACATACCACAGATATGTTTAAGGATGGTGCACAAGATATGTAAACATCAAAACATTTGGAAAAAAGTGTAGGAGCTCAGCGCTGATAGTCACCCCCAGTTCCAACGCCAGCAGGAGAGAGGGAGCAGAGAATCAGACAGGGACCCTCCTGGCTTCTTTTTCAACATCTCGTCCTAGCTCTAGTCAGGCAGTTCAAACTCCAGACACCCATGTCCTGTCATCAGTCAACTGCAGGAAATTTTTAGAAATTGTTGCCCAATCTGCAAGGACAGGAGGTGGAGGAAATGGAAATGTGAGAGAGGGAGGAAGTTCTGCTCCTTGGTAGATGATGGAAATCAAGGAAAACATTAGTGCTTGTGTTTTTTCAGTCCAGGCACCTAAAATTTTGGTGTGAGGGGATAAAGACTGTTATCTTGTGGAAATGGAACAAACTTCCCTAGGTTGGAATGCTAATCTTGACTCTTGAGGGAAGAATACAGTCTGAGCTAGATTTTGCAGGTGGCCAACGCTATATTTTCATTTGCAATTGAAGGTTTTTACACGGGTTTATCCTAATAAAGATAATAATAAACCTAATAAACTGTACTCCTGTTTCCCAGCTTCGAGAAAGATGCCATTCCTAGATCTGAAATTCTCCTTGTTCTTCACTTGGCAAGCATCTCCTCAACTTCTGGACACATTTTCCCAGAGAGACCATCCCTGGCTGCCTTAACTAAGTGGGAGCTCCTGCCCACTCAATTTTCCAGTGCTGAGCTCTTTCGCTTCCCCCAGAACCCTCATCCCAGTTTTCAGTTATTCAAGTGCTTGCTTACTTCTTGTCTAGCTGCCCCACATGGCTGCAGGTTCTATAAAAAGGCAAGAGCCACACTATTTTATCTAATAGTTCATACCCCAAACTTCACCAAGTGCTTGGCACATCCAACATGGTCAACATTTGTTACAGTCATAGAATCCTTACCGTGAACTTGGGAGGTAGGTATTTTTACCGAAGAAGAAACTGAATTTCAAGGGATGAATTGCCCTGTTGGGAGTTACACAGCTCTTCTCTGATGGAGCTAGGATTCTGACTCAGGAATTCTGATGCTGTTTTAAAGTTCTTTCTACTACACGTCTGCTTTCCAGGTGGCGCTAGCAGTAAAGAACCCACCTGCCAATGCAGGTGATGTGAGAGATGCTGGTTTGATCTCTGGGTCGGGAAGATCCCTTGGAGGAAGGCAGGGCAACCCACTCCTGTATTCTTGCCTGAAGAATCCCATGGACAGAGGAGCCTGGCAGGCTATAGTCCATAGGGTTGCAGAGTTGGACATGACTGAAGTGACTTAGCATGCATGCACTACTACACACTGCACAGAAAGCAATGCCACATGACTGTCAGGGCATGAGAGAGAAATATGGGATTTTTAGGTATCCCATTGGGAAGCTGTGATACTGTGATTTTAAAAAAGAAACATGTATTTAGTCTTCACTCCTGGGTTCTGACACAGAGCTTTTAAAGCCCTTGGAATTTCCTAAGGTGTCTTTCATTCTGTTAATGAGGTGACTTTTGGACCTGAGGATACGGATGGTAGCCAGGACAACCAACCAAGGGCTTAGAGGGTTGAAACTTTCAATCTGACCTCCAGATTTCCCTGGAGGATAAAGGAGTTGACTGAATTAGTTGCCAATTGCCAATGACAATCATGCCTATGTAAAAAGGCTTCCAGGGAAACCCAAAAGGACAGGTTTCAGAGAGCTGCTGGGTTGGAGTTTGCAGAGAGTGGCATACCTGGAGAGAGTAGGGAAGCTCCAAGCCCCTTCTCCCATGCTTGCCTGGTGCAGCTCTTCCATCTGGCTGTTCTTGAGTTATATTCTTCTATAATAAGCCAGTGATCTAGTAAGTAAAATGTTTTGCTGAGTTCTATAAGCCACGCCAGCTAATTAATTGAAGCCAAAGAGGGGACCATGGAGATCTCTGACCCATAGCCAGCCAGTCAGAAGCAGAAGAGACACCCAGGACTAGCAACTGTTGTCTGAAGGGGCTGGAGGGCTGCCTTGTGGGACTGAACCCTTATCCTGTGGGATTTGATTCTATCTTTGTGCAGTGTAAGAAACGAGTTGAATTGCAGGATACCCAGTGTGTGCTGGAGAATTGCTTTGGATGCCTGGCGGGAAATTCTACACTTCAGAATTGATGTGCAGAAATTTTAGAGGCAGATAAAAACCGATGATGCTCTGGAATCTGCATCCTGAAATCTTTCCAACAGAGAAGAAGAACAAATGATCTTCCTCAAGGTACAATCAACAGCTCAGGGTTGAAAGGTTTTCATGTCTGCTCATCCCTCTGTTGGTGCTGGGTGGCCATTGAGATCATGTATTTATTTTGTGACCAGATCTCTGGTTCTAGCTCCAGTGCAACCATCTACTAGGGGCATAACTTTGGGTAAGATATTAATGTTTGTACCTAATTTTCTCTTCTGTAACAAAAGGAAGATAGTTATGTATACTTCCTAGGGTTGATATTCGGCCTGGAATTAAGAGAGGTGCTTAATACATAAATGCCAAATTAATACTGAAGGAACTTATAGACATATCTGTTCTGTGTATAAAAAGTCACTGTCTTGGCTAGCAGGGTGATGAACAAGGTGAAAAATGGTTTAAAATGTATTTGGGAGACTTTCCTGACAGCCCATTGTTTAAGACTTTGCCTTCCAAAGCCAGGGGTGTGGATTCAATCTCTGGTTAGGGAGCTAAGATTCCACATGCCTCGCAGCCAAAAATAACCAAAACATAAAAACAGAAACAATATTGTAACAAATATAATAAAGACTTTTAAAAAGGTCCACATCACCAAAAACAAATAATTTAAAAAATGTTTTTGGAAATTTTTGAGACTTTTTTAAAAATTTATTTTTGTTGAAGGATAATTGCTTTACAGAATTTTGCTGTTTTCTGTCAAACCTCAACATGAATCAGCCAGACTTTTAATCACACTATTGTCGTTTGATATGGTAATCTATACAATCAGGATGATTCTGACCCACATGCCATGCACCGAGCTGCTTTATGCACTGACCATTTTGCTCTACCATGTGTCCCTGTATCACTCTAGTTTTGAGTGGCTACATTTTTTTTCAAACTTCTTCAGCTGCTGCACACCCAGCATGATGCCTTAAGATGCAATATGTCAGGTGAAAATGAAAAACATATGTTTTTTCAGCACTTGGTTTCAAGTGTTATTGGGTTTCCAAAAAACACAGATTTGAGAATAAGAATTTCAAACAGACTATACTGAAATGTAGATATCCAATTGTTCCTGAAGTTGCTATTAGGAATAGGTAATTAATCAGCTGGTAATAGAAGTGAGCAACATTTCAGAGAAGAGATACATGGATTTGGTGCTACATCAAATAAGGAGTGCTTAGTCTTCTGGGTAGAAATCCAGGAAAACATAATTGCCTCCATGGAAGTGGTACTTTCTAACGTTTAAGCTGTCCAGTTCGCTATCACAGGAGGGGGTTGCTGTAGGAGCTAGTGAGTTCAGGGCCTCATAGAATGGCTTGGGCAGAAGCTAAGCAGCTACCTCTAAGGCCTGCTTGGAGGTTATCTATTGAATGGACAGCTTGGACTTGGAGACCTCTAAAGATCCTATCAATCTTGGGAGTTCATATTTTCTGAATGTGACACAGAAACCCATCTTACTAAATCTATGCTCTTTAATTCAGCATTGGTCAAAGGTCTGTGCTTATAGAAACATAACCAATACTGATGGTATTCTCTGATGGTAGAGTCAACTCAACTTGGCAAAGAGCTTTTACATGTTAATGATGTCTCTGATAAACAAAAATTAACTTTCAAAATTTATTAGATATCATATTCCTTATACAAAGCTGAGACAAGCTGTCAGAATAACTGAATCAGGGAGGGTCACAGCTTTGGGAAGACTAGAGACACCAAAGAGGTAAAGGGGAGTGTTGTGGCCCTCTGTGACGGGGACATGACTGACTCTGAAAAGCCAGTGAGTTTTCTGAAAGCAGCACAGACCGTTCAACCCCTGACTGTCCCGCTATCTTTTGGAGCAAAGAAACTCCCCACTTGCCAGCTGCCTGCTCAACAGCGAATACAGAGTTGTTTGCTGGCTGCCCCAGAGCCTCTCTGATCTGTCTACTGAGGCCAGAAAGAAGAGTCCAGAAAGAAGAGTCCAGAGGCCAGCAACAGCTGAGCAGCTTGGCTGACCTGTACACCGGGTGCACGATTCCAGAACAACTCTCTGAGGGAAGGGAGGAGATGGAAGGAGAATGGGGCAATAAATTAGTCATTTGGATTTCCCTATAGGGCCTGCCTCCATGTGTCCATCCCCACACTCTCTTTCTTAACATAATCCAGTGGATTAATACTAACAATCTAAGCTATGTTGAGTGCTTAGTATGCGCTAAACACTTTTCTAAGGATTTTGTATGTATTATCTCATTCAATCTCCACAACAATCTGTAAATATTTTTATGATGCCAATTTTCAGAGAAATAAAATGAAGTATCATTTAGCCTCAAATCACACAGCAAGTAGCGAATCCACCATTTAAATAGATACCTCCTTTCGAAGTCTAGGCTCTTAACCACTATCAACTAGGTTAAGTGGGAAAAAAGCCCAAGCAGGTAGATCAAAAGCTTTTGAATAAATTCTGTCATTTAATTTGTAAACAATCCTGTAAGGCAAGCAGCAGTAAGATCTTGCCTTTTTATATATGAAGAACCAGATTCATCTCCAATCTCATACAGTAACAGTAACCCCTGCACTATGTACTAAGCCACGGACAAATTTTGATTTCTTGAACACCCAGAATGACCAGGCACTAACATGAAAATGACTTCTAGTGATTGTGCTGGTTTGTTTATGCTGAAGCATCTCAGCCATGGAACACTTGAGCCTATTGTAAAGGATGTAGCCAGAGATGCCTAGGGTTGGGGGGACACTTCGGCATGAACTTCATCCTTTCCCTTTAATCTGGGGATGACCATGCTATATAGCAAAAATTCCCTTTTCACATGTTAGTAAGTAGATTAAAACAGACAGGAACTACAATTGTCCATTTAAATGAATTGAATATATTTCTGAGCCAAGGCCTTTCAGGGCCTTGGTATTCAAATTTAAGCCAAAAGATTAATTTAGTCCAGTGTTTCTCAACCATGACCTCATTAAAAAAAAAAAAAAGAAGAAGAAGAATAGAAAAGTTGATGCCTGGGGCTCCACCCCAGAAGAAATGATTCAAACATTCTGGGGGTGGAGTCCAAGTACTGGTATTTTTTAAAGCTCCCTAAGTGAGAGTCACAGGTAGCCAGAGTCACAGATGAGCCACACTTTAAGGAACCAGGTGCTGTTTCATCTAAAACAAGCAACTGAAGCTCAAGTTGATGTGAAAACTCAAGGTGATCTTACATTTTTCTCCTTGGAATACTGATTATCAGAAACTCCAAACAGACAATAACAGGGAAAACTGTGATGGAGATCTGGGGGAGAAAGTGCCTAGCAGCCACGGCTGAAGATGGGGAAAGATTATCAGAATCACCATGCTAATTATGAAAAACCAGACTCCCTGGCAGAAGGCCAGGGGTGTGGCAGAATGGATAGGGGTGGAGGGCAGGAGAAATTTTAGGAAATTAGAAATTTTAATAACTTTGGCTGTCAAGGGTTGCAATTAGATACTGAACTGTTTCTACCTTATTGCAAGCCTTGAGAGCAAAAACAGATCAGAAAAGAAACTCCTGTAGCACATTCTAGCTGCTTTCTTTACTCAAGCTCAGGAACAAAAAGCAAATAAAGCATTTCCAGGGTTGCTTTCCCTACATCTGATGAAGGGCCCCCATAGGCACCCTTTCTGAACACCAGGGGGAGTAACACACAGTTCCTTTTACCAGGCCTTTCAATACAGCATGAGAAAGAACAAATTCTTGCTTATTGTTTAGATCCCTTTATAAATAAGCTCTTCCTTCTCTCTCTGGCTAAAGATAACAACCTATTTGTATTCATTTAAGAGAGTAAGTAAATGTTCTTTAAAAGTAATAAAATGGATTGGATCACCCCACAGTTGAAGTTGCACAAAAGGAGCGGAATAAGGACTGGATCCCCTTGGGTTTGAATTCCAGAAACAGCACTTAGTAGCTGTGTCACCAAGGGCAAGTTACTTAATTTCTCATGCCTCAATTTTCCTGTTTGTAAAATAGGCACATCATAGGATGGTTATGAGCGCTGATGGGGTAATATAGATAAAGCTTGGAACAAAGTCTGTTGTATAGTAAGTCATCAATCAGCATTAGCTAGTGCTCACACCAAGGAAACCACCAGAAAATTTTAATTTTAGATTTAAATTCTTCCATAATTCAACAATTCCAAGTACTTTACATTAAAAATCATTCAACTCAAAAATGGTAAAGCCACTGTAGCCTCTGAAAGAAAGTGAGATTTAATGATAGAACCGAGTGTCATTTTTCACATAAATCAAAGATCATTTATTCTAGTAATCTATGATAAGAATACAGAGAAAATAGTGACTTTGTACTTTCATAAAATGGCTAATACAAATTTTAAATATACAAAAGTGTACCCACAAAGGATAAACTAATAAAGTGAGTGTGCCATAATGAAGAAAGACAATGATCTGTTATAATATCAGTATTGTAAAATTTCCTCAGAGGATGTGAGAAATTAGGTGAAGAAAAGGAGCATATGGCACTTAAGGACAATTTACATGCATTTTCAATCTAACAATCTAAAAAACTCTAGTAGTAGTTATTTCACTAAAATGCATGTACTTTAATCATTCCACAAAATTGTTTTGATTGTAATAGATGAGCTTCTACAAAGCGACGTCATTTTAACAAAATGAGCAGCTGATAAGGAAGCTCTGGGTTGGTTTTCCCCTACTAGAACTGATGGCACATTTACCATGGATGGAGGCCATGGAATAAACACGGCTGTACCAAACATTCCTGACAACAACGGAGAACTCTGCTTGCATGTTTTTTCATACTAGCACACATAACTTTTTTCCCCAGTGGATCTTCAGCGAGGCAAGGCAGTTGCCTGGGTTGTATGGAATTCAGCAAACAGAAATGCATGACCAGTGACCACACACTTGCATCTGGATAAGGTTTTGGCTGACTGCGCTTTGGGACTTTAATGCTAGCCACTAACAATTAGGATCCCCTTCTTTTTGACTATATAAGTCAAATCCGAGAGTCACAGGGTAGAGTGAATTTTTTGGTAGCTTCTTCCAAGTCTACCAAGCACTGAGACTATAGGTGGCAGAGACTGACTCTTCTCATCTGTACCGCTTGCTGTTGGAGAGACCACAACCTAGCAAGAAATCATAATGATGGGGGAGAGGACTGACTTCAGGAGTGAAGTGAAACTCACTCTTTTTAGCATCCTAGTAACATGTGTGGAGAAAATGGATACAGATATCTGACAGAATGACACAGAGGTCAAAACCATGGTCTCGACCTGGGCTTGAATCCAGCTCCACACCTACCAGGCCTGTAACTTGGATTCATATACTTAACCTCATTCATAACCTCCTTAAGCTGTATTTCCTCATTCTGTAAGTTGGGATAATAGTAGCCTCTTCTTTACAAGGTGGTCATGGGAATGAAAAAATATGGTACTTACAAAAGTGCTTCATCCTGTGGTGTATTTTAAAATCCTCCCCCAACTCCTCTGAGGTAGATATTATTGTACTCATTTGCTGATAGGAAATTGAGGCTCAGAGGCATTCTATAACTGGCCCCACAATCACCCAGCAGGTAAATGGAGGAAGCTAGACACAAGCCCAGGATTGCTCTAGAGCTGGTGCTGATCACCACTGCTCTATGCACTCATTGGCCCTCATGGCAAAATCCCCAAAAGTCCAGACTCATGGGCTCTCAGCCCCATTGAGATAGCCCTTCCTTTTAGAGGAAAGAAATAACATTAAGAACAGCTCAGTGATCAGAATGAACAAACTTAAACTAAACTCAAGGGTGGAAGATGAGTATTAGAAATCAGTTCAAAAGATTCTTTGCCTAGCAGTTTTTCCTGGGTTGGTTTCCTGATGGTTCATATCCCCAGCAAAGAAGAGTAAAGGGTAAATTGAAGAAAACTTTCAATTTAGATACTAAAATAACAAGAGTATTGACAGGGGTGCAGCAGAAGTAGAAGGGTAGAGATGGAGCCAGGCAGATCCTCTTTTTTTCCCCCAAAGCCTGTTAGTTTAGTTTCTAAAAATGTTGGTTGAATGTGATATAAAAGCCAATCTTTTTGAAATACAAACAAATGTAATGTTTCTAGACCTATTGTTATTCATTAATTGTTCAATAAATACCATTAAATACCTTATCCATAAATAACAGGTCTTAACCAAACCAGAGGACAATTAGCTTTTTCAACTGTCAGCAGAAAATTGTGATAGCAGACACTTTTTCAGGTGTCCACGAACTCCTAGTTGGTCTTCCCTGCTTCTGACATTGGCCTCAAATATACACATTCAAAAACTCAGAAGAGAAATGTAAACTAAATGAGTTACTAAATCTTTTCTTCTACTTTGGCTTCAGAATTGATACAAATTAGACCTGTAGAGTATGAAGGTTTTACTTATTTAACTGGCTTTAGTATTCAACTTGTATTTATACATTGGTCTGTGTAATTGAGATTGCTTTACCTATTTGTGCGATTTTAATACTATACGGTTTAGACTGCATACCTGTAGAGGGCAGCATGCCATATTTATTTAACGGATGGATCCAGAATCTCTCCTAATGGTGGTGATGCTTATCAGTGTCATCACTCAGTACCCTCATCACCATCACCAGCATCATCACCATTATCATTATCATCATTGTGCTTAATCATATACCTGGGTTTTCATCTTAGAGAAAATTTCTATTACAAAGTAGAAAGGTAGGTAATTGTACTCTTTATTTCCCAACATTCTTTTATTTAAAATGCAAAAGGCTCTGCCACTTGCACACCATAAAATTTCTCTACTATGTAAGATACTGGCATAAAGTTCTGCCAGCCTGCTATTTAAATAATTCAAAACATTTTAATATAATATGCAAAGGCCTAGCACAAGCAGAGAGCTGTAGTCAGAGGAATCAAGAAGAAAGAAAGTTCCTCACCAAGATAAGTTTTCCTTCAAATTAGCCTGTGGTCTGACAAATACTCCCTGTTGAATCTGTTTCTTTAAGATGCTAAAAATAAATTGATCTGTAAGTGACTTTGCTGTAATACATACAGTGACTCAGATCAAGGAGTAAGAGCCATTTATAGAATGTGAACTAAACACTGGCCTGAGACAACCATTTAACCCTCGCCAAACAGGGAAGTGGCATTTCAGATTGTTCAGAGTTTGATCTGCAAGGCTATTTTGAAGTAGAAAGATTTCTTTATTATAACTTTGGCTAAAAATATTAGAACATGACCAGAGGCTACCACAAGGTCAAAACATTTGGTAACAGGACCACCAGTATAAGAGTGTGTAAGTGTCCATCTATGGGATCTTGGGCATGTTCAGGCCTAAACATATGATCAGTCATTCATATTCATACAAATATAAGTAGAGACTACATTTGGTACAGAAGAACAAGTTTCCATTCTACACACTCCTATTTTGGCTTGCATTGCACAGTGGTTTAGAGTGGATTTGTGTGACCATAAGTGTCATTAAACATCTCTGAGCCTCAGTTTCTTCATCTGTAAAATGGAAATATAGTCCCTACCTTAAGACACTGATATCATAATTAACGAAGAAAATGCATATAAAACATTCGGCAGACATAATACAATTTTAAGAAATGCCAGTTACAATTCTGCTCTCTTCAGCCCTAGTTGTTGCAGGATGTTGCAGTCTCCTTCCTCTTTGGGTGCCCCTTCATTGCTAGAGTACATCTTCATAGTCTTATAAACAGCTGCACTAGCAGGCAGGTTTGACTGCTACAAGTTGGCAAGAGTTTTCTTTTCCTTCCTGTGTGACTGGTGTAATGAACATCTTTAAGGGGATATATAATTGGAGAGAGGAAGGCTGTGTGTGTGTGTGTGTGTGTGTGTGTGTGTGTGTGTGTGTGTATGTGTGTCAGAAAGAGAGAGAGAGAATCTGTTTATGTGTATCAGAATTCACCTGGCGACAAGAGGAACTTGCCACTCTTTCCTCCCTGGAGTTTCACTCACAGGCAACATTCAACATTGCCTGCACACTGATCTCCAACCTGGCACACTGCAAAGAGCTGCATTGCAAGGCATATGACTTCATATCACAATGCTCATCACTGACCTCCACCCTGGTAATAAGATTCTTTTTGGCCCTGTGCGATTAGCATCCACCTGAGACTTCCTTACCATCTACTCGATAGCAAATTGGCAGCAAATATTAGGAAATTCCACACTGGTGTTTGGATGAATCTTCTCCATTGATATCGTTTATCTGAATTACTGGCACTTCCTCAATTATAACAATACATCAGCCATTTCAAGTTTTTCTTTCACCTCCGGATACATGTTGCCCTTAATAAATGAAGCTGAAGTCAGAATGCCTGCTGGTATGACGACACCATCCTGTCTTTCAGGTGTGGTTTCAGGGTCACACTGAACACTTGCGTCTGGAAGATTGACTTCAGAGCACTGCACGGCCACATTCTGCTACTCAGGGGGGTGAGATCATGGTGCTGGCATGAATTTATCGCTCGTTTAAATGAATGGGGTCGAATTCAATCTGCTGACCTTGATTGGGACACTAGTGATACAGGCTGTGTAAAACAAAACAAGGCAAAATAAACAAGGGAAAACCACAGCATATGCAGCTACTTGGTTCAGAAGGTGACACTACTGAATTTGGTCTGTGAAGGTCTTGTCACATGAAAGTCTAGAAATAGCTATGACCTAAACATGGGGGTAGGAGACGACCCATTTAGAAATGAATGGATGCATTCCATTGTGCTTGTAGAGTGTTTAGAATCTATTTTGGGGCAAAAGGAATATTGTAAATACTTTCCTTTGTTCATAACCATCATAATCCACACTTTCTGCCTCTTGGCATTTATCAGTAACCCTGCATGCCAATAGTTTTTTACACACTGCCTGACAAGGCAAACATTATTCTACCAGAGACGCAGGATTCCCTGTGACCCCTCTGAATCTCCAGGGCCAGCCAAGACTGGATTAGATTCTGACTAATCCTAGTCTGGACATCTCCAGGGGCTGCTCTAGTCTCACTACACAATTCCAAGGCCACTCAGCTCTGAGGGCCCTGGGGAGATGCTGCCATATTAGGCATGTGGAAATGTCCACGTCATTCTGAAATTATTTTGGAAATAGAGATTTAATATAACTTATTCGATTAGCATTCAATTCCAAATTTGGGACTAGATTTTAGATAAAATTAATTCTTGGGACTTCTCATTGGTTTTGTAAAATGTTAATGCCAGCAAGCATTCCTTCATCTTCAAAAGCAACTGGATCATAGATTTTCATTTAATTCTCTCTCTTTTTTTATTTGATTCTCTCTTTGGTTAATAGCATTTCTATGGCAGAGGACAGGCAATCTTTTACAGACATCTCTTGACCCAAAAGTGGCTGACTGGATAGGTATATTGTTAAATGCAGGTTAATCTGTGGCCTCCTTCCTCTTCACCATGATGGCTCTGGATGCCAACAAGGGGGTCACAAGGGAAGAGCCTGGGGCCAGGTATAGAAAAGCAAATGGTAAAGGCATTTTCTAGACATATGGTTTGTGTGTGTGTGTGTGTGTGTGTTAGTCACTCAGTTATATCTGACTCTTTGTGACCCCATGGACTGTAGCCCGCCAGGCTCCTCTGTCCAAGGGATTTTCTAGGCAAAAATACTGGAGGGGGCTGCTATTCCCTTCTTCAGGGGGTCTTCCCAAGCCAGGGATGGAACCCTTGTCTCCTGCATTGCAGGCAGATTCTTTGCTATCTGAGCTACCAGGGAAGCCCATATGGTTCTTAGTATCTCCATAAGATGAAATATAAACTGTAGTTAGAAACTTTTACCCTGTGAACACCTTCATAATCTAAAGATGATTCCTTCTGGAGACAATCATGATCTTTATTAGGTACCAGGCCTCTGTGAAAATGTAGAGATACCAAGACATGATCTTGATGGGTGTGACTTCATAGGAAAAGTGGGCTCTAAAATGCTCCCTTTAATAGTAGAATTCTTTTGTAACACTGTTCACTAATATACTTGGTATAAATGAAACCACTTCTTACAAATGAAATTAGTCACTGAAGAAATTAAAGAAATTCCTTCCAAGGTAGCTTTTCTCATCAGATGGCTCCAAAACAAAGACCTCAACAATATTAGCATGGTTCAGGAATTGTGATTTTGGGCATTTCCAAAATAGAAGTTCCTTTCTATTTCTGCTACTTCAATAACAGAGTATAAATCAGAGACTTGGCACTTACTACTCCACTGAGCTATTAATTTTAAGTCTTTTACTGATTTGGTTCCAACTATATGTATGATAGAGATAACTTTTATTTATTGTTTAAATCATACAATAATCCAAGCAAACTCATCAGTTCAAGGATATTAAATCAAAATCTATTTACTATTGAGTAGGATTTAGTTTAAGATAGAAGCTTCCTGGAGAGCCAAATCTGGGATTTAGTGAGACCATCCTATTCTAGAAATGATGTCAGAAGACTGTTTGGGTGCTTACCTAGGAAGGTACCAGGGTTCTGTTATTGATTGATCTGTACAAAATAATTTATCATGTTAATGCCTTCTCTTCTTCCTATCCGATTACTTCTTCCTGATGAATCTCTTATTTTAGCATTATCAAAAGGTCATGAGCCAATACTATATCTAATTCAAAAAGGCATTGTTAGGCTTATATCATATCGACCTTAAGAACTGACCAGTTCTGTGAGGATGATCTGAATAGCCACATTAGAATGTATTTTTTCATAAATTTAGAAACAATGTCAGACTTTTCCAACTTTCAGGATCATTTTTACCTTAGAATTTTAAAAAACTACTTTCTTGTTGTGAGAACATTTAACAGAAGACATAACCTCTCAACAAACTTTTAAGTATATTGTTACATTTTATACACTTTATTACATATTATTATTACACTTTACACATTATTGTTGACTATCGGTATAATATTCTACAGCAGGTCTCTAGAGCTTATTCAGTTTGCTTGGCTGACACTGTATGCTGGTTGACTAGTAACTAACTCCCTATTTCCTTTTTCTCTGAGCTCCTGGCAACCATCACTCCACTCTGATTCTATAAATTCAACTATTTAGGCACTTCATATAAAGAGAATCATGTTGTATTTGTCTTTCTGTGACTGGCTCATTTCACTTAACATAATAACTTTACAGCTAGCATGTATATGAAAAAAATGCTCAATATCACTAATCATCAGAGAAATGCAAATCAGAACCACAATGGGATTAACATCTCACACCAGTCATGATGGCTAGTATCAAAGAAAAACCAAAGATCAGTGCTGGCGAGGCTGGTGGGGATATAGAATGGTGAAGCTCGATAGAAAACAGCACAGAGGAGTAGTAGTGGTTGGCTGCTCAGTCATGTCCAATTCTTTGCACCCCATGGACTGTAGCCTGTCAGGCTCCTCGGTCCATGGGATTCTCCAGGCAAGAATACTTGAGTGGGTTGCCATTCCCTTATCCAGAGGATTTTCCCAACCCAGGGATCGAACCTGGGTCCTGCATTACAGGCAGATTCGTTACGATTTGAGCTACAGGGACGTCCTAAAAATGTACAGAAGTTTTAAAAATATACACACACACATATTTGGGGCTTCTCAGGTGGCACCAGTGGTAAAGAACCCACCTACCAATGCAGATGATGCAAGACATGTGGTTCAATTCTTGGATCGGGAACATTTATGCATTTATCTACCATATGATCCCCGAATTCCACTGCTGGGCATTTATTTAAAAGAATGAGAATCAAGATCTCAGATCTTGAAGAGATATTAGCATACCCATAATCATAGAAGCATTATTCACAGTAGCTATGATGTGTAAACAACCTAAATGTCCACTGAGAGACAAATGAATAAAGAAAACATGGTGTATTCAGGCCGAAAGAAGGGGATTCTGTAGTATGCAATTTGTTTCAGGAGAAGCTAACAATTTTGAGCATTTACCATGCTAAATGCTCACATACATTATTTTATTTAATCCTCATAAACACCTGTAGAGTTAATTATTATTATTATGTACCTATTTTTCAGGTGAGGAAAAGAGACCAAATGCAGCTCAAAAATCTGCCTAAGGTCTCAGAACAGTATGTGATGGAGTCAGAACTCAAGCCCAACTCTTCTGACTAGTGATAAGTTCTACTTCTCCCTGAAGCCCACATACTCATCACTACCATGCAATATTGTTTCCTTTCATCAAGATTTATTTTACTCAAAAGCAAATCTTTTCAAAGCTGAAATCTTTTCAAATCTTAAAAGTTTGACTTATCCTGAATTTTCTAGAAGAATATATGAGAAAATCACAAAAGTTGTTTCTCTCCTCTATACAGATGAAATATATCCTTGGCTCAAACCATAAGGGATGAATTATTGTACCAACCTAAAAGTGATTGTTTTGAGAATCTTTAATAAATCAAGCTCATTTCATTGTAATAATGCCTAAATTGTGCGGAAACTTACAAACTGTTTTAGAATCTCTTTTTTTAAAAAAAAATCTCTTGCATTGAAATACAAGAATAAGCTTTGAGGGAAAAAATAAACCAAACTATGGTTAGAAACTGTAAAGGACAATAGTAGCTCACCACATTTGTATGGTATGCTACAGTTTCCATACTAATTCTTAAAATCTTTTTTTTAACACGATACAGGCAGATGAGCACTACTTGACACACTTAAGGCTCAGAGAGGTACAACAACTAGTCCAAGGTCACACATTTAGCCCATGACCACAATCCAGGTTTTCTAGTGCTGTGTCCACTGCTGTTTCCCCATGTGCCTCTGCGCTGCACAAAACATGAAAATATCCTCTTATTCCCAGAGAATGCTTCATTGTTATTTTGGAGAAACAGGGAAGGGCTTAGATGTATGGCTTTCTCACTGGAAATGATGGTGTCTATCTCAATGTCAAATGACAGGGGAAAATAAGCATGCATCAAACAATGTTCTCTTTTAGAGTCAATCTCAAAATTTACCCAAGTTAGGGCCTTCCCTGGTAGCTCAGTGGTAAAGAATCCACCTGCCAATGCAGGAGACGAGGGTGTGATCCCTAATCCGGGAAGATCCCACACACCGAGGAGCAAGTAAGCCCATGAGTCACAACTACTGAGCCTGTGCTCTAGTTCAGGAGCCACAATTACTGAACCCATGTACTGCAACTACTGAAGCCCACACACTCCAGACTCTTGTGCTCTGCAACAAGAGAAGCCACCATAATGAGAAGCCTGCACACTGCAACTAAAGAAGCTTCCACACCGCAGTGAAGACCCAGAACAGCCAAACAAACAAACAAAATCTACCCAAGTTAAAGTACTTTGGCCACCTGATGCACAGTCAACTCACTGGAAAAGACCCTGATGCTGGGGAAGATCGAAGGCAGGAGGAGAAGAGGACAGAAGATGAGATGGTTGGATGGCATCACCACCTCACTTGACATGAGTTTGAGCAAACGCCAGGAGATGGTGAAGGACAGGATAGCCTGGTGTGCTGCAGTCCATGGGGTCGCAAAGAGTCAGACACAACTGAGCGGCTGAACAAGGATAGAGAAGGTGTTTGAAGGTGTTTGTCCAACAGAAATGTTTGCCATGGGGACACATGATATTCAGGAATTCTCTTGGCTGTGTGAGTGGTAGATCTGGATAAGCATTGTCTTTCAGACCCAGGCTATGGGCCACCTAGTGCTCCCTTGGAGCCACGCTGGGCAAGTCTCCCAGTTACTAGCCATGGGTCTTTGAGCAAACTATAGAACTCCTCTGTACCTGTTCCCTTCAGCAGCAAAATGAGGACAACAATCATCTACCTCGCAGAACAGTTTAGGGGCTTCGATGAGTTAAATGTAAAGTGCTTCGGACAAAATGCGGAGATGTGCCCAGATGAGAGCCATGATTTTTATCATGTTAATGAATGGGCCTCTCGATTTCTTTATATATAAAGTGGGAATAATGATAAATCCTGTAACAAGAATCAAATTGGATCCTGTCTTTGAAAGTTCCTGATAAATCATAAAATATTCTGTGCATCTAGAGAGTGACTGTTGTTGTCTTGAAGAGAAAGTTACAGTGTCTGAATTATACCTGTATTCCTTTTGCAAGGAATTTCCCCTTTCTTCTCAAACTGAGAAAGAAAGTGATTGACATTGTGATCCCTAGCTTAACCCCATTGGCAGTTTGTGAAGCAGGAATCAAATTGTTAAAGTTAGTGTTTAGCCATTGGGGTGGGGCAGTGTTTACTCACCCTGAGATGTGAGTCGCCACATCTCAGGGGAGGCTGGAGTGGGAGGCCTGCCCACTTTGTGAGTGTCTGTACCAGTGTAGAGATCTAGAATCCCAGAGCCCTACTGGTCCTGCAGGATTACCTGGGCAAAGGCATAGGATGCCTGGAACCCTGAAAAGTAGGACAACTGCTCACCATGTGGGTGGTTACTCAGGGGAGCCTAGGGCAACACCAGTCCTAAAATCAGAGCTGCATCTGACAGAGAAGTAGATGTGTTCATGCAGGGTAAAAAATAGAATGCAAAGGAGGTTTTTTTTTCCAGAATCTGAGATGAATGTGATTTCTGACAAGATCAGTAGGAGTGCACATCTCCTTTTCATATAGCATCATAGTCTCAACCAGCAGCACATGCAAGGATTCAAAGCTCAAACGTCTTTAGGAATTCATGGATGTCAAGTGGGGAAGCTGTTCCCCATACCTTACCCTGGCTCACTGTGGATGCTCCATCCTCAATGCCTCCTGCTTCCTCCCTGCTGCCTTCTCCTGCTAGAATTCTCCCCAGTTTTCCATGTTTGGTCTCAATGCCATCTCCTTTACTAGGCTGCCTCTCAATCTCCACCTAGAACTACTCTCTTCCGACCATGTCCTAATAAAACTTTCAGTTGTACCCCTTTCATACGAAGCTATCAAAGTGAACCTCGTTTCATAATGAGTTGTGCAAACTGTCTCTGCCTTTTGCTTCTAAGGGACTGCTTCTTGTCATCTCCATGTCAGGGTGACACCAACACCGCATGCTGCTCAAAGGAGCCACTTGATAAATATTCAAGGGAATAAATAAATATTTGTCAGGGATAATTAACTTGAACTGAGAACTTCATGGCCTCCAAGAAAGGCTCCGAATGTGTTAAATGAAGCACTGCTCTTTTTCACCCCCCTCTTACTCTTCAGGTTGTTTCATTCCATCTCCTGTCAGGAACTGCTCCCATTATTAAATTATTAAGTGCCAGGGAAGCAGCAGCACCTTCTATGATTAAGTACTGAGTGAAACTGTGAGGAAGGGAAGCCCCCATTGCACCTAGTTTCAGAGGTGAGAACTGTCGAGTTTATTTTTGTGCTGCCTCTGTCACAAGCCGGTGTGATTCCAAAGATGGATTCTGGGATTGTGTTTTCCACTTTCCTCCTTCTACTCACCCCCTTGACATGAGCCACTTCAGTTTCTTTGTTTATTTTAAATATTTTCTTCACTTTATTGAGAAAAGAGTTTCTGTTTTTTTCTCTTTTGGCTGCAGTGCGCAGCGTGAGGGATCCTAGTTCCCAAACAGGGATCAAACTGGTGTCCCCTGAGGTGGAAGTGTAGAGTCTCTACCACTGAACCTTCAGGGAAGTCCCCATCAACCTGAACCACTTTGAATACACATACCCAGAGCAAAATTTCAGGGACACTAATGAGGAAGTAGAGCCTATATTTCCTACCTGGAACCAGGGATTGTGCTAAAACCGGACTTAAAGCTTGCAATCTATATTCACTCATTAGCTGTGTGGATGAGAGTTCTCTCCACAAAGAACTGAAGGACAGTTGGATGAGGAGTTTGGAAGTAGGATCATTGATCGTATTTTTTCTCTATGATTTGAGATTAACTTGATCACGTAAACAATTAGTGAGAGCTCTTCAGATGTTCTTCTAAATCGCTTTCCCTCTGAGGAATATTATTAAATACCCCCTACACTGGCTCCTCCATGGAGTCTTTCCATGAGGAAAATTCTAAACTCAGCTGTCAAGTACATGAATTCATTCTTATGGATGATATCAATAAAGACTTCCAAGAATAACAGCATCCTTTCCTCAACTCTCTGATCCTCAGGCTGAGGCTTCAAGGATAGTACCCCCAGGAAATCCCCTAAAGGTTACTGCTCACAATACCCACTTTCAAGTTTTAGATGTTAAAGAGATTTAGATAGCATAAAGCCCTGTTTAAAGACTAAAAATAAAGATGAACTATTGAATTAATGGATGAATAAAAGAAATAACACATTCTTAGAAATAATACTTAGCTCTTCTTGGTCCTTGGCTCCTAAATATCCTAATGTGGACTTATAGATTTTGTTTCATCCTAAATGAAAATCATAAAATGTCTTCACTGAAAGAGACTTCAGTGATAGAAAGCCATGGCCTCACAAATGAACTTACCTATGAAACAGAAACAGACTCACAGACATAGAGAACAAAGTTGTGGTTGCCAAGGGAAAGTGGGGGATGGGGAGGGATGAACTGGGAGTTTGGGGATAACAGATGCTAATTATTATGTATAGAATGCATAAACAATAAAGTCCTCCTATATAGCACAGAGAACTATATTTAATATCCTGTGATAAACCACACTGGAAAAGAATATGAAAAAGAAAGCATATACATTCTGAATCATTTTGCTGTACAGTAGAAATTAACATGACATTATAAATAAACTATATTTCAATAAAATATTAATAAAATTATTTTAAAAGTCATGGTCTGATTTTTTCAAATGAAATTAGAGAAAAACTGCTTCTCTGGTTGAAGTGTAGGTAGGGGCTTGGAACCTCCAGCTCTAAGAAATGACACAGTTTGTCCAACATCAATACAGATCTCAGAGACAAAGCCCTGGCTCCTGAGCCCCTGGCTTGGTTTTTCCTGCTACATGCTATCTCCTTTTATGGGTGAAGTGTTGTTTCTGGATACTTACTGGATAAAAGGACATCTCTCTGTCCCTAAAACAAATGAGCCATAGGCTACAGGAAGTTTTTTTTGTTGCTGTTGTTTTGCCTCTGTCCTCTGAAACATTTTATTTGTACATATTACATTCCTAGTAAAAGAATCCAAGGATTTTCCCTTCTGTGTGTTTCGTCTTGCTTCTTCATGAGTCCTTCTTCATGATGTCAGCTGAGGTTGTCAGTACAATGCAACCGAACTGAAGGGATGGGAGCAGGCTATTCTGCCATTTTTCTGGATCTTTGAATTGCAAATCAAATATGGGGCTGATTACTCTACCCTTATTTAGCCTGCCAGTGAGGTTCACAATTTTCCCAGCCATGTGATGATCAATGATATCAAATTCACCAGTGCAACCATGCTTCATGTCATAGTTAGAAACCTGATGATAACTTTGGAGCATGGCTTAATAAGCAACTGGCATTTGCCTCTCTTTTCAGCACTGTGGATACTCTTGAGAGCATCAGCCAGGACATTCATGTGCATCATAATGGCAGCAAGGAAAGATGGCAGAAAGAGCTAAAGGAAGTTTTGAACTGGGCTTCAAGATAGTCACATAGTCGAAGGTAGGTCTTCCTTACAGACGTATCCTAGCTAAAAAATGAAGCAGAGATGATAGAACTGTACTTCACTATTTTGCAATTTCCAAAGTAATGGATCTAGACAAGGACTGTCAATGAATGTCAGATTCCTACAGAATTTGGTGCCTCCTGACAGAAGTACTCCACATTGTCTATGAAGTACTCTTTCCAAAAAAATGAACTTGATGCTAAATCAAGCGGAGAAAGTCTAAATCACGAATTTATGGGAAATATAAGAAACAAAGGAACTTGTTAAACTGGAAGCATAGGAATGGAATCAACAATATTCACAGTCTGCAAAACTCTACAAACTCTTTAGCAAATAAATTTCAAGGCAAAACAAAAAAAGGAGGGGAAGGGAACAGAATATGATATAAAAGCATCATGAAAGACATGTCTACCAATTTCAATGTATAGAGAGTATTTCAGTCCCAGTTACAATAAAGTGCACTTGTTATCTGGGAAAACACCAAATGGAACAGAAATATTGGTGTTCCTGGGGCCCTGGAATGGGAAGCAGCAGCCCAGTCCACATCTCTGAGGTGGAGAAATCAAGGCCAAGCTGGGCTCCTGGTCAAGGACAGGAAGACCAAATCCCCAAAGGAGGTTTCTCTCTTCTCCGTGCCCATCACAGAATCTGAAATCACCAAATTTCTCCTGGAGATGTGCCTCAAGGATGAAGTGTTGAAGATAATATCCACAAAAAAGCAGACCTAAGCTAGCCATTGGACCAGGTTCAAGGTATCTGTTGCCATCCATCTAGACTAAAATAGCCATGTCAATCTGACTGTCAAGTGCTCCAGAGAAGTCATCATGGCCATCCTAGGGGTCATCATCCTGCTCAAGCTCTCCATGGTCCCAGTGTGGCAATGTTCCTGGAAGAACAAGACAGGCAAGTACCACACTGTCCCTACAAGATGCCCACCTCCATGATGAGTGTCTCTTTCCACCCCAGAGACAATGGCATCATCTTGGCCTCTGCACTCAAGAAATCACTACTGATGGCCAATATGAATGACTGCCACACCTCGGCTGGGGGCTGTGCTGCCAATCTTAACCACTATGATGCCAACTCCAAGACTTACAGCTCTCTCACCGTGACAAGAGACTGTGATCACCAAGCCTCCCTGTCAGGAATCCAGTGACTATCTCCTATAAATTCACACCAGAGTTTCCCTGCAGAGAGCTCAGGCTCCACCTATGGCCACCACTGTTGCAATTCTATATAAGAAATATAAAGTGAATTAATCAATAAAAAATAAAGGGCAAAAATCCTATGGAACAAATAAGGAAGTCTGAAAGATGTTTAAAAATACTAAACTATGGGTAAATTTTCAGGTGAAAGTATGGTATCACGGTTGTGTATGTTCTGTGCCAAGTGGCTTCAGTGGTGTCTGACTCTTTGTGACCCCCTGTGCTATAGCTCGCCAGGCTCCTCTGTCCGTGGGATTCTCCAGGCAAGAATACTGGAGCAGGTTGCCATGCCCTCCTCCAGGGATCTTCTTGACCCAGGGATTGAACCTGCATCCTCTGCATTGGCAGGCAGGTGTTTTTTGTTTGTTTGTTTGTTTTATCATTAGCATCACCTGGAAAGCCTGGTATCATGGTTATTTCTCTTAAAAAACTTTAATGAACTTGTCTTTCATACTTATATTCCAAATACTTATGGATAAAATGCTATGATATATAAGATATTGCTTCTAATAACCTTGGGAGTGGCTGGAAATGGGTAGATATACTGATGAAATGTGACCGGTTATGGGCTGATAACTGTTTAAGTTGTGTGGTAGGTCCATGCTGGGTCATTATCATGACTTTTGTACTTCTATCATGTCTGAAATGTTTGTAATTAAAATACACAATTAGAACAAAAGGTATGTTTGTTAAAAAAAAAAAAATGTACTTCCTAATGTTAAAAAAAAAAAAAAAAGAGAGAGAGAGAGTTTTCAGCCAGGAATGGAATGGAAGGAACAGGTTTCACATGAAGGTAAGAAGTTTTGGGAAATGGATGAGTTTCTCATTATGACTGAAGCATGAGGAATCTCTCAGAAGTGATAACAAGAGTATCCAATCTGTTGTGACTGAAGCTTGACTAGATCAGGACAGGCAGCCTGCTGGTGGTGAAGGTGGTATCTCATGAAAAAGGCATGGTCTCACTGACTAGGTCTTGATCTCACCATATATATTATGGGTGATGACAGCAGACTAGCCTCTGTTACAATTAACTCACAATAGGATATTAATAAGTTATGTATTTTGCAATGTGATTAAGAAACCATCCCATAACTGCAAGATAAAATCTCAAAGGGACAGCGCAAATGACTGCCGTACTACCCAAAGCGACCTATATATTCAACACAATCCCTATCAAGCTACCAATGGTATTTTTCACAGAACTAGAACAAATAATTTCACAGTTTGTATGGAAACACACAAAAAAACCTCAAATAGCCAAAGAAATCTTGAGAAAGAAGACTGGAATTGGAGGAATCAACCTTCCTGACTTCAGAGCCTACTACAAAGCAACAGTCATCAAGACAGTATGATCAATGGAACAAAATGGAAAGCCCGGAGATAAATCCATGCACCTATGGATGCCTTATCTTCGACAAAGAAGGCAAAAATATACAATGGAGAAAAGACAATCTTTAACCAGTGGCGCTGGGAAGACCGGTCAACCACTTGTAAAAGAATAAAACTAGAATGCCTTCTAACACCATACATGAAAATAAACTCAAAATGGATTAAAGATCTAAATGTAAGATCAAAAACTATAAAACTCTTAGAAGAACACATAGGCAGAACACTCTCTGACATAAATCACAGCAAGATCTTCTATGACCCACCGTCTTCCCAGAGTAATGGAAATAGAAACAAAAATAAACAAATGGGACCTAATTAAACTTAAAAGCTTTTACCCAATGAAGGAAACTATAAGTAAGGTGAAAACGTAGCCTCCAGAATTGGAGAAAATAATAGCAAATGAAGCAACTGACAAAGAATTAATCTCCAAAATATACAAGCATCTCATGCAGCTCAATACCAGAAAAATAAACAACCCAATCAAAAAGTGGGCCAATTTTCCAGTAGAATCATTGTGGTATCCTCCTGGGGGCCAAAGAACTAAACAGGCATTTCTCCAAAGAAGACATATAGATGGTTAATAAACACATGAAAAGATACTCAACCTCACTCATTATCAGAGAAATGCAAATCAAAACCACAATGAGTTATCATCTCACACCAGTCAGAACGGCTGCCATCAAAAAGGCTACAAACAATAAATGCTGGAGAGGGTGTGGATAAAAGGGAAACTTCTACACTGATGGTGCGAATACAAACTGGTACAGCCACTGTGGAGAACAGTGTGGAGATGCCTTAAAAAACTGGAAATAGAACTGCCATATGACCCAGAAATCCTAGTGCTGGGCATACACACCAAGGAAACCAGAACTGAAAGAGACACAGTTACCCCAATATTCATCGCAGCACTGTTTACAATAGCCAAGACATGGAAGCAACCTAGACGTCCATCAGCAGACGAATGAATAAGGAAGTTTTGGTAAATATACATAATGGGATATTTTTCAGCTATTAAAAAAGGATGCATTTGAGTCAGCTCTAATGAGGTGGATGAAATTGGAGCCTATTATACAGAGTGAAGTAAGTCAGAAGCAGAAACACCAATAGAGTCTAATAACGCATATATATGGAATTTAGAAAGATGGTAACGACGGTCCTGTAAGTGAGGCAGCAAAAGAGACACAGATGTAAAGAACAGACTTTTGGACCATGTGGGAGAAGGCAAAGGTAGGATGATTTCAGAGAATAGCACTGAAACATGTATATTACCAAATGTAAAATAGATGACCAGTGCGAGTTCAATGCATGAAGCAGGGCACTCAAAGCCAATGCTCTGGGACAACCCAGAGGGATGGGGTGTGGATGGAGGTGGGAAGGTGCCGGGAGCCATCAGGATGCCCCCTCCCTTGGATGACAAAGTCAGGAGACTGAGTAGGAAACTGCGAAGCGGATTTTCCTTCAGGGCATCCCAAGGCAAGGCCCCTTCTGGTATTTTTCTTAGGAAGTTCTGTATATGCTCTGAACATTAGCTCATCTCAGTAGGTCAGTCCCAGTTAGAAATAATTCATCCTGAGATAATTCCCTCACACCTTATTTCCCCTAGGGGATTGGGGAAGGCAGATTCCCTTCCCTGGGGACAAAGGAGGAATAAGGGACATTTAAATAGATTACTACACCTCCTACTCTTTACTGGGGAGTTTCTTTCTACTTAGATTGACGTACTTATCCAAAGTATGCTGGAGACAATCAAATGGTAAACACACTAATGTTAAATCTAATTATGCAGAAATCCGACTTTTGCAAAGAAAATGAGCTTAAGGTTAAAGTTGTTGATGATAGGCAGAAAACAAGATTGTATAGAATAACATGTGATGTAATGGGTGTGTTTCTTGGGTATAAAAACTGTAAACCAACAACAATAAAGAGAGAGACTGCACCATCACCACATCGACTCAGCTCTGTTCTTCCGCAGACGCCACTCATCCCTCAAGAACCCCAGACCCGCCGAGGCTGACCCCGGCAGGAAGGGGGTTTAGGATGGGGGTGGGTGCACGTGCACCCATGGCTGATCCATGTAGATGTGTGGCAGGGGCCACCGCAGTGTTGTGAACTGTTGTCCTCCAGTTAAAATAAATAAATAAAAATTTTAAAAAATGTTATTGTGCTTACCCCCAATACAGCATTCCTGAAGCAGATCAGAATGCTCCAGGCTGGCAATCAGCCCCTCTGGGTTCTAAGTAGCCCCCAAAGGATGCAATGGCTTGCACACTGGAAAATTTATATATGACCCTAAGCCACCCCCAAGATCATCTGTAAATTACTGCTTGAGTAATTTACAAATATTGAGATTTGATGACCTGAAGAAATAAAGATTTCCACTAATGCCTACTGGGCTCAGGCAGTCACTCACTGGCAAGATTTTGTTTGAATGTCATGAAATCAAGTGTGTCATTAAATATGACAATTTCCAAAAGAACCTGGGACAGCTAATGATCAGTCATTAAGGAGTGAAATCAAAGTGTATGGAGGGATCCCAAAGCTTACCTCTGACCTTGTCTTTTGCAAACCCAAATCCAATGCAGCGATCATGCTTCATTCAGCTCACATAAAGTCGAAATGATCTTTTATTCTAGGGGTAATGACTTGATGATTTGACACCTATGAGTCATAAGCAGCCCTTAGTGAAAAAGCCCCGTGACAATGTGTTAGCTCACATTTAAACCTTAGTTATGTTTCCCACTCTGTTCCCAGTAGTCCCCATCTTCATTGCATCTGGGGTAGGGTTCTGGGCCCTGACTCAATGAGTGGACTCAGTTTCAGACCAAATATATTGCAATGAACCTTAAAAATTCACACATTTGCTATGAGACTTTCTTCAAAGGGAAAATACATTTTCAGTTATTTGGCCAAAACAAGCAAAATGCTCAAAATGTTGAAACAGGGAGGCCCCCACTATTTCACTGGTGCGTTGCTGAGGCAAAGAAGTGAAGACATTTTTCTTTGTGGCTCCAATAAGAAGGCAGACATTTATCAGCTGGGACACTCTACAATGGATGTCTAAATGGATACACTAGTCCTCTGGGTAATTCTAAATTCCTGCAGAGAAAGTTTGGCTTCTTTTCCTTAATGACTGCATTTGGAGTATGAACTAAAATGGTCAAAATTTTCAATACATCTTTGAGAAGGGTTAAGCACAAAAATCCTGTTAAACAATAATGGGATTTGTGTGTGAAACATGACACTCTTTGAACACTTTTGAGAAAGTTACTCTGCTCTTTCCCCTCCGACTAATAACAATTCAACATTATTTAACATAATCTTACTGACAGGTAATTTCTGACATGAAATTTATTACTGACTTGCCCTTGGAGGGCATGTTTCACTATTAATGTTTCCTTTTAAAAGCTATAGCATGCGTTAGATTCTCCTATAGCGTTTCTCCATGTTTTCCTTGGAAACCCTTATTTTCTGTGGTATTTTACATTGCCCAAGTATGTTTTAACTATGTATCCTTATATACACACAGACACACCCCTACTCTTCAGAAATATGTACAGAAATATACTTAACATTGAAACATTTATTCTACCATTATTAGGTTTACCCATAACTAAATAAACAACATTAGTACTGCATAAATTTGAATCAGTTTCTCCTGTACTAACTGGGTATGTGATTGAGTGAGCTAGAGGGCTTGACTTCAACAGGACTATGCCGGGAACTGGGAGTACAGCAGACTGAGGGTGATGTCCATATAGGGCCAGTGAGACCTGCAAGTGTCTGCCCTCATTGGTGCTTTCAGCCTTTCACAATGCAGGACATGTGAGACTGTTCAGAACACATTTGTGCTTCTGACTCATCCAGAGAAATGATTTTTTACCTGGTGAGTCAGCATGAAGCTAGGTATTTCCCTACCTGTGCTAACCATACAAGGGCACTGCTACCTGGAAAGTTAGGTCATCTGCCCCAGAAGGAAACACACACCATCTTTGCTTTTTCTGCAACAGCTTTACTGGCATCATGAGCTCACAGGCTGGAGCTGGTGACGTGGTGTCCTTCCTTTGAAAAGGGAAACGTGTAAATGGCTCGCTGGCTGGCAAAGCAGCAAGGAGACAAGTGAAAAAAATCCACTCATTCATCCATCCATTCATTCTTTATTTATTCATCTGTAGTTTTAAGGAGGCGAGGTGTATTGAGTTATAATTTACAAATGCTAAAACTCACCTGTTTTAATACTGCAATTCATATAATCATGTAACTACTACCACAACCAAGATAAAGAAGAGCTTCATCACCTCAAAATATTCCCTTGCCCCTTTAGTAGTTAACCCCTTTCCCCAGTCACCATATTTATTTAAAGAGAATATTCAGATGATTTACAACAGAAACATGAATTCACCTGCATGTTGTAACTTGTCCTTAATGTAGTGGCAAGATTTACCGGTAACAAGCTTCAGGGACCCTCCATCCCACTGGAAGTCTAAGAATGTGCTGGGTGAAACCTACTGCCTCAGTAGCCCTAAGGAATAACCCATTTCTGCAGAAAAACACCTGCAGCAGTGACTTGACTAGGATATTTCTAAGCTTCCTAACTCTTCTTCCCCTAAGTTTCAGAAGACTAAGGTCCCTTTGGTCTCCCACCAAAGTCTAACTGGAAAAAGCTGGGGATATATATATTCTCCCCATCCTTGGCCCCTGCCTCTCCTCCCAGAGACTGACACACACAGGCAACTCTCTCTTTTTTACATACACACACACAACAGATGCAACAAAAGAAACTGCCAAGACAGTCTGTCTTCCAAGGTGGTCGTTAAAGCTCTAAGGCCACAACGGGCCCTTCTGGGCCCAGACCCATGCAGAAGCCTAGGGTGAAAATCCTCTACTCCGAGAAGCTGGAACTGATCCGAAGGTCTTGCACATTAGGGAAGAGTTACATTCCTAGGTTACTGGGCCATTAGCAGCTCCACCATCCATTTTTCATTTGAAGGAACCTTTTTAAAGGTTGAATTCTTATCTTTGGGAGGCCTGTAAATGCAGTTCTTGTGTTTTCACAGGGTTTATTTAGCCTAGGGGATTTAGGTCCCTCTGTTTAAGTAGTAAATTTTCCCCTTTGTGTAAATGTATGTGGTTAATATACTTAAAAATCCATCAGGCAAGGCTAACAAAAATGCAGCAGCCTTTACACAGCAGTTTTTGGCAAGAATATAGTCACTCAGGATGGCTGTGCGGTGCTTATAATTGAATTGTGGTCACTAAGCCGAATGCTATCAACTTCTGGAAAAACCCAAAGCCAGATAGCTCTGCACACTCCTTTCACCACCTTCCCTCCGGCCCCTCTCCTTGCTGCCAGCTCCCCCTGATCACCCAGCTGGGAGGGTAGGACACAGAAAGAAGCCCAAGGTGAATAAATAGGACACATTGCTACATTTTTAAACATGTACTAGAAAAGATGGGTACCAGGCCTGAAAGGACAGAACTGAAGACCTGATGGCATGAGTTGCAACACTTGGAAGGCCAGTGACAGAGAAGCTGCTCAAGAAAAGGAAAATGACAAAGGTCCTCGAAGATGCCCTTCCAGGTTTCAGTTCTTGCTTGAGAATAACACTAACCTTTGGTCCCTCGAATCAACATTATCTGACACTAGGGCACAGATTTCAGCCCCCTCGGAAAGTTGCCCTCACAATGGTAACCTTGGGTGATCTATAGTCCATTAGTTGATATTTCCTCCTTCCTTCTCCGACCCTACATGCCCACCTCTCTGCCTTCTCCCTCCCCAGCACTCGTGACAGAGCCTAGTCAACCAGGCTGGGTTCAGAAGCTGTGGGCTCTGACCATGACAAACATGAAGCCTTCTCACTCAGCTACCACTACTGCCGGTGGCAGGAAACCAAGTGACCATCACACACTCAAGTGCGTCCGACTCAACCAGGTGCCCTTGGGCCACGAAAGATACGAACCAAAAGGACAAAACCCACTCACTGCACAGAGTTGTGATAGGAAAAAGAAAAAATCCTGCTACACAACTTTCTCTTACCTAAACACAGAAACTAATCACAACCAAAACATACATAAGAGGATTTTTCTATTTAAAAACTGTCTTTTAGGGAATTCCCTGCAGTCCAGTGGTGAAAACATGTGCTTTCACTGCTGTAGGCCTGGCTTTAAACCCCGGTTGGGGAACTAAGATCCTGTAAGCCACATGGCATGACAAAAATAATAATAATAATAAAGAAATGAAAAAAATGGACTTTAAAAAACAACCTTTTAAAAGAAATAAATAAAAACAAAACTACCTTTTTCATTAGGCTCAATATTTCCCATCCTTCCCAGGCACTGTGCTCATTCAACAAATACTCTTTAAATGGGCACTTCTTAAATATAACAATAGTGCCTGAGTTCTTTGGGTGCATAAACCCATCCCATATACCATGTAAAGGACTGAAAACGCACTTCAGACTCAACTACCATTCTAGAGTAAATACTGGAGAAAATGTGCTGCTGGAGCCAAGGAGCCTAGGAGCAGGTGAGCTCAGGGCCTAGAAATGGGTCAGGATGGAAACTACAGGTGGTCTAGCACAAATGGCTTCACAGCAAAGGACAAACCAGCTCATAGAACTCAGACCTAAAAGAAAGCTATGTCTAAAATGCATGAGTCAGAAGAGCACTCATTTCTCAAAAGGTAAACACACGACCTACTACGCAAGAACTACTGTGCTAGTTCAAATTATTGCTCCTTCCTGCTGACAGCGGTTGTGTAACTATCTCAGGTATATCTGAAAGGCCATTTAAAGTTGTACCTTGGGACTTCCCGGAACTCCAGTAGTAAAGAATCCTCCTTGCAATGTAAGTGACGAGAATTTGACCCTTGGTCGGGCAAGTAAGATCCCACATGCCTCGGGGCAACTCAGCCCACACACCTCAACCAGAGAGTACTAGGGCCAAAAAGAAAGATCCCATGTGTCCAGAAAGACCTAATGCAAAAAAGACACAAGTGCCCCAATATTCTGGTGATAGAAGCAAGGTCCGATGCTGTAAAGAGCACTATTGCATAGGAACCTGGAATGTTAGGTCCATGAATCAAGGCAAATTGGAAGTGGTCAAACAGGAGATGGCAAGTGTGAACATCGACATTCTAGGAATCAGAGAACTAAAATGGACTGGAATGGGTGAATTTAATTCAGATGACCATTATATCTACTACTGTGGGCGCAAACCCCTTAGAAGACATCATAGTTCACAAAAGAGTCCGAAATGCAGTACTTGGATTCAATCTTAAAAACGACAGAATGATCTCTGTGGGTTTCCAAGTCAAACCATTCAGTATCACAGTAATCCAAGTTTATGCCCTGACGAGTAACACTGAAGAAGCTGAAGTTAAATGGTTCTATGAAGACCTATAAGACCTTTTAGAATTAACACCCAAAAAAAGATGTCCTTTTCAATAGAGAGGAATGGAATGCAAAAGTAGGAAGTCAAGAAACACCTGGAGTAACAGGCAAATTTGGCCTTGGAGTACAGAATGAAGTGGGCAAAAGGCTAATAGAGTTTTGTCAAGAGAACGCTGTTCATGACAAAGATCCTCTTCCAACAACAAAGAGAAGACTCTACACATGGACATCATCAGATGGTCAAAACCGAAATCAGACTGATTATATTCTTTGCAGCCAAAGATGAAGAAGTTCCATATAGTCAGCAAAAACAAGACCGGGAGGTGATTGTGGCTCAGATCATGAAGACTTTATTGCCAAATTCAGACTTAAATTGAAGAAAGTGGGGAAAACCACTAGACCATTCAGGTATGACCTAAATCAAATCCTTTATGATTATAGAGTGGAAGTGAGAAATAGATTTAAGGGACTAGATCTGATAGAGTGCCTGATGAACTATGGATGGAGGTTCTTGACATTGTACAAGAGACAGAGAGTAAGACCATCCCCAAGAAAAAGAAATGCAAAAAGGCAAAACGGCTGTCTGGGGAGGCCTTACAAATAGCTGTGAAAAGAAGAGAAGTGAAAAGCAAAGGAGAAAAGGAAAGATATAAGCATCTGAGTGCAGAGTTCCAAAGAATAACAAGGAGAGATAAGAAAGCCTTCCTCAGCAAACAATGCAAGGAAGCAGAGGAAAACCATAGAATGGGAAAGACTAGAGATGTCTTCAAGAAAGTTAGATACCAAGGAAACATTTCATGCAAATATGGGCTCAATAAAGGACAGAAATGGTATGAACCTAACAGAAGCAGAAGATATTAAGAAGAGGTAGCAAGAATACACAGAAGAACTGTACAAAAAAGATCACAACCCAGATAATCATGATGGTGTGATCACTCACCTAGAGCCAGACATCCTGGAATGTGAAGTCAAGTGAGCCTTAGGAAGCATCACTATGAACAAAGTTAGTGGAGGTGATGGAATTCCAGTTGAGCTATTTCAAATCCTGAAAGATGATGCTGTGAAACTGCTGCACTCATTATGCCAGCAAATTTGGAAAACTCAGAAGTAGCCAAAGGACTGGAAAAGGTCAGTTTTCATTCCAATCCCAAAGAAAGGCAATGCCAAAGAATGCTCAAACTACCACACAATTGTGCTCATCTCACACTCTAGTAAAGTAATGCTCAAAATTCTCCAAGTCAGACTTCAACAGTATGTGAACTATGAACTTCCAGATGTTCGAGCTGGTTTTAGAAAAGTCAGAAGAATCAGAGATTAAATTGCCAACCTCTGCTGGATCACTGAAAAACCAAGAGAGTTCCAGAAAAAACATCTATTTCTGCTTTATTGACTATGGCAAAGCCTTTGACTGTTTGGATCACAATAAACTGTGGAAAATTCTGAAAGAGATGGGACTATCAGACCACTGGACCTGCCTCTTGAGAAACGTGTATGCAGGTCAGGAAGCAACAGTTAGAACTGGACATGGAACAACAGACTGTTTCCAAATAGGAAAAGGAGTATGTCAAGGCTGTATATTGTCACCATGCTTATTTAACTTATATGCAGAGTACATCATGAGAATTGCTGGGCTGGAAGAAGCACAAGCTGGAATCAAGATTGCCGGGAGAAATATCAATAACCTCAGATATGCAGACAACACCACCCTTATGGCAGAAAGTGAAGAAGAACTAAAGAGCCTCTTGATGAAGGAGAAAGAGGAGATTTAAAAAGTTGACTTAAAGCTCAACATTCAGAAAACAAAGATCGTGGCATCTGGTCCCATCACTTCATGGCAAATAGATGGGGAAACAGTGGTAACAGTGGCTGACTATATTTTTCTGGGTTCCAGAATCACTGCAGATGGTGTTTGCAGCCTTGAAATTAAAAGACACTTACTCCTTGGAAGGAAAATTATGACCAACCTAAACAGCATATTAAAAAGCAGAGACATTACTTTGCCAACAAAGGTCCATCTAGTCAAGGCTATGGTTTTTCCAGTAGTCATATATGAATGTGAGAGTTGTACTATAAAGAAAGCTGAGTGCTGAAGAATTGATGCTTTTGAGCTGTGGTGTTGGAGAAGGCTCTTGAGAGTCCCTTGGACTGCAAGGAGATCCAACCAGTCCATCCTAAAGGAGATCAGTCCTGTGTGTTCATTGGAAGGACTGATGTTGAAGCTGAAACTCCAATACTTTGGCCACCTCATGCAAAGAGCTGACTCATTGAAAAAGTCCCTGATGCTGAGAAGGATTGGGGGCAGGAGGAGAAGGGGACGACAGAGGATGAGATGGCTGGATGGCATCACCAACTCAATGGACATGAGTTTGGGTGAACTTCGGGAATTGGTGATGGACAGGGAGGCCTGGCATGCTGTGGTTCATGAGGTCACAAAGAGTCGGACACAAGTGAGTGACTGAACTGAACTGAACCCCAATATTCACTGCAGCACAGTTTATAATAGCCAGTACATGGAAGCAAGCTAGATGTCCATCAACAGATGAATGGATAAAGAAGTTGTGGTACACATATACAATGGAACATTATTCAGCTATACAAAGAATGAATTTAAGTTAGTTCTAGTGAGGTGGATGAACCTAGAGCCTGTTATACAGAGTGAAATAAGCAGAAAAGAAGACTAAATCTTGTACAGTAACCCATAAATATGGAATCTAGAAAAAATGGTACTGATGAACCTATTTGTAGGACAGGAATAGATACTCAGACAGAGAGAACAGACTTATGGACACAGTGGAGAAAGGAGAGGATAGAACAAATTGAGAGAGTAGCATTGAAATATATATTACCATGTATAAAATGGAAGTTGCTGTACAGCACAGGGAGCTCAGCGTGGTGCTCTGTGATAAACTAGAGGGGTGGGATGGGGGTGGGAGATGGGAGGGAGGTTCAAGAGGGAAAAGACATATGTATACCTATGGCTGATTTATGTTGATGTATGGCAGAAACCAACACAAAATTGTAAAGCCATCATCCTCCAATTTATTATAATAAATGAATTTATTTAAAATAAATAAAGTTATTAAAAATAAATAAAATAACAGTTCCTCTTCCCCATCAATTTAATAAAGTTTACAATATTTTCAGCATAGAAGAGGCACAATGAAGCTAAATAAATAAATAAAAGTACATATTGAAACCTGATAGCTCAGTTAGTAAAGAATCTGCCTCCAATCCAGGAGACCCAGGTTCAGTTCCTGGTTGGGAAGATCCACTGGAGAAGGGATAGGCTACCCACTCCAGCATTCTTGGGCTTCCCTTGTGGCTTAGCTATGAAAGAATACACCTGCAATGCGGGAGACCTGGGTTTGATCCCTGGGTTGGGAAGGTCCCCTGGAGAAGAGAAAGGCTACCCACTCCAGTATTCTGGCCTGGAGAATTCCATGGACTATAGTCCATGGGGTTGCAAAGAGTCGGACATGACTGAGAGACTTTCACTTCACATATTGAAAAAAATAAAGTTATACCTCTGATGTCCTGCTTTAAATGGTAAGCTCAAGGAGGAATTATTTGACTTTCTTATTATAACGATAGTTACTGCATGATATACAGGTAAGTCATAGACTATAAATGAACCCAGATGAGTAATTACTATTGATTAATATTTATGCCAATAACTACAAAATCTCCTCTTTTAAATTAAGGTAATTTAAGAAGATATGTAGAGATCCTATTATATTCACACCTGAGCCAGGCGATACTTAAGCTTACATATAACCAACCATCCCTATCATTAACTTTTATTGACCTAGAGATTACTAATGTATCAATCTATATCAAATCATATGCATGCATACGTGCATGCTCAATTGCTTCAGTTGTGTCCAACTCTTTGTGACCCTGGGGACTGTAGACCACCAGGCTTTTCTGTCCTTGGGACTCTCCAAGCAAGAATACTGGAGTAGGTAGCCATGCCCTCCTATAAGGTCTCTTCCTGACTCAGGGATTGAACACACATCTCTTACACCTCCTGCATTGCAGGTGGATTCTTTGCTGCTGAGCCACTGGGAAAGCCCAAGTTGCCCCATACCCTCAGGAATTTCAGAGCCCTGGTTTCAAGAAAAACAGTAATGACTTCTGCAGGAGTAAACAATGAAATCTGATTTTCTAAAATAGTTTTAGGGTCACTGATCTAAGTCCTTACATTCTGGCTTTTAACATGTTTGTGAGCTGCTCCATGGGGTTGGAGGAAGCAGGAGCCAGGGAGGCAGGAAGACTGGGATTGATATCAAATGACATTTTAAAGCGGCATCTTTGACAGCCAAATTCTGCCTGGCTCTAACCACAGGCTAGTTAGCAGCTTCAATTACATAGTATTTCCTCCTTAACATTTCTCTCCCACCAACCCATATTTTAAAACATAACATTTAATTTTACTGCCAAAAGGATCTTTCTCGCATTTTACTGCTAAAGTCCTACCTTTTTACCTGTACTCCTTGACCTCTCCCACCCTTCACTATTAAGAAATCACAACTGAAAGAAAAAGAAAACAGAAAAATATGAAACCTGTGAACACTCATAAGGGGAAATATTCCTTGCCTTGCTTTTTCCTAAAGAGTGAGGAAATACAATAAAAATGAAGGGCAAAAGGAGCTTGAGTGTGTGTGTGTGTGTGTGTGTGTAATCTGTACGGCACAAGAGGAAGCCATATAAGATCTCTCACTGCCCTAATGTCATGCTTACTAAACAAAGCTCACAGCCAATGACATTTCCCAGGAAATACCATGTTCTGTGCTGTTCAGTGTTTGTTTCAAAGGGCTAAGTCTGGAGGAAAACAAAGGAAGCTAGAGGAAGGAAGAAAACTAGTTTAATTGTACTGCTGTGAGCTCTAAAAGCAAGTCAAATCCCTAGCCTGCCTTTTTTATTTTGTTAGAGAAAAAATCTTTTCAAATATGCAATGATTTTAAAGAAAAAAACTATAGGCACTATTCTATTTTTGGGGTAAGTCAGAGGTCTTTATCATTTTGTGACTGAACGAATAAAAAGCATTAAACCACTTCTCTTCCAATGCATCACATGTCCAGAGTTTGGTCCCATAACTAACGCACAGCTGTGTACTTCATTAAAACTTAAGATCCTCCCTGGCTTAAGGTTTTACAGATCCATAAGGCAGCAGTTGAAATATGGTACAATTTTCTCACATGGCAGGCAGCAAAGTGATTCCAGCCTATCCTTAGGGATTGGATCCTCCTGGCAATGAGTGTGCTAGATGAATTCGCATTTTCCAGTCCCTGGTAGGCCTCACATGCCCCTAGCACATGTATGTACACCATATTTTGCTCCCACTCCCAGGACATACTACACAGGGTCTTTCTTCTTCCTGCTTCTCCTTACATCAGTCACGTGGTCCCACGTTTTACACATTGGCGGTGTTTACTCGCTAAGTCATGTCTGACTCTTGTGACCCCATGGACTGTAGCCCACCAGGTTCCTCTGTCCATGGGATTTCCCAGGCAAGAATACTGGAGTGGGTTGCCGTTTCCTTCTCCAGGGGATCTTCCCAACCCAGGAATTGAACCCGGGTCTCCTGCACAGGAGGCGGATTCTTTGCCAACTGAGCTATGAGGGAAGCCCTTTACATATTACTGGAGTAGATTTATCCTCCAGCTCCAATATACATATATGGGGTATTTTTTGACCCCTTTCACTAATTTGCTCCCTTCATCTCCCCAACTCCTATCTCCACTCTGGCAACCATCAGTTCATTCTCTCTATCTATGGGTTAGTTTTTAAAATCTTTCTATGTTGTTACAAGTGGCAAGATTTCCTTCCTTGTTATGGCTGAATTATTCTTCATTGTACAGTTGACCCTTGAACAATGTGGGGGTTGGGGGCATTGTCAACCCTCCATATGATTGAAAATCAGCTATAACTTTTAGCTGGCCCTCCTTACTTGTGGTTCCTGCATATTCAACCTTTTGCATCCATGGATTCAACCAACTGTGGATCAAGTAGTACAGTAGTATTTACTATCAAAAAAAAAAAATCTATAAGAGTGGACCCATGCAGTTCACATCCATTTATTCAGGACTCAGTTTTGTGTGTGTGTGTGTGTGTGTGAGTGTGCCCACCACATCTCAAATGTTCATTTGCTGATGGACACTTAGGCACTTAGGTTGTTTCCATGTCTTGGCTATTGTAAATAAACATGTGGGTACATGTATCTTTTCAAAGTTCATATATTTTAAATACTAGTTAAAGGGTTATCATTTACCTAGAACCTCTCTGAAATAATGGGAAAATCACAACTTTTATATTTTTGTCTAAAGCCTAACTGTAGCAGCCACAATCTAGTTTTTCAAAGGGATCTTTATATTTGTCACATACAAATCTCTTATTTATTTCTACCTTATATGAGTAATGTAAGATGGTTTGTCTAAGACAGTTAAAAAGAGAAAAGGACAGAGCGACAAGGAAAAGCCTTGCTGTACCTAACAAAATTTGCAAAGGCTTAATAAGAATCACTTCTGATTAGGAACATTTTGTAATTAAGAAGCAGGGGGCAAATGAATATGAACCATTTCTGCTTGCCAAAGGCTCTCTTTTAGGGATGAGAGGTTGTTCTTATACCAAGCTGGGCAGGGACATCAAAGGTGTCAGGAAGCCCATACAAAGTTGAGTGATTTGAATCAAGGGGACACAAGGGTAAGTCATTGGGTGATAATCCACACTCTTAGCAGAGCAACAATGAAATTAGTATACAAATATTTTTAAGTCAAATGAATATTTATTACCATAGGTAGAAATAGGTATATTTCTATATTTCATAGGCATAGGATACTTTGAGGAACAGAACTTTAACATCTCTAATTAGTTAGAAGGACCCTGCTCCATGAGATAAATTCTCTTTCAGTGGTATTACACAGACATTTAAATCTTATAAAACATAAACAGTGGTGTTTGCTGTGAAAATATTGTCCCAAAATATTGTCATTTCCTCCATCCTGAAGACAAGATTAAAAGGTTAAGCAGGGGGGTGGCAGTAATGATTTTCAAATTGTATTCTAATCACAATTTTTAAAAATTTACTGAGATAAAAATTACAAATGATAAAATTTATCCATTTCATGTAGAAAATCGTTGAATGTTGGCAAGTGTCTACATCTGTGTCAGCACCAACACAAGTCAAGATATAAAGTATTTTCGTCACCCAAAAAGTGCCTCATGTCCCTTTGCTGGCAGTCTTCTTCCAGGCCACCACACATGCTCTCTGCCTCTGAAGGGCATTTTGCCTATTCTAGAATTTCATGAAGTAGAATCATAACGGATGCATTCTTTTGTGTCTGCTGTCTCTAATCTAGAGTTACCAAACCCACCATTTTACTCAAAACTCTATTCCCCTCACTTCTTTATCTCATGGGCAGGAAATCAGCTGTGACTCTGATAACCAGATCAGGGATGGACAAGTGCCATTTTTGAGAAAGTCACTAGAATAGCAGGAAACAAGGAGCCGGAAGTAGCAAAGGTCAATTCCAGTTCGTTTTCCTTTTGTATTAAATTTAGCACATTGTTTGGGTTTCCCCAAAAAGATATTTTTGGAATAAGGGGATTCCAACCCTGAAGGCTAAAAATAGAAATGAAGATGACCCTTGTGATACTCTCCCACACGTGCCTTAACATGTTAGGTCTCTGACCAAACAGATGCAGGATAAATGCTCAATGATGGCACCAGAGAGAGGAGACAGAGATGGGCTATCTCATAGCATCTAGAGGAATTCAGGGAAATACTAAAGTACAAAGCAATTCTCACTTTAAGTAGAATTTTCCTCGGTCTACAAATTAGAAATTTTCACTTACCACCACTTACCACCAAACACAAATACTTTCTTCTTGTTCTTAGGACTAAGCAAGGATGTTTTCATTGTGTGAGACACCCAGTTGTCTATGGACCTGATACTCTCTATATAAGCCATCCCAGCATCAGAAGAATCCTAATTATCAAAATCATTAGGCTATTTTCTTTCCTGATGTCCTCTAAGACCTTCCTGTGTGACTCAACTCTTTTTTTCAAATAAGAAAAGGCATAAATTGTTCCGTGTCCTAAGTCTTTATATAAATATCAGCTCCTGGGTTCTATTTGTCCTTCAAGCTGCTGTCCATAATGATTAGAAGAGAAAATATTAATTCTTCCAGGGCTGTGGGGTATAATGCAAGCAATAAATCAATTTACATCATTTTTTAAAATAAGGCAAAGGGATAAACTAGTTTAAAATGATTTATTTAAGAGTAGTGTTTGTTATTAAAACATTTCTATTTCATCTGAAACAATTTTGATCCCAATGATGAGATTATTTTAATCTACAGTATAGTAATAGATGAAAAAACTAGGCAAAAACAGAAGACAACCAACATGATGCATATTGAGAAGAATTATAGAGAGGGCTTTGCCCATAACTACTTTATTATTTTATTACTTATTTAATATTTATTATTTTGTCATTTAGTGAGAAACTGGGGCTTCCCTGGGGACTCAGATGGTAAAGAATCTGTCCATAATGTGGGAGACCTCGGTTCTAGCCCTGGGTCAGGAAGATCTCCTGGAGAAGGGAATAGCAGAACACTCCAGTCTTCTTGCCTGGATAAGTCCATAGACAGAAGAGTCTGGTGGGCTAAGTCCTTGGGGTCACAAAGAGTCAGACACAACTGAATGACTAACACTTTCACTTTTTACTTTCAGTGAGAAACTGACTGTTGGATTCTTGCCCTAAACAGAGCAATACTTCCTTCATTAGACAGATTATCTGACCCATGAAAGAACCAAGAAGTAAGTTAATCAAACCATTAAAATAGAATGAATATTCAAGAGAAGAAAGTTTTAATTCTTCTCAATGGTAAGTCAACATCAGGCACTACTTAAATAGGCAAGCTGATCTTACATTATCTAGTTCTATAGGGAAAAAAAAGGGTTTATAAACTGTTTTAACCATATATTCAAAATATCAATGATCATAAAAATTATTCTTTCACTGGCATTTCTCAAGGCCAATCTCTCATCCATGTAAGCCTCTGATGCAGAAAATAAACCCAGATCTCACCACAAATTCTTTCCAATATCTAAAGTCAATGTAAAAGAGAAATGGAATTTTTCATAGTTCTTCAGCATCAAGAGTATGTGCAGAGGCAGCGGGTTCCAGCGAAAAGAGCACCAAAATAAACATTTTATAACTAGTCCTTGATGCCTCCCTTACTATAGCAGGGGCTTTGAATAAGTAATGGCCCTTCTAGTCTTCTTATCTTTACTTGTTTAAAAAGTGTAGTTGAAGGTTGTCTGATATTCCTGCTCCATCTGGAGTGAGATAACAAAAAGACGCACATGAACTGTTTTGAAAACATCTTAAGTGTCACACAAATGCAGAGGACTACCACTCTTTTATGCATATCATCTCTCTAAATAAGTATGCTACATGCACTTGTACATAAGCACTGCCCTTAAATTTGTGAAACATTCCAGCTCTGGCCACAGATCTCCTGAGGAAATGTTCCTTCTTACATCAGCCATCACATTCACAAATTACCTCAAGATCCCCGAAAACTACAGCAAAACCTTCCACACTCTTGGTTTCTAAACTAAAAACACAGCTGGCTGTAACTTAGCCAGCAAGCTCAACTGACTAACCAACTGACTAAAACCTAGGGACATAAAGCAACATGTTCAGTAAGCTTACTGGGTTTAAATGGGAATGGAAAAAAAAAAAAAGAAAAACCCAAGTTCACAATATGGGCAGAAAAGGGCCCAGACAAATCACTTATTATTCCTCAAGAACATCACACTCCTTGGAAGATCTACAAGCTAAATACAAACTCCCACAGCAGGATGTCACACACACTCAGATTGTAGTCGTTGCTCAGTGGCGGCCACAGCCAACAAAGACCATTTTTGAGACAACTTCCACCTGGTTGGGATGCCCCAGTTCTGAACAGTCTATTGCAGCCAAATGTCTCTCCTCCCTGTTTGGCCATCCGGTTGAGATAGAAAGGTTATAGGCAGAGTGATAAGGGAGCTGGTACGACATGGAACAAGGATTCAGATGAGTGACTTCCCATTCCCTCTTTAAATATGATCAAAAGACCTCAACAGATAGGTCATGATCAAAACAAAATACTTAGGCTCAAACTGGCTAAGTTCTCAAAGGCTGTGGACAAATTATTTTGAATGTTTTTTAGAGTCCAACTAATGACACATAAAGGTTTCTGTCACAGAATCGTCATCTGGCAGCCATGGAATACAGTGAATTTATGAATTTCAGGGTAATATGCTGACCCCAAGATGCTCACATTCAAAAAGCAGTTGGTTAGTCAATCTTTCAGTGATTTTTGTGGGTGCCTGAAAAGGGAGAAACTTATTTTGTCATGGAAGGATTCTGTAAATCAACTGACCTAAAATCAAATGAGAAACAAATATATCTTTGATGTTTTCAATTTGGGGGGGGTTGAATAATTATAGATTCACAAAATGTTGGATAAAATTTCACAGGGAGGTCTGGTGTACTCTTTACTCAGTTTCCTTCAGTGGTAGCATCTTGCATGATTATAGTACAACAGAAGAATTAAGAAATTGACACTGGTCCATTCTACAGAGATTATTTCACCACTTACATGTACTCATTGTGTGTGTGTGTTTAATTATCTAAACTTTAATGTACATGTAAATTTGTATGGTCACCACTACAATCAAGACAGAGACTATTTCATCACCAAAATGACTACTCATGATACCTCTTTATAGCCACTTCCAGACCCTCCACCAACCTTAGCTCTTGGCAACCACTAATCAGTTCTCCATCTCTATAATTTTGTCATATCGAGACAGCTATATTAATGGAATGATACAGTATGTGATCTTTTGAGATTATCTTTTATCATTAACTATAATTCCCCTGAGATCCACCCAGTTACTGCATGTATCAATAGTTTGTCACTTTTTTTACTGCCGAGTAATATTCCATGGTTATGGATGTACTAGTATTTGGTTAACCATTCACCACTGAAGGACATTTGGAAACACATTCTTATTTTAAAATAGTCCAAATTTGTGAATTCTGACACAAATCCAGTTATATAAAGAGAAAATATCTGTCCTTACTAGATGAAGTTATGCCATAGAATAACCTATTCACAAATTGATTATACATGAATATTTTACATTTTTGGCTTTTACGTTTTGGTAAGCATATGACAGTTTCGATGTATGCATGCATGCTAGGTTGCTTCAGTTGTGTCCAATTCTTTGCAACCATATGGACTGTAGCCTACCAAGCGCCTCTATCCATGGGATTTTCCCAGCAAGAATACTGGAGTGAGTTGCCATGACCAACTCCAGGGGATCTTTCAGACCCAGGGATCAAACTCAGTTTGCCTAAAGTCCTTTTCATTTCCCTGCTCCTTCTATATTTATTGCACATAGCTCCTACCTTTGTGTTTTTTCTTGTTATTATCTTCTATGTCTCTAGAATAATTCCTATTTTATCCTACACTCCACATACACTACAATAGACACTGTCCACTGAAGTTTACTATGTGGAACCAGGTATCAGCTCCCCTTCCCCCAAAATAGTGATATAAAAAGGTCTAAAGATCCCCTGGATGAAGGCCAACATGGTAATTCTTTGAAGGGAGATACCCTGTTCTCGGGAATTTTACATGCTCCTTTCATAGGTCCATTGATTCTCTCACTTTGGGTTGAATATACCAGAATGGATGGAGGAAAAAGAAAGAACATGAAACTCACGTTAGTTGAAATGACTCTTTACAGAAGTTCTAAGTGGGGTGGGGTGGGGCGTGGGGAGCAAAGGCTGTCATAACTATTAACTGAAATGTGTTAACTTGGGCAGAGCTATTTAGCGGTCTGTGTGGTTACTGAGTCACCTCCTCTAGAGGACACATATTTAAAGACCCTAGGATAGGTATGGATAGTACTTTTCGCTATCCCCATTCCTGTCCCTCACATCTTTGGCGCTTATACAACAGGGACAGTGCCCATGGTTCAAGTCTTTCACATTTTACCCATCATCTGTAATAGAATAGGGACAATATGAAACATTTGCCTTTGCCTCACACCTAAACTTAAAGCAAACAAAAAGCTTCGAAGAACCATCTGGATTACAAAATATTTCTGTCACATAAGCTGTGTACTAGCCAGTTCCTTCTCTTCTCCATTCCCTTCCTACCATCCTTGCTTCTCATATAAGTAAACCACAGACATTTGCCTGCTACAGTGAGTTTTATCACAAAAAGGGATTCTTGGGAAAACCATGTGAAAATCTTGGCATATATGAAATTACTCATTAGGCCTGCTATCTGATCTTCATGCAGCTACTGTGAGGAATGTGAAGTCTTTCCCTGGTGCTTGGCTGGGCACGCGGAGGAAATGGACAGAATGTCTGCACTGCTCCTCTACTTCCTGTTCAGCAACTCCTGGGTTCAAACAGCATGTTCTCTCCAAACCACCAAGGCACATTAGGGAACTCAGGGGGAAGTGAGTATTAAGGAATGGAGGATACAAGGCAGGTCTAGGCATCCAGGGGTATAGAGGTGGGAGTATGGAATTGGGGGTGGGGAGAGAGGACTGGAAGGAAGGAGTCACTACTTAAAATGTGCTGCCTACTTACACCATCCCTCAAGCTCCCTTCCTACATACAAACGCCTACCGCAAATGCCTCAGTCCCTAACCTCTCAAAATGGCATGGTTCCTTTTAATAAGCCCATTTATCCCCTGTGAACTTCATAAGAAGCATTAATTAAATCATAGGTGGCACTTCTATCAAGACAGGCATATCAAAAAAGATGGACAATAAATATTTTAAAGTTCATTGTGGAACAATTCTCACATCCAGGCACCTGACCTGTTCATGACTTATAAGGACAATATGATGATCAAAGAATGAAGTTTTAGGTAAAGCAAGCAAGAAAAACTGGGCCTGCCCTGCAACCTTGAGAACTAAAGTTCCTTATTCATAAAATAGAAATTGACTTTAGAATTTTACTAATTGTCAATAATGCAGACCTGGGGACACCTGTCATTATACACTTAGGGATTCATCATTGACAGAAACTCTGCTATGAAATGGGATGCCGACTTTGACTGGATGAATTGTTTGCGAAAGAACCTCTAATGCATTCCCCACACACACCAGGTATCATCTCATGTTAATAACAGACCAAAATGTTTGCAAATATAATCTTGTAAAATTATTTTAATATTTCCAGACATTCTAATGGATTTCATTTTAAGTAGTGGGAAAGAATAAAACCCAAGAATATATGGTTGTGGGATTATTTTCACATCTTCTATAATTAGTATTATTTGAGAAAGAAAATTTCAAATAAAATAAAATCTGAGATAATACACCATATTTGTTACAATCCTTCTTTTTCTCTCTCTTTCATCTTTCTTGCATATACATCAAATGAAATTTAAAGGCAGAGACTCAAGCTATAGAAATTAGTTCAAAGCTGAAGCTTCAATCACCTCCTACAGATCAAATTGCCAACACAATCTGAAGAAAAGGGAATGTTCCTAATCTCTTGTAATTTAATGACAAAAACAAGCATCTTTATCTAACAGAAAATTCTCTTCAAAATCTGTCAGTCAACAAAACAGGAGAAGAGTTGAAGTTGTGTATCAGAACACACTGTCAGAAAAGCTCTGAGTCTTATTTTGCCTTCTCCAAGTGGCTTCGGATACTAAAAAGAAAATTGAGCATGCCTTACTTACCAAAAAAATTAAAGAAACTTCTTTCTACTAGAGCATAAAGGTAATCATGCCCTACTTTAAATCAAGACCCTCTTTAAATTCATTAGGGAAAATTCCACAGTTGTACCTACACTGAGCTTTTTCACACAATCAGGTCACCACACAGAATGCAAATTGAACAAGGCCAATTCAACAGAGGGAGCAAAATTCAGATAAAGCAATGATGGATAGAGTGAGGTAAAGAAGGTATGTGGCCCTCAAGACGCTCAATCACAAGTTCTGGGTGAGGGGTGAGCGATATTACATGGGCTTAATGGACTTTCCAGTGCTAATTAACCTGGGACACAAGGAATAGCCAAATGCATCATGAGAAGTTGTTATAATTCTTCAATTAAGTCTAATGATCAGAGAAATAATTCACCAGACCAAGTGTCTGATGATGCCCGAGGGTAGCTTTAAAAACATTTCACCACACACAAAAGATCCTTCTAGCCCTCAGCATGGTTACTCACCCTTTTCACACAGCTTCTCTTATATGAGATAACTCACTAAAGTGCCAAGTTGATAGATAAATAAATCTTACTTGTAGCTCCCTTCCCCGCCTTTTGCCAGGGAGGGAAACCAACATCCATTTGCCAAAGAAGTATTATTCCAGCTCCATTTTCCCATAGAACTCAACTGTAGTGAACAAGTATTGTTTCTTTTCCCTCTGATGGAAGGCAGTCCAACGAGGCATTCTGTTTCTCTCCTCTTCGTTTTGCTCTCCCGTGTCTTGGAGATCATCGTTCCTCCCACACATGCTGAGAATCCTTGCCAAAGCAGAGCCAGAAAGACTCAGTTAAACTGCGACTCATCAGAGTCCCAAACTCAGGAGAACAAGGAGGTTCTAGAGTTGAAGCAGGGGCTGATGTGGTTCCAGGATAGGAATGAGGACAGCTATTCACTCCCCTTAACCTGGTGCAATGCCAAATTAAAAGAAACATCCAAACCTAAGTTGGATCCTTCCCAGAATTATTTGCATAAAATAGGACTTGCATCTATGCCAGACTCTCCAGCTCCACTGCTTCACTTGCCTGATCTGGAATCATGTTGATCTAAACATTCCTCAGGGTATTGTTATCCCATTTTATTGGCTGCGAGTGTACCAGAAAGGACATACCATTCAGCATCCCCAGTGGACATCTGAAAACCCTTGTGGAAAAATAAGCAGGACCAGGAGGTGAGCTTACCCCTTGCAAAGAGGGATGCTCCTCTGCCTGGCTCCTGGGAGCACATCTGCTCCTGGTGGCCAAATGTCTATACTTCATCAGAAAGCAATAACAGAGGATCCAGTGGAGGGCTTCATGCAACCCATACTTATCTCACCCTCGTGTTCCATGCAGTCCTGTCAACATGCATTTTTTACCTGGGGAAGGAAAAGAGCTGCACTGCTGATCCTGCCAAGGAGTTAATGGATCCAGTAATTTCTGAGCTTGCCTCAGGAAGGTTTAACTATGCATTAACTACATTCTCGTGTTCAGGCTAGAACATCATGCATTTGGGGTTTCATACTGTATCAAGAATGGTCCCAGTGCAAATTTAAACAGTGGGTGTGTTGGGACCAATATCATATAGCACTATCCTAGCCCCAAGACTCACAAGTGACCAATAAACTGGGTTCTTTTTGCTACTGAAAATCACTGTCACATGCTAATAATTATAGCGGCTTCCTTGGTGGCTCAGAGTAAAGAAGCCACCTGCAATGCAGGAGATGCAGGTTTCATCCCTGGATCGGGAAGATCCCCTAGAGGAGGGAAAGGCAACCCACTCCAGCATTCTTGTTGGGAAAATCCCATGGATAAAGGAGCTTGGCAGGCTATAGTCCATAAGGACTCAAAGAGTTGGACATGACTGAAGCGACTGAGCACAGAGCACAGTTGTGTTCTTATAATGAACACAATTCTAAATTCTCTATGTGTGTATTCTCATTTATTTCTTATGGAAGCTATGTGAGTTGATTGCTGATATCCACACCCTAATGATGATGTAATCAAGGCAGGGAAAAGGTAAGCATGTCAAAGGTCACAGAGCAGTTGGGCCAGGACTTGGACCCAGGCCTATCTAGCTGTAAGTTCGTGCTCTTAATCCATTCAAAAGGCTTCATATATGTCAAAAAGAACTTGTTTTATATGGACAGAAAAACAGGAAAAGTTAATTTCTAGTGCATTCTTTCAATAGTTCAATACAAACTGTTCAAATTGAGCAATTGAGATACTTCTAAGCATCTGTGACTCACTTCTTCTGGATCCAGGAGTGCTGCTAGTGAAATAAGTGGCAGGGTAGAGCATACTTTCCTTCTAATATATGCAATGCAAGAAATTCAGCTCTGAGATATTCAGGGTAGCTGGCTCCTTTTGCCCTTCGGAAGAGTAAAATTTCAGTTTGTTTTATTTAAAGCATCTCTAACCTTGATGTGATCACCTTTATCTTGGTCACCCATTGGCCTGACTGCCCAAATATTTAGTAAAAGAAATTTTGGGGTGGTTTCATTCATCATGTATCATTTGGGGGAATATTTACTCATCATTGTTATGGAGCTGCCACATACCCCAAAGTCTCATAAAAACTGCACCATACTGTCTCAGAGAAGAATCTCCCAGGCAGAAAGGTGGTCCCTTTGGGAGGCATCATTAGAAATACCTACATTTAGGTCCACTGGATGGAGGGGGTTGCATGACGCTGAGATTGAGGAGGTCTTGGCCTAAAGCGCTGTGGTAGGCATGATGAAAGTGAGGCCAAGGATCAAATTTCCCAAGGAACTCAGAACACCATACCAGAGGTAGGCGTATGATATCCGTCTGCTGAACTTGTGACGCCAGAGAACTTCAACTACAGTCACATGAAAACTGGCCTGGCCCCTCCAATTTCAAAAGCATCAGTTCCTATCCCCTTTGCTTTGATGGTGTGCAAAATGGGTCTGAAATGTGATCTCTAAATTATTCCCAAGGTTGCTGCTGCCAAAAGAAAGAGCCATAAGCCAGATCCTTTTGCACGTTCAATCTTCATCACCAGCTTTGAAATTAAGACCATGTTGGTGGGAAGGGTTGAGAAGTAGAAAGAGGGGGCCTCTTTTGGTCCAGCCTTTGGCTAAAGTTAAAAGTGATTTATTCTTTATGCACAGCTGGGTGCTTGCTGTATAAAATAGGAGACATACATAGAACCCACCAAAGAAATGAGTATACCATGGGACTTGAGGTAGAAGCAGAAAGTGATATTGAACTATTAAAACTATTTCAAATTTATATGTGTATATATATATATATCTCCAACACTATCTTAAAGTTTGAGTGCGTTTACTGTGGTATGGTGATACCTTCAACTTTCAAATTTTCTCAGAAAAATCTTCCTTGACCTTCCTATTAAAGCCGAGCTCTTCTATTAGATGTTTTCATAGGAACATGCATTTGTAATTTAGAAGGTGACAATTTAGAGGTATTTGTATAAATCTTCAATTCATGTCATCATCCTCACTAGACTATGTGTTCCATGAACACATCTGTATATTTTTCTCCCCATTATGTTCACAGAGCCTAGCACCTAGCACAGTACTTGGCATATAATATGATACAAATATAAAATATATATGCTAAAATATATAGTATTTATTTTATTAGTTATTTATCTAATTGACCCTGAGACAATACAGGTTTGGACTGCATGGGTCCACTTATCTGGAGAACTTTTTCAATAAATTTATTAGAAAATGTTTTAGAGACTTGCCACAAGTTGAAAAAACTTGCAGACAAACTGCAAAGCCTATAAATAAGGAAGTAATTAAGAGAAAGCTAATGTCGTGAATGCATAAAATATAAGTAGATATATACATAACATACAGAATATGTGTTAATCAGTTTTATGCTGTCCACAGGCTTCTGGTGAACAATAGGCTATTAGTTGTTTTTGTCATGCCAAAAGTTATACCTGGATTTTTGACTGTGTAGAGAGAGGGAAGACTGGCATTCCCACCATCTGCATTGTTCAATGTTCAACTGTATATATAAAATATATCTAAAAAATATACATGCATAATATGTAAAATACATTATTTTCATAGAGGAGAGCACAGACACTAGATTGTGGCAGGGCCGGGGGACAGGAATGCTCAAGAAATATTTACTGAATGACTAGAGTTAGAACTTAAGCATTTTTAAGGACTCAAGTAGGGGGTAAGGAGATCTTTTGATAATTCGTGTTTCTGAAACACGCAGTTTCAGAAAATGTCCTCGTATAGCTAGAGTGGCTTACAGAGGCTGCTAAAGAGAAATTTTAAATTCTGGCAGAGAGGACTGAATGAGGTGGAAGAATTCACTTAAAACTGTCTGGAAGTCGAGGGATTTGGTTATCTGGGCCATATACAGATGAAGGAGCCTGTCACAGGTTGGGCTCTCTGAAAGCAGGTGCTGTGACAGAGTTTTAAACGAAAAATTCTTATTAGAAAGAAAATAGATTTTCATCCTTAATGTTAATCAAGATTCTCTTCCACCTGCTCTGATCACCATGTATGCTTCACTGATTATTTAGTCACCTATGGAGCTCCAGGCACGTGATATACCAATCCAGCTAGGTGTATGGCCTACGAAAAGTCACACGGGTGTGCCGCAGGAAGAGTACAGGGTCGGCCTGGAAGAATAGGGAAAACCTGAGACTTTCCTAGAAAGCTAATTGTAACTAAACCAATAACCTGAGGAATGTTTAGAAGACTAGGCAGCCGTTGTTTATCCAGGCCTTAAAGAGAGTTGAGTGGACTGCAACCCGTGAAACCAGAGTTGTTGGGGGAGGTAAACTGGATTTCCTTCACCTTTAAGTCAAAGAGACAATATTTTCACCAAGCATCTGAATCCTCTCCTCCGTTAATAACAGAAGGTGCATCCATGCTAAGTTGACTTAGTGCAAAGTCTGCCTCTTTGCGACCCTATGGACTGTAGCCTACTAGGCTCCTCTGTCCGTGGGATTCTCCAGGCAAGAATGCTAGAATAGATTGCCATGCCCTTTCCTCCAGAATAAGAGAACAGGGGCCGGGAAAGCAGTTGTTTAACAAATATTTAATTAAAGTACTTTAATTAACCATTTGACTTTATCTGTGAGGGTAAGAAAAAGAAACCAGTGATAGGCTTTTACCTTTTCATTTATACTTAATAATTCTATTTTGTTCAGGAGATCTAGCTAGCAACGTAGACACCAGTTTTCATTTTAAAAGAAGAAAGGAGGAAGATTTCTCATCCTCTGGGGAGGAGTGTTTGTGAAGGTCAGGCAGATGAACTTGGCACTGCCTGCAGAAGAGATTGACAGCCAGCTTCCCACTGCTCCGGAAGGAACCCAAACTCAGAGGGGTTCAGTGGAGCCCCTTTGCCCACCAGTGATTACTCGGCTCCCTGCTGCTGGTGATAACCCTTCAGGAGTTTGCAAATAAAGTTTCTTCCTGTAGTTTTACTCCTTCCCACTTGGCAGGCTTTCTGTCACTAATGGATCTGAAATTACAGGTCCTTTCTCCCTTGCTCCCTTGGATCTCTGACAAAGTCAGCATGCTCTGGGAAATGGAGTAGGCAGTCAGTTATCACCTCTGGCACTTGTCACAGGGCTGGGCCCAAGCTGCCCTCCTCACACCCCATGGCTCTCCCTTCAAGTGCCTAGAGTTACATGGAAATAAATCCAAAGCATATTCACCATCTCTTTTAGATTTTACTCACAGAAATTTTTCCATCCACGGACGGAACATGGCAACCACACGTAGGAGGCATCTTCTATGTGTGTATAAAATCCAATTCAACCAACACAAATGCAGCCGTTATTGTGGAGCATGCATGGTACACTGTGATGTCTGGGTGTAGCTATCATGTAGTCAGTCTTCTTCGGGCAAGAGGCAAATAACCAAGGTTGAGGCTTACGACATTTGCTCCCATGATCCACAACTGAGTTTGTCTTCGAGTTCCTTAACTTGCTACAAGGGTATGTTGTGGTGCTGCTGCAGCTATTCATACCAGACTACCAGCGTTTGAATCCTGGCCCTGCCATTTATTATCTATGCAACCTTAGGAAAGTAATAACTTTTCAGTGCCTCATCTCCTCACCTGTAAAATGAGAATCACAATTCTGTCCCCATTTTACAGATAAGAAAATTGAGGCACAGATGAATTCAGTAGCCAGGTTAGGTATGTGGCCTTGAATGCACCCAGAATAGTGTCTGGTACATGGAACGCATCAACTGATCACTACTGTTATTTCTACTTCTCTTTCCTGGGCAACCCTCTGCAGACACTTGGGAGGCAGAGCCTACAGCAAGCACTCAAACAGGTTTCACTTCCCCACTTCCTCCAGTATGAGGCTGTGACCCCGCAGGATTGAACTTTTGACCTCTGTAGACTTACAACTGTGCCCTTGTCCACTGACCGTCTTAGCAGGGGGAATGCAGAGCTACTGACTACCAGAGTTATCAGTTCTAAAGGATGTCAAGCCCCTTTACTCCCTCATCCCAAATCTCTTCAAGATTTAAGTATAGCTTCTAAGTTGATCTGTTTCAAACATTTGCTTAAGAAATAAAAGAAGTCAAAGTGCCTGCTGCTTTACTCAAAGTTGAAAATGGAGATACCAGTCTCTTCCCCCACGGGTCCAGCATTCTATTCCCCCCAAGTTCTTTGCAAGGGAAAAAAAAATTATGTTGGCCACAGTTGCAATCAGCTTTAATTCATTCTTTATTGCTGCTCTGGTTTTGTGTTATTTGAGCTGGTTTAACTGTTAAAAGCGTTTCAAATGTTCACATGGTCTGCATTAGGTTACCGAATTAAAACAGGAACAGCCCACCAAATGTAGCTTTCTGAAATGCAAACCACATGAGTTTGATTTCTTTGTGGTATAACTTTAATTGGGTTCAGAGGTCTCTGAGACTTACCTGTCTATTTGCTCCGTGACGGCCTGATCTGATAAGACTAACTTAAAGGGGCTGAAGGATCCAAATGGCTTCAGCTCTGCTTTCAGAACCCACACTGACCATACTACAGCTCCATCCCGTTTATGACTCTCTAAACTCCGCTGGATTGGAAATCGCTGCATACTCCCTCAGGGCATCTTCACTTGCTCTGCCAGCAAGTGTCTGGCACAAGCAGAGCACACAGGTTGCACACACAGATCGCTGGGAAACTGCTAATGTAGTATTAGCCACATGTCGCAATTCCCGCTTTCCTTCACTGTCCATGGCCAATGATCCCCAACATCTGTGCTTTTCTGACTCACTAGAAAAGAAAGCTCAGGTTGTCCCATTGTGTGTCTTTTGATGCCACTCCGTAGCCAGTCTTCCTTGGACAGTGTTCATCTTCTAGAACAGCTTTCACAGCTTCTAAGTTATCCTAAACTGGTCCCCCTTATCACTTCTGAAGGCAGGTGGAAGCAGCAAGTAACTGTGATTTAGTTCCTAGAAAGAGCTGCACTTTCCCCGTGTAGGTTGCTGAGAAATAGCCACATGACACAAGCAAATGGACAGACATTTTCAGAGTGTTACCATGCAAGCCACCAAAATACATGAGGCTGGGTGAGGGGGATGGAATAGGGAGAAAATTCAGTCAAATGTGTGGCTGATGGGAGATGGAAGGCAGTGGAAAGAAGCCAGGGGACTCTTGGGTTTAGGTCTGGCTGCTTGAAGGAACAGTACTGTGGTTGAGCGCAAAAGAAACTGGGCTTCCTTGATGACTCAGTGGTAAAGAACCCATCTGCCAACGCAGTAGACGCAGGTTCCATCCCTGGGTCAGAAAGAACCTCAGGAGAAAGCAATGGAAACCCACTCCAGTATTCTTGCCTGGGAAACCCCATGGACAGAGGAGCCTGGCAGGCTGCAGTCCATGGGGTCACAAAAGAGTCAGACATGACTTGGTGACTGAGCATTACTGTACCCAAAAGAAACCCCCTTGTGACTTCAGGTTACAAAGAAAGCCTGGGAACTATGTGGAGGAAATGTAATGTCCTTTGGCTCTTACTCGGTCCTTCCTAGGTAATGCATGACCCTGAAGTGAAGTGAAGTGAATTTGCTCAGTCATGTCTGACTCTTCATGACCCCATGGACTGTAGCCTATCAGGCTCCTCCGTCCATGGGATTTTCCAGGCAAGAGTACTGGAGTGGGCTGCCATTGCCTTCTCCAGGGATCATCCTCACCCAGGGATCGAACCCAGGTCTCCTGCATTGTAGGCAGATGCTTTTACCATCTGAGCCACCAGGGAAGCCAATCGCATGACCCTGGGGACACTAGATAGTGATCCTGTGAGGAAAAGCCAATGTTTATCCTGTCTGAAGTCAAAGTAGACATCTCAGTTGACACTGAATTGTGCTCATTTCCGTTAAAACAGCTGGGAACATACATTTTCAGTACTTCCTCAAAAGTTCCTTGATCACAAAAGATTCACTTTGGTAACCTGAAAACTGAAGATTACCAAATTAAAGTCATTCTAAATTAACTATACACATGTGCACTTATCTCTAACCATACACCAAGCTGGTACTTAGGTGGTAATAATGATACAAATGAACATCATTGAACATGCACTATGTACCAGATAACTTTCATCCATTATCTCACTGAATTATCATGACCTTAGATGGTAATATTATTCTCATTTTGAGCTTCCCAGGTGACGCAAATGGTGAAGAATCCACCTGCAATGCAGGAGACTCAGGTTCAATCCCTGGATTGGGAAGATCCCCTGGAGAAGAGAATAGCAACCCACTCCAGTATTCTTGCCTGGCACATTCTATGGATAGAGGAGCCTGGCGGGCTACAGTCTATGAGGTTGCAAAGAGTTGGACATATGAAAGACCAACACTTCCACTTTCATTATCCTTATTTTAACAGAAGAGGGAACAGACACACTTTTGTTCTGTTGTTGTTCAGCTGCTCAATCATGTCCAATTCTTTGGGACCCCATGGACTGCAACACGCCTGGTTCTCTGTCCTGCTCTATCTCCTGGAATTTGCTCAAACTCATGTCCACTGGATCAGTGATGCCATCCAACCATCTTATCCTCTGTCACTCCTTTCTCCTCCTGCCCTCAGTCCTTCCCAGCATTAGGGTCTTTTCCAATGAGTGGCTCTTTGCATCAGGTGGCCAAGGTACTGGAGTTTCAACTTTAGCATCAGTCCCTCCAATGAATATTCAGGACTGATTTCCTTTAGGATTGATTGGTTTGATCTCCTTACAGTCCAAGGGACTCTCAAGAGTCTTCTCCAGCACCACAATTCAAAAGCATCAATTCTTTGGCACTCAGCCTTCTTTATGGTCCAACTCTCACTCCATTTATGACTACTGGAAAAACCATAGCTTTGACTAGATGGACCTGTGTCAGCAACTGAAGCAATGATTAAATATAACTTGCCCAAGGTCAGGGTAACTAGAGTTTGAATTTGGGCTCTGTGATGCCAAAACTTGTGTCCCTTACCAGCATGTACACAGCCTCTCCTACTATTGCAGCATCAAGGGACTGAAGACAAATGAAGTGAACACAAAGGAGGTAGAGGAACTCTTAGTCTGTCTACAAAGTGAGGCCTTTAACATACAAGCTTCACACACTTCTATTCTCTTCCTGCTCCTTCCTGACTAGAACAAATATTGCCAGGTAACAAAATGTTATAGGAATACTCACTACCTAAATATACTACCATTGGAGAGTACAGAATCTTGTTTTTAATCTTCATGATTAGTGACTGACAATGAGGAAAAACTAGAAAAGAAAGCAATATTCAATATTAGAAAGTGAAAAGTGAAGTCGCTCAGTCATGTCCGAGTCTTTGCAACCCCATGGACTGTAGCCTACCAGGCTCCTCCATTCATGGGATTTTCCAGGCAAGAGTACTGGAGTGGGTTGCCATTGCCTTCTCCAGGGGATCTTCCTGACCCAGGGGTCAAACCCAGGTCTCCTGCATTGTCGGCAGATGCTTTACCATCTGAGCCACCAGGGAAGTCACCATTCACCACTAAAGGTAGCTGTTAATATATTTAAGATCTGTGCATTTCACTCTTTATAAACTTCAACAACAAGGAAGAACCATAACTAAAGTATTAATTCTATTTAGTGACACAGATGCCAAAGCAGTTAGGGGTAAAATGACTGATGTCTCCAACTTACTTTGAAAAAGATTAAAAAATAAGATGGATTTATGGATGGATAGACAGATAAATCTAAAAGCAAAAGCAAGTATAGTGACATGGCTATTGTAGAATCTGGGTGGTAAATAAACAGCTCTTGAAGATTTTTAAGTTTGAAAACTCTCATAATAGAATGTCAGAAAGAAAATGACCATTAAGTGAGGCTCACATTTCTAGGCTGCTAGTTTCCTAATATCACACTTGAGTTATTTAGAAAGCTAGGTGGTCAAGTGAGAAGACACAAGACTACATCTGCAATAAGAAAGCCATCAGCAGCTAAGAATTAAGTTGAAAACAGTGGCTTGAAGAACAACTCTTCGACCACTTGTAGCCCAGATCCACAGCCTTGAGAAAGACTCTCATGTTAAGAGAAAATAAAAGAATAGGTATGAAAATACAGTGGAAGCAAAGAGAAGATGCCAGATTTCAATGTCAGTGCATTCTGTATCACAAGTAGAGCTGGAAATGAAACTAGAACTGTGAGCCATATATTTCGGTTTTTACAACCTAGAGTTGGAAGCCTTATGCTTCTTTAGGGAATAAGAAAAATAAAAAGGTCCCTGATAAATGTTTGCTAAAGGAATGACCAATGCATATTTTGTTGAATAGCAGTGAATAAGATAAAAACACCCAGGCAACTAATTCTCTCTCCCTGCTGATCTCTTACTGGTTAAATTAAGACACTTAGCGTATACATGTCTCATTTCAGTTCCCTTTACATCCACAGGTATAAGCACATCTTCAATGGTACAGTCCTCCATATTATGTAACATTTTGAGTGTTGTAGGAGATATACCACAAACTTTGTTTTAAGGACTTAAAAGCCTAGAGGGAGAGACAAATAGCAGGTAACTACAAGTCAAGGTCTGGAGACTTCCCTGGTGGTCCAGTTAAGAATCCACCTTCCAATGCAGAGGATGCAGGTTTGATCCCTGGTCAAGGAACCAGGATCCCACATGCCACAGGTCAACCAAGCCCGAGCGCTGCAACTCGAGGAGCCAACAAGCCACAGTGAAGCATCCCGCATGGCACAGTGAAGGTCGCGTATACTACAGCTGAGACCCGGCACAGACAAACAAACAGATAAACACATGTTTTTAAAAAGACAAGGTCTGATATAGTAAGTGCTGCAAATAACAGAGAGGTCCTACCTATTTTACTAAGGTCTTACAAAATAGGTCCTACATACTGTATTCAAGTCATCAAAACACTATCGATATATACATACAGGAAATGATCCCATCCTAGAGTAGGCGTGATCCAGGACATCAGAAGCCAACATTAGGACTCAGTAGTGCAAATTAGAGCCCTCAAAAGAGGCTTAGGTGGTTTCTCCATTTTGATTGGAAGGGTGGAATTATCCCTTTGTGTCAAGAATTTGAGATTTCATATAGGGTTCAGACCTGCCCGAGATAGTCTTATTAGAGTCCTGATCTGCAGTGAAGAGGCCATGTAGCTTCCTTAGGTGCACTAACTGATGTCACTGGACAGGTGCTGCTGAAGCCAGGTGAGGCAAAAGTAGTCAGGGATGGAATAGGAAAAAGACAAAGTCAGTGCCCGTGATGAAACCTGCAGCATTGAAAAGGAGGTAATGTTTTCCATCTAAGGGCATCCAGTCGGAGACTGGTTTGAGCTGGTTCTCGTTTTATAACCTCTCGACACATGTGTGTAGTCAAGGCTGAATTTAAAACCTATACCGTGAACCTTAGGAAAATAAACCACATTAAACAAGCACAAATTGAAAATATTACACAAGAGATTTCACAGGAAATTGATCCAAATTTAGCCTCGCTCTTTATGTATTTAAGCCTCTTATTCGTTGCTTAGAACTTTATATCAGGATTTTAATACGAGTCTGCCCTCCCTTCCACCCCTCAGTCCACCTCCACAATGGCCTGCTTAGTTTTACAAAACTTATTTTTTTTTAATTCCCAAAGAATCTTGCTACCTCTAGCCTGCTCTTTCAGTGCTCATAAACACATATTCCAAAACAGTACAGTGATGGTGTATAGCACCCGTGGTCAGAAGTTGAACATATACCTAAAAAAACCCACTGCAGAGCCAAAAACAAGCTTCATTTCTCTCCTAAAAGTTGATGACTTCTATAAGAAGAGATCTGTGCCAACAGACTCAGGCACTGCTTTTTACTTAAAAGACGGTAGCAATCAAGACAAATGTCATTAGCAGCAAACTATCTCAGTGTCTTTGTCTCATCTAGAATTTTCTCATACGGCTTTCCTTTCACAGATTTTGTGTTTGCTGGTTTTTAATATTGTCATATTGTGCTTTGTGTAAGTCTCCCTAAGTCCCTTTTTGGAATAAAGTCAAGCATAGATAAATAACTGAACTATGTAGAATCCTATGGACTTAATAATTCAACTTTTACAGTAACATTTGAACTGATCTTATGTATGGTTGGTCACATAGCAAGAGGCTCACTGCCAGAAGCAAGGCTGGACCACTCTCTCCACTTTGGGTCTGGTTTTCTGCCATCAGAAATGCCCTGTGGGGTGCTGCCAGGACACGCCAGACTGCAGCCCTTCTGAGCTAGGCAGTTGCCAGGTGAGAAATAGGATGCCAGACCAGAAGGTAGTTTTGTGGTACGAACAAACATGCCCTAAGGCTGCACTGTGCTAGCCCATTCTTTCCCACTTGTTGCCACCAGCCAGAGTGTGATTACTGCTGCTGTGCTTACAAACCACTTTTTAGAAGACTTTAGAAAGTGAAAACTTATTTTGTATTTAGGTTGGATTTTTTTTTTTCCTAATCATCTCAAAGTCTGAGATTCATGATGCCTTCCTGCTTCTCTTTATCACGCCAGAGAAAAATGCTTGCTGGTGAAAGTGATCAAATTATCCTGATCTGCATTTTTCATCCTTATCACCCTCTACTCTGATGGACGTTATAAAGCACAAAAGGGTAGAATAAGCCACACAAAGAGTTCAATCGTTAGATCTCAGACGAGGCAGGAGTCATCAGAGTGCGGACAGCAACAATCACCCACTGCTTTTACTGGTCTGAACTGCAGGAAGTATCTTCACAGTTATTTATCATTTGACAAAAACCATCAGAACATCCTGGATCCCTCCCATAGTTTTGAGCCTCTCTAGCAAAATCTCCGCTTCCTCCCCTCTCCTCCCTGCCACAGCAGTCACTGTGCTCACATATGGGGCTTTCATCAGACCCAGAGAGGAACCCAATTCTGGAAAACACCCAACCAGAGTTCTGACTGATAAGGATGAAGACCCCAAACACCACTGGCTTGAAGAAGAGTTATAGCACATCAACTCAGTGAACTGGCCAGGGGAACTGCTTCAGTTATCAGGTTTATTGAAAATATAAGGGAATCAAGGCAACACAGTGATTTGACTGAGCCCAATGAGGGAAAGAAAACCCAGGATCCATCTAGGTCCAAAAAAGCCCCACAAAGTTCCTAAGGCATAAAAATTCAAACAAGGCTGTGGTGGTGGGGTGGTGTGAAAGGCAAGAAGAGCCCTTGTATCTTAATACTGAGGAGTGAACAAACTTTCCCAATTGCAAATAAAAAGTTTGCGAATGGAGAGTGAGAGTCTAGTCCCACCTTCACAGTGATCTGTAGCCGGCAAATCCTATTCGATGGTAGACTCATGCAGATATCAGTCTGCTTGCTTTTAACGCCCTCCTATCCAGGCTCTCGCTCTGGGTGGTCATCTCATACCCCTTTGCCCTCCAACACAATTCTGGCAGTGAGCTTTATTGGATTTCTCGGAGCATTAGGTTTCTTGGAGCATATAAACTCCAGGATTTTTCCTTTAAATCACTGAAAGCCAGAGATGGAGGCAGAAGGATGCTTCAGAAAGAATTAAGAAAAGTTACCAGATCAAAAGAACAGTGCTGCCACATAAGTTACTTCCTTTTTCAAATACATGTATTAGGAGAACAGCAGCTAAAACCCTGATCAGTCATGAAAATGAGCACCAGCCCACAGGCTGGAGGGCTGAAAGGAATTAGGTGCCACCTAAAAGAAACCTCTTTGTGATGAAGCTCACTATCTGAAGAAACACACACACACAGAAAAACAAAACCAAACACCCATCACCCTGGACTATCCTTCCTCAGATCAGTCATGGGTGCCTTTGCCTTCAGTGTTCAGGAAATATAATTAGATGCTAAACACTTCTGGAAAGTTGAATGTAAAAGCCTCTATGTGCATGCATGCTAAATCACTTCAGTTGTGTCCAACTCATTGCGACGCTATGAACTGTAGTCTGCCAGGCTCCTCTATCCATGGGATTTTCCAGGTAAGAATACTGGGTGGATTGCCATGCCCTCCTCCAGGGGACCTCCCCAACCCAGGGATCAAACTCTTGTCTTTGGCATCTCCTACATTGGTAAGAGGGTTCTTTACCACTAGAAAAGCTCCCACACCTACGTGCAATGCTGACGTTCCCTCCATTGCAAATTATAGAGTAGACAGCTTAAACAATAAAAAGTGTATAATTCAGAATCCAGCAGATACCACTGAGCAGAGAATGTATGGCTAAGGACAAACTCTCCCCTGTTCCTCTCAAAGTGGATTTTTATGGCAATGCAGGCTTGAAACCCAGGTAAATGCATCTCTAATAATATCTTTCATCAGGGATATTAACTGGGGACCTGTTTGATGGAGAGCAGGCCTCTTCATTCCCTTTCTGGACAAATGGAGACTTGGGGGTGTCCCACCAAACAGGTCCTTACTCCAAGATACTAGTTCTCTAGAGACTAGTTTTACTTTCATTCTCAGTTAGCTTTTTTTCTCTTAATGTTTTTATCCATACATCTGTTACAGTTGAGTAAAAGGAGAATGGAGTAAGAATTTTTTTTTTTTTTTTACCACAGTACTGTTGGCAAAACAAACAGGTCCATAATTACATGAAGACACATGTATTAGTTTCCAAGGACTGTCATAAAAAATCACCACAAACTGGCTGGCTTAAAATCAACAGGAATTGATTCTCTAACAGTTTTGGAGATTAAACATCAGAAGTCAAGGTGTCATAGGGTTGGTTTCTTTGGGGGGCTCTCAGGGAGAATCTGTGCACCCCACTCTCTCCTGGCTGCTGCCGTTGCTGACAAACCTTATCTCTCCTTGGCTTGCAGCTGCATCACTCTAGTCTTTCCCTGGGCCATTGAATGGTGCCCTCCAGGTGTCTTCTCGTGGCCTTCTCATAAGGACACCAGTCATTGGGCTTAGGGCCCCCCAGAAGCCAGTATAACCTCATCTTATCTTGATTACATCTGCAAAGATCCTGTTTGTAAATAAGGTCACATTCTGAGGTATCCTGGGTTTAGAACTTCAACAGATCTTTTGCGGGGATGCAATTTGACTCAAAACAACAGATGAACCATAGTCAGAGATGGAAACAACTGAGTCTTGCTTGTGAGATAGGCCATGCTGAGCCTGCAAAGGAGGAAGAAGTAAGGGATTGTCCCAAGGGCTGAGCGCTGGGGTGTGGGTATCTGAGGAAGTTGCCTTTATAGTCCTCTAGGTATGCCGAGGGATAGAGGTCAGGCTGGACCATGAAAGGAGTAAAATTGTGAAAGACAGAAAAAATCATAGTGGAGTCCTAGAGACCTAAACCAAGTCAAAGAGAGAGAAATCTGCAGGTTGAAGTTGGATGGGGTGATGCAAGGGCGTCTGGAGTCTTTGGTTCATTGGTGCTGCCTCTCTAGCCCTATTGGGTCTCAACACCTCAGACCTTCTGATCACAAGTGTTCAAGCGTCTGTCTAAAAGAGTGAATTGAAAAAGTACAATTTCATCTGTTACTGCATCTTTTCCTGTGGGATTCAAATGAATAGATTCCCATGAAGTCTTCATGTTTCGTTTTGATAGTTTTCTCCTCTCCCATCCCATTGCTATTAGTTCTTTCATGTGTTATTCCTCTCACTGCCACCCCCTATCACTCCAGAAACCATGGCCTGTTTCTCCAATCTCATCTACCTCCACAATGGCAAAGGTGTCACTATTTCTTCAGGGAATTGGTCTCTAAGATGGGGTCTGCATCAGCATACCCAAGAATTCACTTTTTTCTTCCTAGTACATATACAGAAAAGAATCTCCTAACCCTATTGTTTTCAAATGTTTTTCTTGCTGTAGAACTCTTTATTCAAATAAGTACTTATGTAGAAATTCAACTAAATGAATAAATGCAGAACTGCTCTGGGTGAGGGGATAATGGGGAAGTGGGGTGACCTGCCCATCAGGTAAATCTCCACATCCCTTGTCTTTGGCAGCCCCTTTACAGGCACTGTAGAGCCCAGTTTAGTGGATTCTGTTTAGTATTCTAATTCATCTTTATAACGTGGTACACAGACATCACATGATAAGTACTGGTGTCTTTAGACCAGGTAGTCATTGTCTTTTTTTTAAAAAAAAGGAGAAATCTCTGTACAGCTGAGAAAACAATTGTTTCCCTGGTGATGTTACCTCTTCTCCCTTGGGATCTGCCATCTAATGTGACTTTTGCCTCTGATAGTACCCAGTTCTGTTTGGAAGCTCCCTCACACTCACCATGCACCTCATTCGGAACAAATTGCAAGCTCTTTTCATTGTATGACTGTAGAAAAGGACGTAAAGTTAAGTCAATTAATAGAGAGACAACATTTAATAGAAGAAAGATCAGATCCATCACTGCGAAAATAAATGTACAACAATTAGATCTGGGAAAACTCCAGAGAAATTCATGACGAAAACATGAAGGATGAAATGCTTCCTATAGAAAGCAATATCCTTAAAACAAGCACTCACTGTTGTAAGACAATAAAGGACTCTGTACAACAGAATCTTTGAATAAAAAGTAACAATGACATGTATTAAGGACTGATATTAATATACTCCAGAATTTTGTTTAAAAAAAGTGGTTCCTTGTGAAGATTACCATTGAAAATGAACAAGTTAAGACTCCACCTTTATTAAATTCTATGCACATGGATGACAGTTCCCTGGCCTCTCTCTACCCCTAAATTCCTAGAACAAATGAAAAGTGAGAAAGCAGCAACTCTATACTCTCAGGAAATCTTATCTGAAGACAAGCTTTTACTACTACTGAGAAAGTGCTGGATTTCTTTTCTTCTACAGCTCGATTTTGCCATCTTTTATGAAAACCCAGACAGGAATGCTCCTTTGTAATGTTTTCCCCGTTAAACAGTCTTCATACATGTGTTATATAGGACCACAAGTCCCTGGAAATCACTACAGTGAAACTTCTACTTGCTTCTCATTTGTACAGAGGGATTCACCCAAAGAACCTGTTTAATGAAGCATAATAACAAAAGAAGCCTCTTTTCAAGGCCTAGGACAGGGGAGGTCTTCTTGTCACTCATCCCATCAGGGCACTACATCTGGGAGAAAATGAGTATCCATTTGCCTCCATTCTTTGACCAATTGAGGAATGGTTACTTTGAAGACATGGTGCCTTCTGTCTCTCCCAGTTCTGATCCTGTCTAGGGATCACAGTTGGTTTGACAATGGAGGACAGATCCTTTGGGTGTCTGGAGACAAAGCTGACATTCACTCAGGTGTGTTGGGTCTGACCCTTCAAATGGAGGCTGTTAGGTTTTTTCCTTCTTCTGATTCAGCAGTTTTGAGGAGGCTCTAAAGGGGTCTGAATCAGCAGCTTTTGCTATAAATTTCCATTCTGGGAGGAGAAGGTTACAGGGAGAGGACAGACCCCCCACACACACACAGAGGGTATGGGCTCTTCTAAGTACTTGCAGGTCTGTGATTGGTACGGACTTTGGCAAGAAACCAACAAAGTCTTATGGGAAAAATAACATCTGGAAGAACATCTTGCTGTTCAGTCATTAAGTCATGTGTGACTCTTTGTGACCCCATGGACTGAGCCCTTCAGGCTCTTCTGCCCATGGGATTTCCCAGGCAAGAATACTAGAGTGGGTTGCCGTTTTCTTCTCCAGGGGGATGAACATCTTGTCCTGCTATTTCTTCTTTAATGACTTGGTGAACCCTTCCACCAGGAACAGCTTCTGTTGTGAGCGCTCCAGGATTCAAAAGACTTGGTCATATCATACCTGAGGTCCTGAAGGAGGGCAGAGGCAATACCTGTGGCACAGTTATTGCAAAATGATAAGGCAAAAGGACGAGGAAACAGTACAGGATCTGGAGTCTGGAAGGTCTGTGAGCAAGGAGACAACACAAATATCAAATTAAGGTTGTAATTATTCTGCCTCCTATGTGAACTTGCTGCCTTGCCATGGGGTGCTCCTGCCTTTCTTCTGCTTTTTCCTCTTCTACCATTTCAAGCTCAGCCTCTACTTGAAGACTCATAGTATTATTTATTTTTCTTTTTTAATTAAAGGAAGAGAGTGACATGAAAAGAAAACTTATCTCCAGACTGAGAAAAGCCAAGAATTCCAGTATCCATTCAAAACAGCTTTTGGAGTACAGGCTCTTGTTCACGCTGGTTTTGTATCTGATAAACTTTTCATTCAATTTGAAGCTCAATGTGTCTGAAATCCAATGAAGTGAACCAAGCAAGGGATGTCGTCCAAACATGTTGAAGCACTTGTGGGTGAATCTCGGCCTTTATGTGTGTGCTTCTGCTCCTGTGAGAAGCCTCAGTCTCAGGCAGACTCCAAACTGCCAACTCAACAAGGCAAATAATAATTACTCCTAATGGCAATAATAATTATGGAACACGGTAGACCCAATATAAGGTTGATTATCTGTGGCTTTGGTGGGGCAGCCAAAGTTTCACACACTGTTTTTATAAAAATCAATCTCTGTCTCTGTCTCTCTCTCTCTCTCTCTCACACACACACAGACAAATACACATACACATTTGCCAAAAGAGATCTGGACAAACTCATTCCTCTGGTTTCCTGCAAAGTGCTTGACTACAGACCTAAATTAAATAAATAGCGGCTATCCACACAATGAGGGGGGATTGGGGCATGTTGAGTAATTGACACCACACACATACACACAGTCTCCCATTTTCCTTTTAGTTAAGTTTTAAACTTTCTCCAATTCCAGACTTTTACTGAGAGCCATGGCCAAATGTCAGATATGATGAATAATTGGAAGTATTCCTCCTTCTTTCTAAGGGAGATGGGAAGGAAAGAGGGAGGAAAGAAAGGAGAGAAGAAGAAAAGAAAGCCAGGATCCTAGATGAATGCCCTGCCATACTCATTCCACTTCAACTATGAATCAGAATCTCCCAACAGATTAAAGCCTTCTGCGGTGAAGCCCCAAGCCTACAGTTAGTGCCACAGCCAGTTCTCTATGAGATATTCACCCTGCTCCTCCCAGGAGGGGAGTTACCCTCTGAGCTGGGCTCTCTCTCTCCCACTCTAGATCTGGCTGTCACCACCTTCCAGGGACATCCGCATTAGCACTTAGGTATCTCACCCCGTATACCAATGATGTCAAGGTGTCAGAGAAATAAAAAGGGGCTGCTTCTGAAAACATAATCCATCAACCAAAAAGTCATTCTCTAGATAATGAGGAATTGTTTCAATTTTCTGAAAAACTAGGTGAAGGGTCTAATGCGAATCTACATGAGTTTTTTTCCCTTTTAAAACTTATTATGCTTGTTAATCACTGTGACTATTCTTTAAAAGTGGTTCCAAGGGGCTGGTGTAGTTTATTGTCATGTAAGAAGGGGTTATAAAGGACATTCAGGACATGCCATGTGGAATACACAGAATATACCTGAAAAATTTCTTCAAAGGTTTTGAATAATATTATATACATGTCAAATGGCTTAAATAATGTTCCAGTAAAGCAAATTATTATGAAGTAGGTGTATATATATTCACCACTCACACACACATAATTTTCATTTGGATGAAATTGGACATTAAAATTCCCCAGTGTCCTTTAATAACACACAATTTAGTTAAGATTATTTTTAAATTCATTCCTTCAAAATTTTAGAGAGGCTGTGATTTGAAATAAGCATCTATAAATTTGCATTTTTGTTTAGTTTTGTCATTAAAAAATATACTCTGACTCAATATAGGGTTACAGAAAGCTTTGGCGGTAGACTCAAGCTTCACTGAGTTTGCAACTTCAACAAAAATGGCATCTCTCATACTACCCAAACACCACTGCAGTGGAAGCAGACTCTAGTTCTCTTCAGTCCAGTACTGTACTGCTTATCTCTTTAGGCATTCAATTTGAAGCAAGACTCTCAAGTGAGAAAAAAATGTCACACTAAGCAGTGATCCCCAAGAGTCTGCCAAACACCTGGCCACCAGCCCCTATGGACACTGAGAACACCATCATGCATTTGACAAGTGTTCAGTGGCTTGCTGACTTGGGGATGGGTTTTCGTTGTGGCAATCATTATGATTGTCTATGTAGAAATGTTTATGGATTTTATGGACTGAAAATAATATATTGGAGGTCAGTGGTGAACTGTTGTGTATTTGGCTTATGAATTACCCTATCTGAACCAATATATGATGAGTATACTCAGGAAGTCATTTCTGGCATTTCAAAGATTTCTGGGGCCATCTGTTCTCTGCAAAGACCTGCACCTCTGCAAAAGTCAGCCAAGCACATTCCGGCATGTCTGTACCCCCCACACTCACAAGGGTCCTATCATTTTACAGACTTTACCGACCTATTCACCAGCCAGAATGCACTTTGCCAAAGGGGGGAAAACTATAAAACTCCAAATTCTTTTAAATGTGTCTGGTACCATTAAGAATGTTTATTGCTCTATAGAAATTTTACAGTTGATATTTACCAAAAGCACAACATACTTGGTAAACAGATTACCGGATTGTCTGCTAAATGTGATGTATCTGTTTTTATGAAATTTCTTCTTCCATAATCCCTACCAGCCAAGAAGTATCATGGGAGAATATTAGTCATGATAAGGAAACAAATATGCTCAAAAGAACAAGAAAAGGGCAATGGTTAGACAATCTAGTTTCATTCTTTCATTTTATAAGATGGAAAAGTAGGGCCCTGAGAGGTCAAGGGGGCTGTTCAAAGTCCCAGAACTTGTGAGTGATGGAGTCAGAGCCACCAGCAGTGGCTCTCAGTCTCTAGTAACTACATTGTACTGTCCACTGAGATAGGATTCCATCTGTATGTACCTGAAACATAATATAAGGGATTCCCTTTATATCCAAAATCCAAGGCCAAATTGGTTATTTCTGTGATATTCTCATCCAACCAAAGGTAAAAGGTCCACAGAATTTGTATCTCCTTTAACTAAATCCTCCACAAAAAGAGTATTAAAAATGACAGTAGAAAAAATCCATTTGGCCTAATATTATTGAAAAATACATATAAGAGGATCTATTGAATCATTTACCTTCTAAATCCTAAAATGTCCAGTTATATGACTACATAGTATTGCAATGAGGGCCACAGACTATCTGCAGTTCTTCCCTTTTAACTCAGAGTCTACTTGTCAATCAGTACAAGTAAGAGTTATTTATACTTCATGAAACATATAGTCTTTAAGAATGTGAAAGTTACAAATAATCAGAAATGTCCACTGGGATACAGCCATGTTACCTGTACATGCTCAGCCTTCAAACAAGCAAAGTGTACTCCCAGTTACAAAGGACCATCTCTGCTTTACCAGATTCATTTCCCCTCACATACTCACCTTGCAGAGCACAGCACACACCAGTCCTTCCCCCACGTTACTATCCCTTTTCATGTTCTTGAAGGAATGGTTACACTTAGTCCTGGGACTCATTCTAAACACAACACTGGGACTCATGTAAACCTACAGTGGTGAGCCAGCTTGGTGTTCTGGCCCTGAAAACAGAAAATAATGAGCCAATTCCCACGTAGGAACTATGACAAGCATAGAAAGGTGCAGTTAATCATTGAATTCTATATTAAGATAAACATATATCCTCAGTTTCCAATGTTTAGTTATTTGGCACCTTACCCAAGGTTTTCCCCTTGGAAAACACTAAATACTGACAGAAGCTAGACCTTTATGTTTCAGGTCTTCTATAAAGTAACCCCCCAAATAATAAATCCAAAAAAGAAGACACTGGCCTGCATTTTTCCATAAAGCTATATCTGGCAATATAATTGTTCCAGTTTCTTGTATTACATTTGTACTATATCTTTCACTGTTGTATTATATCTTTCACTGTTGTGCTGTTGTTTAGGTGTTTTTCTAGTGAGCTCTTCAGCAATAAGTCACTTTTAGTAAAATGAAAATAAAAGAACAATTTGCTGATAGGATTAATTCAAGGGAGGAAACTCCATAGTCATGTATACAGTCCTGAGCCTCCAAGGAACTTACCTTCCAAGTAGTTTTCAAAATTACACTTATTATGAAAACCATCAGCCTTTTAGTGCTGGATAGGGCTTGAGAATTTTCTAGCAATGCCTCCTCATTTTACATGTAAGGAAGTCAAAACTTGGAGAAGTCAACTTCATTTGGACCCATGGGACAGTGGTTTGGCTTCCAGTTCCAGCCCTTATCTTTATCCATATAACCTGGGGCAAGCCACATAATCACTGAACCTCACTTTACTCAGTTGTAAAATGGGTGCAAAATCTCCATGTAACAGAATTATAAATTTGTTGTGATTCACCGAGGAGTTGAACCTGGACGTCAAGTCTCTCTGTCTTCATATGTTAGGACCCTTCTCTTGACTGCACTGGTCTCCTCTTTCCAAACATTCCCAAGCCCTGCTCTGTTCTTACACATATGAGTATAAGAATGCCTCCTGAAACTCAGATAATCTAGAACCCCAAACTCAGCTCCAAGAGGAAAACAGACCAAAAGAGAAAAGAAATTTGAGACAGAAAAGAAGCAATGAATGAGGATTGTGTTGCTGAGAGTGACCTGTGATCAGCTGGTTAACCTTTTAAAGTATAGACGAAGGAAGGGGGACCCAGGGCAAATGTGCACTTGGCCAAGATTATAAACATTTTTGAGTGGCGGAGCCTAAACCCATGACCTCTGAACTTCTGGTCAATACTTGTATAAGACTCCCCTCTAACCTGACTTGGTTTGGCTCTGAGTAAGCTTGTCTTTTCCAGGCATATCTTTTCAATATGCTACACAAAAGAACAGTGTCTAGATTTACAACAGACACAGACTGAATGATCCTGGGCTATTTTCTCTAGAAGCAGACCTGTGCCTTGTTGTTGTTCAGTTGCTAGGTCATGTCCCACTCTTTTTGACCCCATGAACTGCAGCATACTGGCTTCCTTGTCCTTCACTATCTCCTGCAGTTTGCTTAAACTCATGTCCCTTGAGGCGGTGATGCCATCCAACCATCTCATCCTCTGTTATTCCCTACTCCTCCTGCTTTCAATCTTTCCCAGCATCAGAATATTTTCCAAAGAGTTGTCTCTTTGTGTGGTGACTCACTGGTGTGCCTATCTGTTCTAAAAATGGGAGGAGACAGTTAAAACACACAGAGACACTTATATGGAAAGTTCTGGAAATCCGTGAGCAGGGCTTCTGTTTATAAGATCCAGAAATGAGACTCTCCCCCAGTAAGATGTCACAGGTAAAGACATCTATCCACACAGGAATTAGAATAGCCTGGAAGTCACACTTTATCTGGGCAGGGGACAGGTTCTTCCTATAAACCATGAAGCCAAATGTAAAGCAAACAAATGGTTGGGACAAGGACAGCCACTCTCAGGCAGGAATCTGGTTTTCTTAAAAGTGAGAGGATTTGGTCAAGAGATCTCCCACGTACAGACTCTCTCTCTGTATCCATGTGCTCTCACGACCTGCAAACTCCCTTTCTGAGGGCCAGGGAACTTCTGTATTTTCCTCCTGAAGGATTTAAGCAGCTGAAGGAAACTCAGTGTGTCTACCTCTGCCCTTGACCAGCCTGTAAGTATGTGAAGGAAGCACTTCCAACTGTAACCAGAGGCTAAGCATTAACCAACTCGTGTGGGTAGATGACTCTCCCAAACAGTCAGACATTCTCATGTATCTTTCACAGCACTGGGATTGCTACAGGCAGAAGCACAGGGAAAGCATGTGCTTTGAGTTTCAACAGAACCACATTTAAAACTCTGCTCATCTCACTGGCTGAGTGACTCTGGATAAGTTACTTCTCTTCCTTGAGCAGTAAGACTGGAGCAAATAATGTCTGCCTCTCCAGACTCTTGGAGAATGATAGAAAGCAACATGCAAAGATAAATCAGTGCTCTGCACATAGATGATACTGGATAAATGTTTGCTCCCTTTCTTCTCTGTAGTATCAGCCTGTTAATCCAAAACTTCTCTAACAAATATCCTGAGCCACCAAAGAGTGACTTTCAATTTTCTTTCCTAAGAAGACTAGCTTTTACGAACTGAAAATTTGTCTCCCTACAAATTCATATGTTGTTTTAGTCACTCAGTCATATCTGACTCCTTGCAAACCCATGGGCTGTAGCCCACCAGGCTACTCTCTGTCTATGGAATTCTCCAGGCAAGAATACTGGAGTGGATAGACATTCCCTTCTTCACCAAATTCATATATTGAAGGTATAACTCCATGTGATGGTTAGGGGTGGGGCCTTTGAAGGTAATTAGGTTTGAATGAGGTCATGAGTCCCTATAATGGGATTAGCGTACTAAGAAGAGGGAGAGATACCAGAGGTCTCACTCTCTGTCTCTTTCTCCTCTCTCTGAAGTGAAGAAGTGAAAGTCGCTCAGTTGTGTCTGACTCTTTGCTATCTCATGGACTATACAGTCCATGGAAATCTCCAGGCCAGAATACTGGAGTGGGTAGCTGTTCCCTTCTCCAGGGGATCTTCCTAACCCAGGGATCGAACCCACATCTCCCACATTGCAAGTAGATTCTTTACAAATTGAGCCACAGGGGAAGCCCAAGAATACTGGAGTGGGTAGCCTATCCCTTCTCCAGCAGATCTTCCCAACCCAATTATCAAACCAGGGTCTCATGCATTGCTGGCTGATTCTTTATTGACTGAACTATCAGGGAAGCCCTCTCCTCTCTCTGTCAATCTGCCTGTCTCTCTCTCTGTATGCACAGAGAAGTGATCAGGTGAGCACACAGTGAGATGACAGTCATCTGTGAGTCAGGAAGACGGCCCTCACCAAGAATCAAATCTGCCAGCACCTTGACCTTGGACTTTCCAGCCTCCAAAACTGGGAAGTAGACATCTATTGTTTAAGTGAAGATACCTGCCTTGCTGTGTTCCAGGTGAGGAACTGAGACACTAAGACACAACAAAGCTGCCCTGAGGGATCACAGGCAAGAATCAAGACTAGGAGAGGAGAGCAGAGGTGCTTTTCTGCTTCTTGGAAGATGCAACCACATGCTGTGGCATCCTGGCTCTGCCCGCTTCATCTGGCCACAATACCTTGTGGGATTACAACTTTTGAATGTTAAGAAACCTTATATTTCCTCAAATATCAATACTTAATGTTTCGTTCCACACATAAAACTCTGTGAGTAGAAAGCTGCTGGCCCTCTTGTCAGAGGTAATTTCTCAAGGTTCTGCACGGGATTTAACGGGAGCCATATGGTTAAGTCCATCAACCCTCCCAGAAAGCATTCCCCTGAAGGGCCTCATAAATGTTCTTGGGGCTGTGAAAGACCCAGCAACTTTCTAATAATAAAGCAATGTTCATAGCCGTGATATTCCGCAACACACAAAGCAGGAAATAATGGCTTCGGGTCTGAATTACTCAAAGGGGGCTTCAAGCTGTCCTAGATAGGGGTTTAGGGGTGGGAACAGGGAGTGATAAGCCAGGACCTGCTGGCTGCTGCATCAAGGAGGAAGAGGTTGGCCTGCACCCTGCTAGCACTGGCCTGCAGTGGGCAGTGACAGTCTAATTCATGCTATTGGTTTGTGGAGTTTAAGAAAACTCTTCATAATGGATGTATACACCTATGCCTATAACAGGATAAGCATACTCAAACTGTGAAATGTGAAAGTGAAAGTGCTGGTCGCTTAGTCATGTCCAAGTCTTTGTGACCCCATGGACTGTAGCCCGTTAGGCTCCTCTGTCAATGAACTCTTTCAGGCAAGAAAACTGGAGTGAGTAGCCATTCCCTTCTCCAAGGGATCTTCCCAACCCAGGGATTGAACCCAGGTCTCCTGCATTGTAGGCAAATTCTTTATAGTCTGAGTCAACTGTAAGCTGATCTTTTACATAAGTTTTCTTTAAGCAGTGGCTTTTTGTGGTCGCATCATTTACTGACCTTTTCCCTCCCTTTATTCAGAACGACAGACACAGAAATCCTTGAATCAATTAACATTCCCATCTCAATGGACACCTCAAGCATCGACAGCAACTCATACAAAAAACCACATGACTCTTCCAAAAGGCAAAGTGGCATTGTTTTTTATATCAGTAAATTCTGAGATGTGATAAGCTCTTCTTTTATTACTATACTATCATTTTTTTACAAAAGCTCAGAACGGGTGAGAGAAATACAATTTATGATGAGTATCAGCTCCTTTATATTTTTACAAGATTTGCTATATTTTCTATAAATTTCTGGCCAAGTCTTAGATCTACATTGCCTAAATACAGCTTCATGCAAATAGAGTATATGATGAAACAGCTAATATACCTATAAACATACATGTGCCAAGACTAAACTGGCATAAAATCAGAGAGAGGTTTTATATATACATACTATTGAACATATTTTCAAATTTCTTGATATCCTAACTAGAATATTCCAGAAAAAATTAGATATCTTCTTTTCAAATATCAGCCTTGGTAGGAACATTTGTATATCCTGACATTAGATATATCACATCTACACTGTAAACAATTACTGGCAAATAATTTTTTTTACCAATAATCTAACAAGCTTATACATATGCCAGTTCCATAGCAGAAGTAAATCTATAGAACATTTTGAATATAGGAAGAAATTTTGTGGACTATTTTGCAAGTGCCTCCCACAACCTGTCAGAACTCTGTACTGATAGCCATTGTTGTAGACCACCTCATTCCATATTACTTTCATTGTCTTCCTAAAAAATTACCAAGCACGAATTACCTAATAACTTTGGTCCATAAAGAGAAATAGGTTTCTCTAGGAATTTACTGTTGTTCAGTTGCTATGTCATGTCCAACTCTTTTGCAGCCCCATGGAATGTAGCTTGCCAGGCTCCTCTGTCCATGGGATTATCCCAGACAAGACTAGTGGGGCAGGTTTCCATTTCCTTCTCTAGAAGATCTTCCTAATCCAGGGATCAAACCTGTGTCTCCTGCTTGACAGGCAAATTCTTAACCACTGAGCCACCAAGGAAAGCTAGGATCTATTAAAATTGTAGCCACCCACTCAACTGATTGCTGGCTCCTACAAAAATGTCTCATATGAGGAGAGAAAGAGACAGAATTAGAAAGAAAGAACTTATACTACCGATATCTGCTCTTCTACCAATCTCTGAGGAGTTGAAGACTTGATCCTGAATTAATGAGCCTGTTACATGATCTCTAATTTAAAAAAAAAAATGACTACAGGAGAGCTATTGCTTGGAATCTGCCACATATTTGGTCCAAGGCAGAATCAATTTCGTCTATATTTAACACATGCTTGTTTTCTGTCTCGCTTGTCTCCCCCACACCCCATGGCTCCCTCTTTTTCTTTTTCCATCTGGAAAACTTATCTCCTAAAACACTACCATCAATCAGCCAAAGGCACTCTTCTCGACAGGGTGTCTGCCAGTTTGACTAAGCACAAGTAGTCACTGGTTTGGGGATGCCTCCCACACTCTGCAACACTGTGTTTTTCTAGCCTGCCTAACCACACGAGTGCAATTTGGGATATTTATACTTACCTCCAGTTTCTATTGGGACAAAAAGCACTACTTGGACAGAACTGGGCATTGGCAATGCAAGGGGGTGATAGAGGATAGACTGAAGGTTGCCCACGTGGCTTGTCTATCTCAGGCTTTCGCATTTCCACCCATTTGGTCCTATGTTAACTCAGTGTCTGCTCCAAAAATTTGAAAATCAAATGTTCACAAGGATGCCTACAGTTTGTTCCCCAAATCTTTCTTAGAAGCAGGCACTGTTCCCATTTCCAGTCCTTCATGTCAATATCACTCCCAATATATTCAAACCTCTAAGTTTAAATACAGCATGAAGCGGGGATGGTGGCAGAAAGGAGAATAAAAATGAGATTGGCAACAGAAACCCAGCACTGGTCAAAGGGAAGAAAAGAGGGGAAGGGGAGATGGTGGCCCCCTCTCTCTCCCACAAAGTTCTATTCGTGAACACGCCCACTGGCCACAGCAAAAAAGCCCTGTGCGTGGGCACAGGTGGGTCCCAGCCTCTCTGGCTGGGTGCAGCTTAAGCACGGAGCCTGAATGAAGACTTTCATTGCTGTTTGCTGTTTTTGTTGGCCAGTAGCCATGGCAAACATTTGCAGGTGGCTTGGCCAGATTTTGACACTTAAATATTTGAGGTTGTGATAAAAATCAGAATATTACTACAATATGGTTCTGTGCAGCCTCAGAGAAAAAAAAAAAAGCAAACTATCTGCAGTCTCAAATGCTCATTTAAAGACACAGTCTCCAGAGGGAACTCATGGTTTAAAATAAGTACTCATTTCCTCTTTGCTGAGAGAAATAAAAGAGTCAGCCATCCCCAAATGTTACCACCTAGAGTTTCATTCTGAGTCCACTGGTGAGATGGGTTGCTGAGCCCCCATGATCATCCGGGCAAGGTTTTAGATGGGTCACATGGAGAAAAATGGAAATGACAGGGTGTGGGGGTTGGAACCAACATGGTAAGCACAACAGGGAAGGATCTGAAGCAAGAAACAGCCTCCCTCAAGCTTGGCAAAGAGACAGAGTCCTAAAAGTGACAATTATCTCCTAGAAAACACCAGGAGAGACACATAACACCCAGGACTGGGAATAAATGGGAAGACAGAGTGGGTCGGGAGATGGCACATACCCCCACCTGACAGGGCACAGTGACACAGCCTAGAAAATGTCATCCAACTGTACAGCCCTGGGCCAGCTGGGTAAATTATTGACAGAGTCAACACCCATCTTAGAATTTAGTGCTAACCCTTAAAAGATTGTTTCACAAAAACCACCATTGTACTAACAATGGTCAAATACTAAGGGCCTCTAAGAGGGAAGTTGGGGGGCAGGAGGCAGAAGAACTCCAGGGGAGAAGGAATGCTGTAAAAATGCTAATAAAATCTAGCACATTTTATGTTTTTTCCCCTTGAAAGAAAAATAAAATAATTATAATTAGCTCGCCTAACTGTGAATTGTTTGCCCAAAGCCAAGCCACTGGAGTGAAGGAGTCCCTTGAGACTGAGATACTGTCTTTAACAACCCCACCTTCTTAGTATATTACAGGTTTTTACTTTGGACGGAGAAGCATTTACTCCCATAGACATTTGAGAAAAAAAGTATTCTTTCGCAGACACACTTGCAACTTTAGCACTGGCTTATTCCAACAAAGCCAAGCATTCAAATGGCCAGATTAATTTTCTGTTTCTTGAATGGGAAACCAAAGGGTCCCATGGCAAACTCACAACATAGTTATTACCCACAACTCTCATTTGTTAAGATTTGTCTTCATATGGCTCAACCCACCCTGATGAGTTGAAAAATGTGAGAGACAAGATACCCTTTCTAGCGTATTCTGAGGAGGGATAAGCCATTGTCCCTAGTGCTCCCTCTGGGTGGGGAATTCTTACATGCATTTACCAGCTGAGCCACAAGGGAAGCCTTCTTACATGCATTTAAAACAAGGAAGGGAAAAGACATACTGACAAAGAGTGAAATAGCTTCTAATTTTTTCTTAAAATCACCATATCTACTATTCAGTGGAATATTCAAACTAAATTCTGAAGTGCACACCAAACACAGCAAGCTCCCTTTCCTATTTTAAACAGAGAATTCTAGGAACAAGGAGCAAGCAGTTCTCAGCATCCAGCAACATAAATTGATCATAGCTCTTTGACTTAAGTTACTACTTTTTCTTCCTAAGATCCCAAGCACTCTTAAATCTTTTATTTCCTTTTCGAGTTACTCTTGTGAGGGTGGAGAGAAGTGACACCATCCTCATTCTGGAGAGCAGGAAGCTGGGCCAGGAGTTTGCATTTCTAAGAAGCTCCTGGGTAATACCCATGCTGCCAGTCCCCAGACCACACTCTGAGTAACAAGGACCAAGAGCTATCACATGATAGTCAGGAGTGAGTGCTTGTTCTATGCCATGATACAGTGTCTGGGAACATTCTACCTATTTTTCTCAATGCCTCAGTATTATCCTTTTTACATAAAAGAGAAGGATAGGGTCTGCCTTCTTTGTTTTGTCTCCTCCAGGAATGAATATGAACCAGTGCAGAAAGAGAGGCAAGCTAATGAGAAGGTATTAATATTAACAAGAGAAAGAAGAAAGAAGAACCATCAGAGAGAAGGAGGACTGTGGAAATACACCAGAGACACAGGCGTTGGACTTTGGTCTTAGGAATGGAGGCACATACTTTGTTAGCGAGGAAGCTGGGCGGGTGACACTTCCCTCCACCATCCTCAAGCATTCGTCCTGAGAACTACACACTGCTTAAAGTTCAAGAATCTTCTCTGAAGGAACAATGACACAGAGCGACTTGCTCTTCTCTCCAGAGTTAAGGTCAAAGAGCTTCTACCAAACACAGGCTTCCTCTACCTTTCTCCCATCAAAAACCTCACTCTGAGCTCTAGGCAGTATCACACCAGCCAGGAAAATCAAACTTCTCTCTTATTCAGCCTGCAGACTAGAAACCAGAAGAAAGTCCAGAACCTTCCTTGAGCTCCAGCCAGGACCCAGAGACAACCAAGGAGATCTCCTTACCCGATCTGGCGGTTGGTGGAAGGGGCCTGCGTGATGACAGAGCTGGACTGGGGTGACGGCGTGGCTTGCTGAATCACAACGCTGGTGTCATGGCTGGGCATCCGGGCGCTGCCAAGCTGGTGAGCTCCAGGCCCCGACATGGCCCCACCAACGGGGTTATGCATCGAGATATTCTGCCCAGAGAAGACAGAGGGGAAAGGGTCAGAAGAGGTTAATACTTTATTCTGCTCTCAGGCTTTCAAAGGCCAAACTGGGGAATCTGGTCATGTCAACTAAATACAGAGTTATGGCTTCTGGCAAGTTACGGGTCCATTTATTTTGTTATAACTGACAGCTTCAAGGAGGTGAAAAATAACTATTCGCCTTAAGAGTAAAGCACATAAGAAAATACCTGGAAGTTCACTAATCACCCTGCCACCTCCCCATGTGAGGTTTAGTGCATATCTGCTCTGACTTGGGGTGATATATATTCCATTTGAAAATGATTTCTGTGGTAAGTGCATAACATTATGATTTAGTGAAAAGCCATTCAGCACCCTGCTTTGAATGACAAGCACACTTGTTATTTTTTCTTTTTCAGTCCTATAAAAGTAACCGCCTCCTTTCTCCCCCAGGAAACTACTTTTCCAAATCATAATCTGGGTATGCATGACCCAAGCTCAACAACCTAGGGAGTGAGGATGTAGACTGTAAAAGACAACAGGGTGTGTGGGGTTCAATGACGAGACTGAAAGTTTCAACTCTTTATTGTTTCTCCATAAGATAAATCTCTAATACTTTGGTTGAATCATGGAATACTGACAACACTTGTTCACCTGTTTACTTGTTCATTGTCTTTTCCTCTAGAACATACAATGTTTGTGTTCATGACTCCATCCCATGGGATTGGAGCAGAGTAGGCATTCAGTAAATATACATACACACATGAATAAAGTAGGGAAGAAAATAAGGGCACAACTGAGTCACCTGAATGATTTAACATCCTGTCTTTATTTCTGGTGATTTGAGTGAAGGCGTCTTTCCTTAAAATTCAAAAGTAAGGTAAAGTATGGGCTTCCCAGGTGGCATTAGTGGTAGAGAACCTGCCAATTCAGGAGATATAAGAGACACAGTTTCGATCCCCAGGTTGGGAAGATCCCCTGGAAGAGGGAAACCCACTTCACTATTCTTGGGTGGAGAATCCCATGGACAGAGGAGCCTGGAGGGCTACAATCCATAGGGTCGCAAAGATCTGCACATGACTGAAATGACTTAGCATGCATGCAAGGTAAAATATGCATGATAAAGCTAGCTTAAAAGACAGTGCCTTATTTTTTTTTAATTGGAGGATAATTGCTTTACAGTGTTACAGTGGTCTCTGCCATGCACCAATGCAAATCAGTCATACTTTTATATATATATATAAATATTGATTTATATATATATATATATATATATATATATATATATGTCTATCCCCTCCCTGTTGAGCTCCCCTCCTCCTGCCATCCCAACTCTCTAGGTCATCACAGAGTGCCAGGCTGGGCTTCCTGTGCTATACAGCAGCTCTATGCTAGTTATCTGTTTCACATGTGAAAGTGTATCTAAGTCAATGCTTAGAAAAGAATGTCACTGGGGCAACAAGAGAGGATTCACACTGAGACATAAGAGGGCTGAAATGTGAGAAATTCAGAACCTAGAAAAGAAAAAGAAAGTACAGGACAAAGTTACATAAGTCAGTGGGCCACTGAAAACATCCAAGTACAGCTCTTTAGCCTAGAAGGGTATGGAAATCTGAGAGGTCAGTTGGACAGTGGGCTGAGGATGACAGGAAAGAAATGGAGTGTCACTAGCAATTTACTAGAGGAAAAATATCTATCTGTCTGTGCTTTGGGGTTAGCAAAGAAGAAAATAAACAGTACCCAGGAGAACAGGAAGTGGTTTTTGAAGTTCTTCTGCAAAGAACAGGATTTCCTGCACTATGTGTTAAATGATGGTGATAACATATATGGTGGCAGGGGTGGTTGTGTCCATCACTTTGCACCTTTCCCAGGTTTCTGATTTTAAATCCTGACCACACAGTCTGTCCAGAGTCCAGATGGCAACTGGGCACCTGGCTTAGACTGTGAGCTGACTGTGTTGTCATGGGGTCCCAAAGGCATGAACAGGCTTAGACACACACATATGATCCAAAGGCTCCACTTATATACTGGAAGGTTTTTCTGACATGGGAAAATATTGTGGTTGGTTCAAGTAAGATGAAAGGAAATAGTGATTTGTATTGGGGTGGCAGCACAGGGATATGCTTGAGTTCTTTTTATGGGATCTAGAGGTATAGAGAATCAAATGAAAAGTAATAGTGAAAATAAAGATAATTATTATTTCTTTCAAAAGTGAACCTCAACAAACTTATTTTCCTAGGTCTTAGTGTGAGCTTGTGATGAAGTAAACATTGCAAGTATTATTTTTCCATTGTTTAGATCCTTAAAGATATTCAAAACTTTTCATCTTATTCACAGTCACCTATTTTGTCAATAATAGATCTCAGGCACAGAAAGATTTCTGACTCATTTTGTTATTTCTGTTGTGCTAGTGAAAGTTATCAACAGAGCCATATGATTTTAAAAATAATTTTCTTTAAGTTCATGCTGCTGCTGCTGCTAAGTCACTTCAGTCGTGTCCAACTCTGTGAGACCTCATAGACGGCAGCCCACCAGGCTCCCTCATCCCTGAGATTCTCCAGGCAAGAGCACTGGAGTGGGTTGCCATTTCCTTCTCCAATGCATGAAAGTGAAAATGGAGTTGGTTCAGTTGTGTCCGATTCTTTGCAGTCCACCAGGGTCCTCCATCCGTGGGATTTTCCAGGCAAGAATACTGGAGTGGGGTGCCATCATCTTCTCTGTTAAGTTCATGACAATAATATAAAATGTCTAAACCCTTCTTGAGTTACCTTTAGCATCTCTTTTCTATCACCCCCACACAGACTCCCCAAGTATCATAAATTCAATGCAAGCATCATTCTTCTCTTTCTGTCTCTTCTTCCACCCACTTCCACCCAACCATCATTATCTTCTTTCCTGAAGTCAACAAGCACTCTCCTAATTGGTCCCCTGTCACTCTCTTTGACTTCCTTTCCTCCTCCTTCCCATACTACAGCCACAGTCATCTTTTCAAAAGGCAAAACTGAGCACATCAATACAGATCCCTCTACATTGTCCACCCTGTCCAGGCTGCTTAGATGGCTTCTCATGGTTTAGAAGATCCTAACAGCACCCTCTGCATGACCTTCAAGGCCTGCATGAGAGCCTTCCGACCCCCCCAGCTCATCTTACACCACCTTCACTCTTGCTCTCCGTGATTCACTCGACCTGCAGGAATTTTCCTGCTCTCATCCTAAACGTGCTCCATACATCGGTACTTGTGCTCTTTCCCTATCTGCACCTTCAAATCATAAACTGAGCATCATGTGAGAATGTCTTCCCTGACCTCTCCAAGGATGAGCACCATCTCCCCCTCCTTCACGGCACTTTACACAAATTCACAATTGTCTTCGATTATTTGATTAATATCTATTGCTCCCTCTAGAATATAAGTACGATGAGAGAAGGGACTAAATTTGACTTTACTCCCCACTGAGTCTCTGTTGCCCAGATCAGTGCCCAGCATAAGGTAGGCACACAGTAAACTACAGAGAATGAGTAAACTATAAAATGACATTCCTAAAATATTCAGTATGATGAAATCTTACCTTTTATTTCTTGGGTGAATTTTGAGAATGTGAGCTCTTTTGTCTGTTTACCTTAAAATCTCAAAGTATGCTCATAATGAGAGATGTTAAGATATGCTAGATATGAAAGTACCTGTTTGATTATGGGGTAGAGAAATAGGATCAGAATCAAGAAGAAAGCCACAAGCATGGAACATACACTGGAAATTAAAGTCTTTGAAAAGACATTGAATGAGTCCTTGAAGGAAAGTACTAAGAAATGAACTTTAAGTCTTTAAGCACTTTGGCTCAAATGATATGTCCATAACAATTCTTTATCTTCACCATGAAAACCAAGAAAACCTTTGTTCAAAGTTTTTGAAACACAGTACAAAGAAAGGGTTTGGTTTATTCAGAGTGAAGCATGTTAAATGAGAGAAAGAAATACCTTTCCCCTCAAAAAGTCTAGGAATGTTGTCTGACAATCATTAAAAAGAATATAAAAGACTACCAGGAATATACTTCACACACATCCACAACAACATTTTTAAGAGATCTCTTTGTTTCTGTGATATCCTTTAGAGGAGGAAAAACTCCTAAAAGTTATGCTATTCTTCAAAAATCTCCTTTCTCCCCCACATATGAAATCTGCAATTCTCCAGCCTCCTCTCCCAAGACCCAGAGAGTAATTTCAAAACATTTTGGAAAAATAAACAAATTTAAGCAAGCATTATCATTTTGCATTAAGAGAAGATGATTTTTTTTCTTTCAGCATTACATAGTAACTCAAACATGAAATTACTTTCTGAATTCACATTTTCCTAATTATGGGTTCAAAACCTGTCTTCCTTGATAAAAGAATGGCATTTTATCTTTAGATGAATTAAATATCCAATTTCAAAAACACAAAGAGTGACTGTATCTCGCTGAGTTACTTTTGTTAGTATAGGTGCGTAGACTTGGAGCTGGAGAAACAACGTCACCAACCAGTGATGGATGTCAACATACAGTGAAGAATCTGGGGGTTCAACCTTTGCCCTTTTCTTGTTCAACGTTTTTATCAACAGCTTGGATGAGGATGTAAATTCATGCTTGTCAAATCTGTGGTTGACACAATATTGGGAGGCATCACTAACATTCTGGATAGTAGAGCATGGTTTTACTTGAGCCAACTGTGTGATCTGGCCTCCAAAAATGCTAACATAAATCTAGGTTGCTGTAGGAGAAGTGCAAAGTCCAGATCAAGGGAAGTAATTATTTCACTGTCGAGCACATCGGACTGACCACATTTGGCCACCACATTTTTAGGGGGAAATTGACAAATAGGCAGGAATGAAAGCAATGGAGGCATCCAAAAACACATCACAGGAAGAGTGGTAGGAGAATCAGGGAATATTTAGTCTGAAGAAAAGAAGGCTTAGAGGTCATGCTAACTGCCTTTCAAATATTTGCAGTATTATACATAGTCTATGTTGCTCCAGAGGGCATAATTTCAAAAATTGGGATCAAGATGATAAAAGCCAACAATAACTACAATTTGAGTACCTATTGAAGCAGCTATTATGTTAGATGCTTTATAAACTGTTCCTCGAATCCTCACAATGACCCTGTAAGATAGGCATATACTATTCTAATTTTAAGATGAGAAAAAAAGTAAACCTATACACCAACACTAATACCATTCCATTCCCCTCTGGCCACACTCACTCCTTCTGGACTAGCACTTTAAAAATAGAAATCTAACCTTTAGTTAGGATAAATTTACCAATATGTAGGGATAACCAAAGACAAAACAAGTTGCCTTATAAAATACTGAGCTTCCAAGCATCAGATTTAAGCTGGTAGGTACTAGTGGACATGTATAAAGGATGTCACCAAGAGGATTCTTACAGCCAGAGGGAGATGGCACTAAATGATCTCTAAGGTCTCCTCTTGCTAAGATTCTCTCAAAATATATGGTTCATAATTTGGCTCAGATGCGTCCAAATAATTAGTAACATGTGATAACTTTGAAAATATACTGGCTTAAGAGTTAAGAGGTCTCTTCCAGTTCAGTCTCTCTACCCCTCCTTATAGTCATATAACCTGCATAAATCATTCAGCTCCCCTTGATTTCACAGCCTATCACTAAAAGGGGTGCAGTGGACCACATGGTCTCCATGATCTTTTCCAGCTCTGCTACTCTACATGTCTTTCTATGTTACATTTTATGAGACATTAAATATCCAAACAGACTTTTTAGACTTGATTCAAGGGCTTACAGACATTGATTTTACTCCATAACATAAGCTTTTGCAGAAATGAGCCTTCCAAAAATTATAGCTTTCCACCAGACCCAAGGGATCATGATTGAGGGAACATACCTAACAAAATAAAATTTCTCAAACATCAAAGATGAAACCATTTTCACCTAAAATTTTCCCCTCTTTAGTTTAGATTTCTCTGCATGTCCTTGGCCTTCTTCTTTACTTTATGTCCTGCAATATACCTTGCTCTCCATTTACTGTTGTTCAGAGACATAAAGGGTGTGTGAACGGGATGAGAACCGGGGTAATAATGAGTCTTGATTGCATAGTCAGTGAGTTTGAGGTAGAGTGGTAATTGTTCTACATGCATGGGCTTGGAAACCAATATTGAAAAAACAACCTGATGTATATGAATATAAGTCCATACTCTTACAAATAACTATAATTTCAGGGTGTGGTAATGCAGGATGAAGGGAGGTGGACCACAAATGAAAATGAAGGTTGGAGCATACAGACAAAATGATGTTGATTCCCATAAAGTCCCAAAATGTTATCTTCAAATCTATATTCTTTCCAACTGCCAAGGTGTGGAGACTTTATAAGCCATGGTCATCCCAACACGCGTTTACAAGTTGAGTTGTGCAATCTTAGAATTGTCTGCATCTTAATGATGCCCAGGCAGTTAGGGAGACTTTTAGAACTTCTCCGGTGTAAACATCCATGAACTGCATCCAAAAGATGTCTGAGACTTTGACAGAATAACAAAGGTTCTAACCTTCTGGAAGATTCTAGGCTCTCTGGAAGTGTCAGAGAGACTCTAGAGGGTCTTGACTCCTTTCTGATGCTCTTGAGAGCTGTAATGGTATGAGTATTTTGAATCCCACTGAGAAGGTGGGCTGTTCCATGACAAAGGAGACAGTGTGGAATTATATGAGGCAGGCTGGGGTTGGGGGAGAACAGGGGTCATGCAGGTTACCTCTCTCTCCTTAGCATAGTCACACAGTGAAAGATGGATCACAAAAGATAGGACATTATCTAAGGCAACCTCTGCAGGAGAGGAAGGGAGAGGAGAGCACAGGGCACTGTGAAAACTCCAGCTTTGACGTGTACCTTTAATTCTGCTTTGTCAGAGTCTGCCACTTATCCCTGAAAAATTCTAAGGAGGAACAAATTACATAAAGAAAACATGAGCACTGCCATTGAGCTCAGCTTCGCTTCAGCTCTATGTTATCTGGGACATGTTATTTAAGTTTTCTGAGCCATACCTTCTTCATCTTTAAAATGGAGATAATCATCTTGTGGACAGGATTGTAGCGAGTTTCACATGAGATAACAGATACTTCATCATAGTACCGGACAGCAAATGTGTACTTCTTTCTTTTCAGTAAAGTTCAGAATGTGAAGCGCGGACAGTAAATGGTTAATTCTGAGTGGCTACTCCCTATGACTGATTATTAATATAAATATTATAAATAATGGCTAACATACAGCCTGAACATATGTCCAAAATCTCACTTAATCCTTATCATCAGTCTAGAAGTTTGATATGATTATTACTTCCATTTTACAGATGAGGAAATTGAGGCATAGAGAGGTTAAGAGTCCTCAAAGTCATACAATGAGTAAGTGAACAAGCTGGGAACTAGGCAGCTTGGCTTCAGAATCCACACTGCCTCTACAGTCTCTCTTTAAAATATTTTCTAGTGGAAATTGACACAGCAAAATGTAAAGTATATCTGATATCATTTCTATGGACAATAAAAGAAGGGACCAACTGATGCTTAGAATATTATCCTGAGAATTAGAGTCTATCTGTCATAACACTAATTTGGATCAATGTCATCACCACAGCCTTCACACCTAGCAAAGCCTGGGAATACACCATTAATTCATTTCAAAGTGATTGATCAGTAAACCTTGTCTCAAGATCATTTTGGCTGCATAGGCATTTCTAAACTGATTTACTATGAAGAGTACAGTTAGAATTAGGGAGGGAAGACTGTAGTTCAAAAAGCACTGATCAATACTTTCACCAAATTATCGAAACGAACAAACAACCATGACTAGCTCACTCTATGATGAGAGTTCACCTTCCTTAAAAGTTTCCCAGAGCTCAGGGAAAGCCTGAGAAAGAGATAATGTTTCTGATGCTTGGATCAAGTTCAACTTCTAAGGCAACTTCTCTTGCAATGGGTAGAAAGGCAACTAGCACAGTGATGTAACCCTCAGTGGTCTTAGCTCACGCCCACATTTCCAGGAAGCAGGCAGCACCTCCTAACTGGGGCTCTAGCTGTCAGTCTGCAAGACACAGCAGCAAGACCTGATCCGTCTGACTGGTCCACACTCTCCTCCAATCCCAGACCTCTGTCATCCTTTCTAACACGGGGTTTCAGGCAACGGAGCCCTGAAGCATCCCGTAAGCATTTTATAGCTATTCATTTAATATTGTTGTAAAATGCCTAAGACAATAAACCTCTTCTCAGAAGCCACCCTTGACTGTGAGAAACAGTTTTTGGGTCTGTCTCAAAGATACTGCTCCTTCCTGTTCAGATTCTCAGGGCCTTGAACTGTTCATGTTTCTGCTCTCATCTCCCACGTTACTGTCTTGGTTGCATCTGCTAAATACAATCATATGGAAAAGAAGGAGTGAGATGGCAATAGGACATCATTCAGCTTACTAGAATCACAGTGGAGCAAATTTCTGGTGATTCTGTATCTACAGATAATCCTAGAAGTTAGAAACTCATCTAACACCACTGAAAATTATATTGTGCTCTCTGGTAAGGTTCCTCCTTTCTCAAGGAACTTCTTCCAGAAAGTTGTGCGTTCATTCCATCATGACATCAGCCTACTTAAACACTTCCACTGGTGATCCACGACCTCCTATGTGCACCTTCAAGTTGATTTCAGCATTTTACATTCTGGTTGCCATCAATCTTTCCCACATCACCTCCTGCCAACCCATCTTCCCCATCCTCTCCCCTACCACTGACACACACGGACTTTGAGGGTTTTTGACTATCCTAGATCACTTCATGTCTCTTCTCTACATTTGCACATAACATTTCCTTTCTGAAGTCAACCCAAGCATCAAGGTCCAGCTCCAATGCTCCGTCCTCTGTGGAGCCTTCCATCACTTCTGGCTCTGTTAATTCCCCACCCTGTTCCCCCGTAGTGCCTTATCCACAGCTCCATCAGAAAACCTGACTTATTTTCACAAATGCTTCCTCCAGGAAACTTGGAGAAGGGAATATTCCATGTTCATCTGAGAACCATCAGTGCCATGAACTTCACAGATGTGCAATAAATTCAATTATTCAGTGAATAAAGGAACGATGTGTGATCTTCAGCAAGTTAATAGCTTCTCTTTGCTTTAGTTTTCTCAGTCATTACACAGGAACAACCCTGCCTTGCAGGATTTTTATAAATATTAAGTTAGGTAATATAAATACAGAGCTGAGTGAAATGATGGATACATTAAATGTCCAATAAAAGTTAGTAGTCATTATTATAATTATCATTATTATTATCATGATTACTACAATGCTAACACTACCTCCCTAACTAAAGATATGCCCCTGTTATTTTCTTCCTCAGCACCCAGATTTTTTCCTTTATAGCCTGTCTCAATGAGCAACTGTGATAATCATTATTTCCAGGTCACCATATTATAACCAACTGACCACTCCTTTGTTCTCCACCTTATCCCATACATACTTCTTTCAAAGTGCCTATAACACACAGGTACATTTACCTCTATAATTCAGGTCAGTTTCCCCTTCCAGCTATGAACACTCTAGTGACAAGGACAGGTCTGATTTCATATCATAGCCCTCAGGGCCTAATACAATGGCTATCACATAGATGCTTGCTGAGTGCGTAAATAGTAAGTATAGCCAATGTTGAGGAAGAGAAAAAAGAAAAAGTAAGTGCTGTTTTAGAGGACCTATAGTGTAGAGAAAATATGGAAATTTAGGGAAAGAAAGGGGTGAAAAACAAATGAGTCAGAAAAATACCTTTATACACATACAAGAAGGAAGGAAAGACACATCATGTAGAGCTGATTAGACCACAGTATGGAGGGCAAAGGGCTAGTCAATAGGTCTGAGTTTCCATCTGATCCACCATTAAGCATTTGATCTTGCTTAACTTCTTCAGTCTGTTGATTCTGCCCACAGCTGTTTCTTTGCTTTCCCACCAGCTTCAGAACTTCATCATCACCTATCCTGATCACACAGTAACTTCCTATTTCCAGTGCACCACATTATAAATTCCAGGAAGCAAGGACAGTGCCTGTCTCATCTTCTCTTCTATTGCTAGTGCCTAACGTCCATGCCTGGGCTATCTGGGCTCCCCAGGTAGTGCCAGTGGTAAAGAACCTGCCTGCCAATGCAGAAGACCCAGGTTCGCTCCCTGGGTAGGGAAGGTCCCCTGGAGGAGGGTAAGACAACCCACTCCAGTATGCTTGCCCGGAGAATCCCACAGACAGAGGAGCCTGGTGGGCTACAGTCCATGGGGTCACAAAGAGTCAGACACAACTGAAGCAACTGAACATGCACGCATGCAAGCTCCATGCCTGGCACAGAACTAGATGACCAATGACTAAATGGGTGAAAGAATTATGATTTCTGAGGTGATGATATGGAAATAAAGAGCCATCAATCTATAATTTCCTCGTCTATGTTGGACACATGGCTATCATAGACTGAGATATAAAGAGAGAACACTTGTGAACTAGGGCCCTCATTAAGTCCTTATCAACACACAGAGGCCAGGACACAGCTCAACAGTCTCTTCAACCTGCCATGTGTCTGGTCAACTCAAACCAGAGCACCCTGGTTGAAGACAGGCCATCCTTAGCAACTAGGAAATAGGGCCCCAATAAATGCTGGAGAGGATGTGGAGAAAAGGGAACCCTTTTACACTGTTGGTGGGAATGCAAACTAGTACAGCCACTATGGAAAACAGTGTGGAGATTCCTTAAAAAACTGCAAATAAAACTGCCATATGACCCAGCAATCCCACTGCTGGGCATACACACCAAGGAAACCAGAATTGAAAGAGACACATGTACCCCAATGTTCATCACCGCATTGTTTACAATAGCCAGGATATGGAAGCAACCTAGATGCCCATCAACAGACAGATGGATAAGAAAGCTGTGGTACATATACACGATGGAATATTACTCAGCATTAAAAAAAAATTCATTTGAATCAGTTCTACTCAGGTGGACGGAACTGGAGCCTATTATCCAGAGTGAATTAAGCCAGAAGGAGAAACAACAATACAGTATACTAACGCATATATATGGAATTTAGAAAGATGGTAACGAGAACCCTGCATGCGAGACAGCAAAAGGAACGCAGATGTATAGAACAGACTCGTGGACTCTGTGGAAGAGGGCAAGGGTGGGATGATATGGGAGAATGGTATTGAAACATGTTAATTATCATATGTGAAATCAATCGCCAGCCCAGGGTTGATGCTCAGGGCTGGTGCACCGAGATGACCCAGGGGGAGGGAATCAGAGGGAGGAGGGAGGGGGGTTCTGGAGGGGGAGCATGTGTAGACCCATGGCGGTTTCATGTCAATGTATGGCAAAACCAACACAATAAAGTAAAGAAAATTAAAAAAAAAAAAGGAAACAGGGCCCCAAAGTCAGAGCTAAGTGATTAAAAACAAGTGAAACCCTGGGGTCCTGGGACAGGTAAAGAAAGGTAAGCAGATGGCAGCAATGGTATTGCCAAGCTTGTGCTTCTGTGTGGCCTGGGGAATTTTTGAAAGGGGGCTAATTTAATATGAAAGCACTAAGCACTAAGCACACAGGAAAATTCTGAGACGTCATCCTGAGTGCCTGGTTTGGCTGTGTAGGAGGCAAGCGGTCCGTTTTAGAATCACTAAACAAATTTCTCTCCCTGCCTTATTGAAAATGTAAAATTACTAAAAATAAGTGTGTGTAAAATTCCTACAGGGATGATGAAGGTCTATTTCTTCAGCATTTCTTTTTTTTAAAGATTTTGTTTTTCTGATGTGGGTCATTTTTAAAGTCTTTATTGAATTTGTTACAATATTGCTTCTGTTGTACATTTTTTTTAGGCTGCGAGGCATGGGGGAATCTTACCTCCCTGAGGAGGAATTGAACCCACACCCTCTGCATTGGAAGGTGAAGTCTTAACACTGGCCTACCAGGGAAGTTTCCTTCAGCATTTCTAAGAACATCAGATACCTATTTAATGACCAGAAATATAAAGGTGGCACTCTCTAGCACAGGTCTAAGGAGAAACTCTCCCTAGCCTTTCCCAGGCCCCCCATCCCTCAGTTCTTCTCTCACAGCCAAAAGAGACAGAAGGTAGGGCTGGCCGCTAAAATGAATTTGCCTGAAAACTCCCCTGACTGGAGCACTGGTTGGGCATCTGCATTCCTGAGTATTTGGCAACATTGTGCTATGAACATAACGTAGAAATGTGATCTTCAGGGGGAAGGAAAAAGTAGTACAAGATAGACTTCCTCCTATGAAACAATAGAGAATGAAAATGCTGCCACTTCACGCTGCTGCTGGGGGAACCTATCAGGTGACTCTCCGTGAATGAACTTGCTTTGTAAATTGTTTAGTTCTTCACAAACCAAAGTTTCTGTGAGTGTGTTCTAAGGATCAATATTAATAAAGCAGCATATTTCTATCCTGGGAAGTGGCCCTTGGATAAGAACTTTTTGAACCGCCACTGTTTCCAAGGAAACTGAATCATAGCTACCAGTGTTTCAAATCTTAGGACAAAACCCAAATGCTATCATCCAACAGGAAAAATTGGTGAGAGAGGCAATTTATCTTATTCGAGGGAATCCTGATATAAAGAGATAAGATTTCTCTCTTGACTACAGTGAACCAAACAGCACTTGTGTAGTGCAGGGGAACTGGCCACAGAGGGATGTGACAATCCCTTAAGAAGCTTCTGGAAATCGTGTCTGAATATTAAGAGGCCAATTTCTTAAAAATGTTCTAGTGGGAACTTGGCGTCTCCGGATCCTCAGGTGTCTAGAGGAGCACAGTGGGGGTCACTGAGATGGTTTCCATGTTTACTGAGCCTGCAAGGTACATCCCCAAACCTACGAGACATCACCCACTACTGTGACCTCATTTCCTACCACCTCTCACCTTATACACTCTGTTGCAGACTTGCACTGACCTCCATGCTAGCCCATGGAAGCCTTGATGCCACCACGCCCACAGGCTGGAGACGTCTTTACATTATTCTCACAGCTACCTCTCTCACCTCTTCCAAATGTTTCTCAAACATTACCTCCCAGTGAGGCCTGTGTCTGAGGCCTGGCCACACTGTTTGCTATTACAACTCTGCCTCCTTGAGTCCATATTTCCCTTACTTCATCCATTCATTCCCATTCATAACACCCATTCCTCTCTCACTCATTTCAATCCAAAAGCACCAGACCATTTCAGATCCTAATTCTCAAAGCAAGAACTCAAGAAAAGAAAAATACACAAAAAAATCAAATGACTTTACTTATTTATTTATTTTTGACCACCAAGAATCTCTTATGACTTTCCTCCCTTGTATCTCATGCTTCTAAAACATTTCCTTAAAAGTCTAAATTCATTTCTCTATACAACTTGTCTTTTGAAGCTTTTACATCCCTTGATTACTAAAGTTCCATTTCACTCCATTGTACCATCAGATACTATTTCACAGTGTCGATAAAATTCTAGTCAAACAAAAGGAAACTCATGCTTTAGGTTATCTGCCAGACTTACTACAGATAAAGGCACAATTTCAATCAGAGTGTTGGACCTCTGCATCACTTGAGCTACCAGTAGGAGACAGAAACGGCGTGCTCAAAACAGGTAATTTTAGGAGTGATTAATAAAGGAATCTGGCTTCCCAGGTGGCACTAGTGGTAAAGAACTTGCCTGCCAATGCAGGAGACATGGGTTTGATCCCTGGGTTGGGAAGATGCCCTGGAAGAGGCAGTGGCAACCCAGTGTAATATTCTTGCCTGGAGAATCCCATGGACAGAGGATCCTGACAGGCTACAGTCCACAGGGGCACAAAGAGTTGGACACAACTGAAGCGACTTGGCACACACCCACAATAAAGGAACTAGTTGCAAAGTTGTAGGCAGAATGTAGAAAAGCACAAGCCACAGTGTAGTACCCTGGGGCCAGTTTCAGCAGGGAGCTGTTAGCATCCCCAGGCTTCCAGGAGGGAGAGAAAAGACAGGCTATTGGGATCAGAGGAGGAAAGAGGTTAGCAGGACCAGGGGGGGAGAAAGAGCTATGTGGAGAGGGCATCTGGCCACAACTGTGACCCTCAGCCAAAAGGGGCAACTGACCAAAGGAGCTGGGAGAACAGACCCACAGGCTCTCCCTCCTCCCTCTCTGGAAACCTGTCATAGTGCTCCTGTGGCCATAGGCCCAGATCAGTGGGAAAACACAGGTGAAAGGTATTCATTCATGCAGTCTATACAGGTCAACCTTGCAAGAAAGACAGTGGATTGGAAAAGGCGGAAATGGGCCTGGATGGACAATCAGAAAATAGCAGCACAACTATGTTCTGATTAAATTTGCATTATTTTATGTTTGGATATATATATACTATTATATTATTAATAATATATGTTTATATGTACATTATGATATCCAAAGAACCTAAAAGATCAGAAATCCTAGTTTGGAACCCATGATATTTTTCACTCCATCCCACCTACTATAATTAAAGAAAAAAAAAAAAAACAGAGTTATCTGTATCCTTATTTCCTTTCCTTTGATTTGAACCATCCAAAGGCAGGACTTCACTAACTGAACTTGCTCTGCATTTACCCATGTGCCTAACAAAACATGATTGGACTGATAAAACAACAGAAGGCACACCCATCTCACATGTGCCCAGGTAACCCAGCTCCACCCCACAATGATGAGCTGGGACAAGCATAGCTCCTCTGAACCCAGTTGCACACCTTCAACACAAGGCCTTACTTTTAGGCCACAGCTTCCGATCCGTCTACATTCCTCCTGGTAAAACAATCGGGTTTGGAATAAGAACAGCTTTCTGTGTGGGAGTCACAGAAGGAAGAACTTGGCACCTGGTGTATATGTACCATAAAGCCGTTACCGTGCTGAGCTCAACTCTCTTTCTGCCAGCTATTGGATGGGAGGAAAGTAAGCACATTTAGAAGCTGCCTTTTTCTACCCTAGACAGTCAGGATTTATGGGCTGGCTTGCTAAGTAAGCACTAAAAGCCAATGAAATATTTGTATTTAGATGATCTCCCCCAGCAACCTCTTATTCTTGTGTTAGGACATCAAATCTTCAGGGCTTTCATCTTCAGCAACTCAAACATTTTATAATTTGCCATCTTTTGTCCTATTGTGCCATTTCTCCACTGACAGGTTTAAAGGTGGAATAAATGTTCTGATTAGTTGATAGGCTAAGAAACAGTTTTTCAAAACCTAAAACAAAGATGAGATCTCAGGCGAGTCACAGACCCACATGAGAAATACACCCAGGTATGTGGGTGGTTCAGTGGTAGAATTCTCACTTGCCACTTGGAACACTGGGTTCAATTCTAAGCCCATGCAAAAAAAAAAGAAAAGAAAAGAAAAGATACACACACAAATTGTAGGAGTTTTTAGTGAGTCCTTGGACAAAAGGCCTACATCTTTCCCTTTGCATTGATGCTCAAGCTGATGATACATATAAGTTTTACTTTTTGCCCCACAAATATATATGTATATGTGTACATATATGTCTATGTGTATATATATGTACACATATATACGACTATTGTCTGATTACTTTGAAAGAAACCCAATTGTAGGCTTAAGTATTAAAAAAATGTACATATGCTTTTCACAGGTGTTTTCATACCTATGTTGTTTACTAGTCACTTTATGAAATAGTTTCAAACCCTTATAGATAAATTCAGAAATGTAAATAGAATCTCAGTAGACAAAGCCACTTTAAAGGTTTATAATCATTAGTAAAAGGCATATTCATCGGGGCTTCTCAGGTGGCACAGTGGTAGAGAATCTGCCTGCCAATGCAGGAGACACAGGAGATGCATGTTCAAACCCTGGTTCGGGAAGATCCCCTGGAGAAGGAAATGGTTACCCATTCCAGTATTCTTGCCTGGAAAACTCCCATGGAAAGAGGAGCCTGCTGGGCTATGGTCCATGGGGTCACAAAGAGTTGGACGTGACTGAATGACTGAGCACAAAAGGCACATTCAGGGCAAAAGATGAAAGACATATTATTTGAATTGCTTGCATTACCTTCACCCTGGTTAAGCAGCTTTTACTACAAGTAAGTTCTGCTTTTATACATAATAACATTTTCTCTGGGTAGATAATTCTCCATCCCATTTTTAATGGAACAACAACAACATTTAGGCATCAAATCTAATCATCTGCTGGCAGAAGAGACCACTCCCCCAAGCCTTGTCCTATATGTCGTTCCATTTATTCCAACATTCTTTCACATCTCCACATCTGACAGAGATTTAGGCTCCAATGTCTGAAGAAGTGCTAACACGATCCCTTTTCTCTCTTCTCTCTCATTCACTGGGATGAGAACCATCGAGAATTCTTTTTAAAGGTCTTTTTAGTGCTGTTTCAGTGGTAGCTGAGGGAAAAGACCTAACAGACACTGAGGTCTTCTCTTGCGTAGAGAGAATTCAGGAACCCTAACTTTCCAGGACATGCAAGCTTTGGGGAAGCTTCCTACACACACAGACACACACACACACAGACACACACACATATAGTGCTGCCTACTCTTCCCAAGACAACTCTAGTACACTGAGCTCCAGCATAGGCTGAACAAAATTCAAATGGAGGCTGAAGAGTATGTGTTGGAGGCAGGTGGGTGCTCAGACAATCTTGGAAGGAGGAGGGTGAAATGCTTACAGTCTTTTATCTTAATTTTTATAATATGATCCAATTATATCTATCCAATCAGTTCAGTTCAGTTCAATTCAGTCACTCAGTTGTGTCCAACACTTTGTGACCCCATGGACTGAAGCATGCCGGGTTTCCCAGTCCATCATAAACTCCCAGAGGTTTCTCAAACTCATGTCCATTGAGTCAGTGATGCCATCTAACCATCTCATCCTCTGTCATCTCCTTCTCCTCCTGCCTTCGATCCTTCCTAGCATCAGGATCGTTTCCAATGACTCAGTTGTTCGCATCAGGTGGCCAAAGTATTGGAGTTGGAGTTTCAGCTTCAGCACCAGTCCTTCCAATGAATATTTAGGACCGATGGCCTTTAGGATTGACTGGTTTTTATCTCCTTGCAGTCCAAGGGACTCTCAAGAGTCTTCTCCAACACTACAGTTCAAAAGCATCAATTCTTTGGCACTCAGCTTTCTTTATGGTCCAACTCTCACATACATACATGACTACTGGAAAAACCACAGCTTTGATTAGATGGACCTTTGTTAGCAGAGTAATGTCTCTGCTTTTTAATATTTTGTCTAGGTTGGTTGTAGCTTTTCTTCCAAGGAGCAAGCTTGTGAGATGAGTGCAATTGTGCAGTAGACTGAGCATTTTTCGGCATTGCCTTTCTTTGAGATTGGAATGAAAACTGACCTTTTCCAGTCCTGTGGCCACTGCTGAGTTTCCCAAATTTGCTGGCATATTGAATGCAGCACTTTCACAGCATCATCTTTTAGATTTTGAAATAGTTCAACTGGAATTCCATCACCTCCATTAGCTTTGTTCGTCGTAATGCTTCCTTAGGCTCACTTGACTTCAAACTTCAGGATGCCTGGCCCCAGGTGAGTGATCACACCATTGTAATTATCTGGGTCACGAAGATCTTTTTTGTACAGTTTTGTGTATTCTTGCCACCTCTTCTCAACATTTTCTGCTTCTGTTAGGGCCATACCATTTCTGTCCTTTATTGTGCCCATCTTGGCATGAAATATTCCCTTGGTATCTCTAATTTTCTTGAAGAGATCTTTAATCTTTCCCATTCTATTGTTTTCCTCTAGTTATTTGCACTGATCATTGAGGAAGGCTTTCTTATCTCTCCTTGCCATTCTTCGGAACTCTACATTCAAATGTGTATATCTTTCCTTTTCCCCTTTGCCTTTACCGTCTCTTCTTTTCTCAGCTATTTGTAAGGCCTCCTCAGATAACCATTTTGCCTTTTTTTTCCCTTGGAGATAGTCTTGATTATTGCCTCCTGAACAATGTCATGAACCTCTGTCCATAGTTCATCAGGCACTCTGTCTATCAGACCTAATCCTTTGAATTTATTAGTCACTTCCATTGTATAATCATAAGGGATGTGATTTAGGTCATTCCTGAATGATCTAGTGGTTTTCCCTATTTTCTTCAACTTAAGTCTGAATTGTGCAATAAGGAGATCATGTTCTGAGCCACAGACAGCTCCCAGTCTTGTTTTTGCTGACTGTATAGAGTGTCTCCATCTTTGGCTGCAAAGAACATAATCAGTCTGATTTCAGTATTGACCATCTGGTGATGTCCATGTGTAGAGTCTTCTCTTGTGTTGTTGGAAGAGGGTGTTTGCTATGACCAGCGCGTTCTCTTGGCAAAACTCTGTTGGCCTTTGCCAACCTTCATTTTGTACTCCAAGGCCAAATTTGCCTGTTACTCCAGGTGTCTCTTGACTTCCTACTTTTGCATTCCAGTCCCCTACAATGAAAAGGGCATATTTTTTGTAAGTCTTCATAGAATTGTTCAACTTCAGCTTCTTCAGCATTACTGGTTGGGGAATAGACTTGGATTACTGTGATAATGAATGGTTTGCCTTGGAAATGAACAAAGATCATCCTGTCATTTTTGAGATTGCATCCAAGGACTGCATTTCAGACTCTTTTGTTGACTATGAGGGCCATTCCATTTCTTCTAAGAGATTCTTGCCCACAGTAGTAGATATAATGTTCATCTGAGTTAAATTCACCCATTCCAGTCCACTTTAGTTTGCTGATTCCTAAAATGTCAATGTTCCCTCTTGCCATCTCCTGTTTGACCACTTTCAATTTACCTTGATTCATGGACCTAACATTCCAGGCTCCTATGCAATATTGTTCTTTACAGCATCGGATGCCACTTCCATCACTAGTCACATCCAAACCTGGGCGTTATTTTTGCTTTAGTTCTGTCTCTTCATTCTTTCTGGAGTTATTTCTCCACTCTTCTCCAGTAGCATACTGGGCACATACCGACCTGGGGAGTTCATCTTTCAATGTCATCTTTTTGCCTATTCAAACTGTTCGTGGAGTTATCAAGGCAAGAATGCTAAAGTGGTTTGCCATCCCCTTCTCCAGTGGACCCCATTTTGTCAGAACTCTCCCCCATGACCCATTCATCTTGGGTGGCCCTACATGGCATGGCTCATAGTTTCATTGAGTTAGACAAGGCTGTGGTCCATGTGATTAGTTTGATTAGTTTTCTGTGATTCTGGTTTTCATTCTGCCTGCCCTCTGAGGGATAAGGATAAGAGGTTATGGAAGCTTCCTGATGGGAGAGACTGACTCTGGGGGAAACTAGGTCTTGTTCTTATGGGAGGAGTCGTGCTCAGTAAATCTTTAATTCAATTTTCTGTTGATGGGTGGGGCTGTGTTCCTTCCCTGTTCTTTGACCTGAGACCAAACCATCATGGAGGTAATGAGGATAATGATGACCTCCTTCAAAAGATCCCCTGCACGTACTGCTGCACTCAGTGCCCCCAACTCTGCAGGAGGCCACTGCCAACCCACGCCTCTGCTGGAGACTCCTGGACACTGACAGGCAAGTCTGAGTCAGTCTCTTGCAGGGTCACTGCTCCTTTCTCCTGGGTCCTTATGCATACAAGGTTTTGTTTGTACCCTCCAAGACTCTGTTTCCCCAGTCCTGTGTAAGTTCTGGTGGCTCTATGGTGGGGTAAATGGTGACCTCCTCCAAGAGAGCTTATGCCATTCAGGTCTGCTGCACTAAGAGTCCCTGCCCCTGGGGCAGGCCACTGCCCTGTCCAATAGGACCCTCTAATTACTAGCATAGATGAATAATGAAAAATTCCCCATGTATTTACGGTACCCCTGCTCCACCAAGTCAGCTTCCTTCCTTGACTCATCATGTGAATATTCTAGATTTAAACACAGGGTATCCCAAGAGCTTGCAGCATGCTCGGCAAAATAAAGCCACTTAAAAAAAAAACTGGGAAAAACTTCAGGGATTCAATAAGAGGGTATGACTACAGGCTGACCCTACACATGGCAGGTGGGATAGGAAAGGGAACCTATCCTGCCTCCAGGTACAGTTCTGTAACCAAAGAGACACTAATTCTGTTGGCCAGCAGTATCATGCAGGATTTAATTGTTAGGTTTCAGCAATTTAGGAAGGCTTGTTAGGTTTCAGTAATTTAGAAAGATGAAAAGGAACAAAGACAACACAGATCTACGGAAGTCAAAATCATTACTGAAATAGTGGAAACTGGGACAGTGAATGTTCCCTTGGTATCTCTAATTTTCTTGAAGAGATCTCTAGTCTTTCCCATTCTGTTATTTTCCTCTATTTCTTTGCATTGATTGCTAAGGAAATCTTTCTTATCTCTCCTTGTTATTCTTTGGAACTCTGCATTCAAACGCTTATATCTTTTCTTTTCTCCTTTGCTTTTCCCTTCTTTTCTTTACACAGCTATTTGTAAGGCCTCCTCAGACAGCCATTTTGCCTTTTTGCATTTCTTTTTCTTGGGGATGGTGTTGCTCCCTCTCTTGTACAATGTCAAGAACCTCCATCCATAGTTCATCAGGCACTCTGTCTATCAGATCTAGTCCCTTAAATCTATTTCTCACTTCCACTGTATAATTATAAGGCATTTGATTTAGGTCACTCCTGAATGGTCTAGTGGTTTTCCCTACTTTCTTCAATTTAAGTCTGAATTTGGCAATAAGGAGTTCATGATCTGAGCCACAGTCAGCTCCCGGTCTTGTTTTTGCTGAGTATATAGAGCTTCTCCATCTTTGGCTGCAAAGAACGCAATCAGTCAGATTTTGGTATTGACCATCTGGTGATGTCCATGTGTAGAGTCTTCTCTTTGTTGTTGGAAGAGGGTGTTTGCTATGACCAGTGCGTTCTCTTTGCAAAACTCTATTAGCCTTTGCCCTGCTTCATTCTGTACTCCAAGGCCAAATTTGCCTGTTACTCCAGGTGCTTCCTGACTTCCTACTTTTGCATTCCAGTCCCCTGTAATGAAAAGGACATCTTTTTTGGCTGTTAGTTCTAAAAGATCTTGTAGGTCTTCATAGAACCGTTCAACTTCAGCTTCTTCAGCATTACTGGTTGGGGCATAGGCTTGGATTACCGTGATATTGAATGGTTTGCCTTGGAAATGAACAGAGATTACTCTGTCATTTTTGAGATTGCATCCAACTGTTGCATTTCATGCAAAGATGGGCTCGATAAAGGACAGAAATGGTATGGCCCTAACAGAAGCATAAGATATAAAGAAGAGGTGGCAAGAATACACAGAAGAACTGTACAAAAAAGATTTTCATGACTCAGATAATCATAATGGTGTGATCACTCACCTAGAGCCAGACATCCTGGAATGTGAAGTCAAATGGCCTTAGAAAGCAACACTACAAACAAAGCTAGTGGAGGTGATAGAATTCCAGTCGAGCTATTTTAAATCCTAAAAGATGATGCTGTGAAAGTGCTGCACTCAATATGCCAGCAAATTTGGAAAACTCAGCAATGGCCACAGGACTGGAAAAGGTCAGTTTTCATTCCAATCCCAAAGAAAGGCAATGCCAAAGAATGCTCAAACTACCACAGAATTGCACTCATTTCACACGCTAGTAAAGTAATGCTCAAAATTCTCCAAGCCAGGCTTCAGCAATACGTGAACCGTGAACCTCCAGATGTTCAAGTTCGTTTTAGAAAAGGCAGAGGAACCGGAGATCAAATTGCCAACATCCGCTAGATTATCAAAAAAAGCAAGAGAGTTCCAGAAAAACATCTACTTCTGCTTTATTGACTATGCCAAAGCCCTTGACTGTGTGGATCACAAAAAACTGTGGAAAATTCTGAAAGAGATGGGAATAGCAGACCATCTGACCTGTCTCTTGAGAAACCTGTATACAGGTCAGGAAGCAACAGTTAGAACTGCACATGGAACAACAGACTGGTTCCAAATAGGAAAAGGAGTACATCAAGGCTGTGTATTGTCACCCTGCTTATTTAACTTATATGCAGAGTACATCATGAGAAACACTTGGCTGGAAGAAGCAGAAGCTTGAATCAAGATTGCTGGGAGAAATATCAATAATCTCAGATATGCAGATGGCACCACCCTTATGGCAGAAAGTGAAGAGGAACTAAAGAGCCTCTTGATGAAGGTGAAAGAGGAGAGTGAAAAAGTTGGCTTAAGGCTCAACATTCAGAAAACTAAAACCATGGCATCTGGTCCCATCACTTCATGGGAAATAGATGGGGAAACAGTGGAAACAGTGTCAGACTTTATTTTGGGGGGCTCTAAAGTCACTGTAGATGGTGACTGCAGCCATGAAATCAAAAGACACTTACTCCTTGGAAGGAAAGTTATGGCCAACCTAGATAGCATATTGAAAAGCAGAGACATCACTTTGCCAATAAAGGTCTGTCTAGTCAAGGCTATGTTTTTTCCAGTTGTCATGTATGGATGTGAGAGTTGGACAGTGAAAAAGGCTGAGCACCAAAGAATTGATGCTTTTGAACTGTGGTATTGGAGAAGACTCTTGAGAGTCCCTTGGACTACAAGGAGATCCAACCAGTCCATCCTAAAGGAGATCAGTCCTGGGTGTTCATTGGAAGGACTGATGTTGAAGCTGAAACTCCAATATTTTGGCTACCTCATGCCAAGAGTTGACTCATTGGAAAAGACCCTGATGCTGGGAAGGATTGGGGGCAGGAGGAGAAAGGGATGACAGAAGGGATGGCTGGATGGCATCACCAACCCAATGGACAGGGTTTGGGTAGACTCCAGGAGTTGGTGATGGACAGGGAGGCCTGATGTGCTGCAATTCATGGTGTCACAAAGAGTCAGACACAACTGAGCAACTGAACTGAACTGGGGCAGTGAAAAGGAGGGGTGAAGTTAATGTCCACTCATCAGGCATAGAAACAGAATAACAGATGAATAAAGCCAAAACAGAAATCCAGCTTTGATGTAGGCTGGGAAGACAGGAAAGAAGAAACTCCTGGTTCTAGGAGAAGACTGTTTTTTAACTGGAGGATAATTACTTTGCAATGTTATGTTGGTTTCTGCCCTGTGTGTGTGTGTGTGTGTGTGTGTGTGTGTGTGTGTGTGTGCATGCATTTAGTTGCTCAGTCATGTCTGACTCCTTGCAACCCATGACTGTAGCCTGCCTGGCTCCTCTGTCCATGAGATTGTTTGTTGCCTTTTCCTCCTCCAGGGGATCCTCCTGACCGGGAGTTTCTGCCATAAAACAACATGAATCAGCCATAACTATTCACATGTCTCCTCTGTTTTGAACCTTCCTCCCACCGACCCCCCACCCCATCTCTCCCCTCTAGATTGTCACAGAGCACCAGGTTCAGCTCCCTGTGTTATATAGCAACTTCCCTCTAGCTATCTATCTTACATATGGTAATAAATATGTTTCAGTGCTACTCTCTCAATTCATCCCACCCTCTCCTTTGAGGAGACTTTATGGTGCTGATAAGTACCTGCTCTCAGACCTTGGGCTTTGAAACATATCATAGAGAGCCTGGAATCCAACTCCTTGATTTTATAGAGAAAAAAATGGAGGTCAGAGAAGGAGATCCAAGCAAACCAGAAGCCCACATGTAAATGGAGGTAGAAACAGGACTAGAATCTAGATCTCTTGCCTTCTAGTCCAGGGCTCTTTTTGCTATAGTGGAGGACCTCAGAGATATCATTTTTGTGAAGCAGAGAGAGAAACTTTATCTCAGGATCACCTTTGGACTTGAATATGTTGGACATCTTGGGGAAGAGAAAAGCAGATGGACACTCAAAAAAGGCAGGAGTGAGAGTCAAGTTTAGAGGATGGCCACCTCCTCACATCGCCACTGGGGGTCTAGAGCAAAAGGGAAGGGGTTCTCTCTGATGATGGACCTTCAGGTCCTGCTTGTCATCCCCCAGCCCCTCGGAATCTTTGACAGCAGAGGGCCTCAGGACACTCTTATGTTACCAGGCCGCTGTGAGCCTCCCCAGAGCACAGCATATTTATAGGGCTGAGTCTCAGCTAGTTGCTTGAAGTGCTTTCTAAAAAAACAACTAAATAAAAATAAAAACCCAGCAAAGATCTCCTTTTGTTCTGACAATTCTTCTTCACAATTGAAGTGCCTGGAACAATTAGAAACATTCATTCTGTGTGTATTTTGATAATGTGCTGATTTAAAAAAAAAAAAAGCACTTATACTGCAGAGCATGGCTGCAGGAACAGGAAAACAGTATTGCCTCCATGGTTTCAGATACAGATTGTGTCATACTTAATGCTGAAATCATAAACTATCTGTTTTTGCCCCCTCCAAGCTGCCTATTGTGTGCTTATAAACAGGAACCTGGCGGCATGTCAGGGGTGCAGATTGATTTCCTTTCCCAAATAAAATTTTAAAAAGCAAATAAACAAGGTTATGTTGGCTAATGAAACATTACATGCCAGGCTGTGGAGAATTCTTTTAAAATGTATTTTCTTGAGCAAAGGGCAACACAAAGCATCCATAAAAGGTTCCGTCATAAACAACATGTTTACACAGAAATGCATTACTTGAAAGAATGGAAAGTAATGCTGTATCTCTCATGATGTATTTAGCTGGCGTTTTAAGAAATGAATTAGGAATGGGTGAAGAGGGGATAGTCCTATGGTACCACAGAATTTGGAAATTAACTAAAGCCACTCGGAAGTAAGATGAAGTTGTTTTTGTCCAAGTTTTTGATCTTAGGATTTTTATAATTTATCATTAAGGCATAAGAGGCAGCCTTGGAGTATATCTTCTTGACGTAAGAAAAGCTGGGAGAGAAAACTGAATCATGTCCCCCAAACTCCCTCTGCAAGCTTAGTGATAGGTGTGTAGTGAGCCTGGCAGACTGGCATCAATGGAAACTCTCCTGGAGAGTGGCCTATTTCCCAGCATAGATGCCTGGACCAGCTGGAAGCAGTTTAAGTCATCTATGTGCAAAACGTATCTCCCGGATCTTGCCTGCCTTCACAACAGAGAATGAATTTCAACCCAGCCCCAGAGCCAAAGCCATCCCAAGTGGACTGCGAGGTTCAGGTCAAAGCCCTCCTCGACCATCTTCCTGCTGATGAACCCAGTTAGCAGGAACCCTGATGCACCCCAGTGTAACACAGTGTGCAGCCCAAAGGATGGGGCTGAAAAGGCAGAGGCAACCTAAGGACCTCCCAGCCGAGAGGTGACGGCTACTGCTGACGGTGTTCAATGAGCAGAGGGCATTGTGTCTGTTCTCACAAACCCCAGTGATGCTTCCTTCTCTCACAGTGTGGCTTGTCCTCCAGGGATTGGTATGTTGTACTAGAGGCGCGAGGTGAAAAGTTCCCATCACCTTAAGATGGCCCTGATTGTAAGGAAAGAAAGGTAACCTTTTAATCCTATTCAGAATTCCTATAGAGAACAAAACACTCAGAAATCACAAAGGTGACCCTGAGATCCTGCAAACCCAAAGGCCCCACCCCACAGAGTTTCAGGGATGTTCCTCGGTGAGAAGGTGCAAGGTCTGGGGGTTGGAACAGTGCCTGAGATGGCAGGTCCCCTCCCTCTCTCTGCCATGACTCACCAAGCATCCTTGGTCAGGTCCCCAGGCCGCTTGGCGCTTTCTTTTTTCCACTGCTTTTAATATAAGGCAAACACTGTCAGTCTGATGGTTGCAGTGATTAATGAGGTAACATTTGTAAAATGCTAAGAGCTTTCCAGAACTCAAATGCAAATACTTTTGACCAAATACTCTGGATAATAGTTAAAACACAAAAAGGGTTAGTCACCAGTTGGCTGAGGATATGAACCTGGGAAGGAATGGCAGAAGGAGTGTGTTTCGTGAAAGGCTTTGACTAGGGCTGGGTGCACATCAGGGGGAAGAGGAAAAAAGTGGAGGAAAACTTTAGGATTTCAAAACCTGAAACACAAATTATTTCACTTTCAAAAGAAGCCATTAACTTTTAAAACTCTGCACCCTTTCAACAACACCAAAGATAATGTAATTCCACAAAATCTTTTTCTATACACATAATCCTATGGGGTATAATACCAAGTGTGAGAGTAGATTACACTGAAACTTTTGTTCTTATCCCAAGAAAATGATACATTATCTTCTGGGGGCCATATACCAATTGGCTTGGCACTTGTAACCATCAACTTTACTTCCCTCATTTTCTGTGCAAATGGAAAAATCAAATTAATCATTGGCAAATCTGATAACAGATGTGTTTCTCAGTGAATCCACATCAAGCACTCAGAAAGTAATTACCCCCTGAAGCTTGTAGTGTTCCTGGGTACATTTGGCATCAACTAAAGTCTTCAGCCACTTTGTTTTTATCTGACATGAAGTTAAAGCCTTGGGGTGATACTCCTAGTGCTGCTTTAGATTATAAAGTCTTAACAGCCCCTCGCTTTAGGGCACTGTGTTTATTGATGCTATGTAAGCAATTTACAGTCCCTGAAGAGTGCATCCACCACAATGCTACAGTGTTTAACTTGTTAAATTATATTTAGAGCTTCGGGGAAAATTACCTCATTGGTTTCGCCAGCATGGGTTACTGATATCACACAGGAGTTACGGCAGCCTCCACCTGACCAGGAGAGTGGTGAGAACATTTTACAGGCTGGAGTCAAAGGTGGAATGTACAATTTGAGTGGAGAAGTTGAGAGGGTAAAGGACAGATGAGAGAGATGGAGGCTGGGGTGGGAGCAATGCAGCGGGGAAGGAGTTAGGAAAGGCAGGAAGGATGGAGGCAAGCAGGGGTCAACATCTGAGAGAGTCATTTGTTTGGTTGCAAGGCGAAACAAATTGTCAACAAAGGCCATTTTGATCCCAGCTTTGTCTTAAGCTACCTTCACAACTGGGGAGTGCTCCTATTCCCAGCCCCCCTGTCTGTTGGAAAGATGTTCTGGGTCCAGGGATCTAGGAGACACCATGGACCTCCAGTTGCTGCAGCCACTCATCCAACAGGCTTCATGTTTAGAGCCCTTCAAGGCTCAGATATTGCAAGGGGAATATTGGACACATTCATTAGAAAAATGAGGAGGAGGTGGTAGTAGAGAAGGGAGCAGAGAAGGAAGAGGAAAACAGAAAAGGATGTGAAGGAGAAACAAGAGCAGCAGCAGTAACAGCAGAAGCAGCAGGAGCAGAATCTTTATTAGAATAAAGACAGACATAAAGTAAGGCTAAAACATCATTGAGCCTGAAACTTAGTGATGTCATGAGCTGACTTCAGAAAAGCAGCCAAAGGCCACAGCATTAAAATCCAGTGTAGAGGCGAGAGCACAGGCTCACCAAAGCAAGCAAGTGGCTGATACTCTCTGGGGTCTTAGTTCGTGTGACATCTTCCAGTTCACTAATGACTAAGGGTTTGAAGCAAAGCATCAGAAATGACAAGTATGTAACCTCTATGAGGAAACAGCATTTTCTCTTTCCCCATGTGTAGCTTCTGTACAAGGTTTCTCATGCTTAGGATACTTAATAATTACTAACCCAAATAAAACAGAAAGTGGACAGTGCAAAACTAACAGGCACCCAATAAAATAAACAACAGTGCGCACCAGGCTGTTTTGGCTTATATGAGTGTTGACAAGGAACAAGGGTGGGACATAGAAAGTTGTACATCTTTAAAAAATGAGAGAATGAAAAGGAAGAGTGAGAGAAATGCTACCCTGAACATAACATCTAACTTCCTATGAAAATGAAAAAGAGCTAGGTGTATAGGTATAAATCTCAGAATATGACTCCTTGAAGAGAAATTTTAGTCTTAAGGACAAATCAGAAAGTCCCAATCCTCCTAGATTTAACAGACTTTTAATGGTCTAGCTAATAACTCACATTTAATGCCTAGGGTTGCATTTCCCAAACTGTGTGCTGAGCTGCCCCAAGGTGCCACACTGAACTCACAGGGTTGCTGCAGGATCTTGGTAAGTTTGAGGGAAAGGTGGCAATCTGTGGGACAACGCACAAACTTGAGGCCATTGATGTTTCCACATTAGATCCTGCTACATTCCTTTGATTATATCACATCTTTGCAAAGCTGGATTTCTGTTGATTGCCATGATAAAAAGCAAATATCAGGCAAAAATAAATGTGGAACAGAAAACAAGGGTAGTGATAGCCAGTCTGACTCCAAAGTTTGAGAACTCGTGGGAAGTCCAATAGGTACAAACATCCCATTAATAGTGACGGTCATCTAAGAATGGAATAAAAGTCTTTTTTACTTGCAATAGGCGAGCATGGCAACCCACTCCAGTATTCTTGCCTAGAGAATTCCATGGACAGAGGAGCCTGGTGGGCTACAGTCCATGGAGTCACAAAGAGTCAGACAAGACTGCGTGACTAAGCATAGCACATCTATGTATTATTTATTTAAAATAACTTCTGAGATGTTTGTACACTTATGATGCCATTTGGACCTAAGCACCTCAAAGTAGAATGACATGGTTCTTCTTTTGGCCAAGGTGTGCCATGAAAAAATTACTGAAACACTAAGAGTGCCTGATCCTGAGAAAGTTTAGGTTCCCTGGTCTAGGGGAAACTGATAGAGAAAATAATATGTGGTAATATTCAACAAAGAAGTAACTAGGGGAAAAAACCATGATTTGGGTGAATTAGCCCTTAGAACAGTTGGCCTTGTGGGTAAAAGAAGAATCTGCTATGTTTTACAAAGGACAGCAAAGAGTCAGATGTTCTGGAAACTTTACTGAGCTAGCTAGCATCCTGGGTAGGGATTTCTAGGCTCTGAATTGTGGAAAGTTCCCAACACACTTAAAACCTAGAGTCATAAGTTTTTGTGTACTTAATTCTCTCTACCTCCATTCTTCCCCACCAATGCCCTGGCACTCAAAACTCTGACTGCAATTATTCTTTGCTTTTAGGGGGTACCACAAATGTCTGTCACTGACAACAGTCATTCTGTTGTGTAAGCTAGAGACAGTTTAATACATCACAGAAGACATTTGCCAATGACTAGGAAAACTACAGAGCCTGCTCTAGTACACTGCCTTTCACCAAAGAGGAGATCCAACACCTCCAAATATATAGCGGCATCATGAATTTAATAGTCTAGGATATGAAAAAGGAAGCAAAAAACGGCTAGACAAGCTGGAGTAGAAAGAATCAGAAGGAACTTTCAAGACACAAAATGTCCCACCAATAACCAGGTACTTCAGGTGTGAAAAAGACTGGAAGAACATCAAATTCATAGGTTAGTTTCAGGGTTTAAACTCAAGTTGATACCAGAGAAGGAAACTGAAATGCCCGCCTGGCCAAAAAAACTGCCCTGACTAAACTTCCAACATCTGGAGAGTTTGTTGAAATATTTTGTTTGTAACAGAGGGTAAAAAGAAATGGATGCAAAATACCAAAGATCAATTCTTAACTCCAAATATTTACTTTGAAATATTTTCAAAAATCCCCTTTTTCTTTGCATTCATTTTTGGGCAACTGTTTACTAAGCATGACATGTAAATTACCCCAGTAGGCATTCTGGGGAACCCACTGGAAGTATAAGATATGATCCCTGCCTTCAAGAAGTTGGCAAGACAAACCATACACACTTAGACAAAGTTAAATGTCAAAGAGATGATGCCAGATGTCATTAGTCTGCATATGATTACAGGCCAAGTGACTAGGTCAAGAGTCCAGAGGTATGATGGTAAACTCTACGTGTCAACTATCTTGGGCTTTAATGACCAGTTGTTTGGTTCAATATCAGTCCAGATGTTGCTGTGGAGGTATTAATAGTTTTTTAAATGAACACTAAAATCAACAGACTTTGAATAAAGTAGATTACCCTCCATAATGGGGATGGAACTCATGAAATCAGTTGACGGCCTTAAAAATAAAGACTCAGGTTCCCAAAAGAAGTAATACTGCCTCAATATAGAAATTCTGCCTGAGTTCCCAGCTTATAGATTTTGGACTCAAGGTCAACATCAACTCTTATCTGAATTTCCAGGCTGCCAACCTGTTCTATAAGCTTCAGATTTTCTAGTCATTCTACTTTTCTTTCCTCTCTTATGTCCCCGCTTTCTATATATCTAGAGATAGAAACGGAGATAGAGAGAGAGATAAATATCTCCTACCGGTTCTGTTTCTCTGGATAACCCTGACTAATACTCAGTTCAGTCGCTCAATTGTGTCCAACCTTTTGTAACCCCACAGACTGCAGCATACCAGGCTCTCCTATCTATCACCAACTCCTGGAGCTTGCTCAAACTCATGTCCATTGAGTCAGTGATGCCATCTTACTATCTCATCTTCTGTTATCCCCTTCCCCTCTGGCCTTCAATCTTTCCCAGCATCAGGGTCTATTCCAATGAGTCAGTTCTTCACATCAGGTGGCCAAAGTATTGGAGTTTCAGCTTCAGCATCAGTCCTTCCAATGACTGATTTCCTTTAGGATTGACTGGTTTGATGTTCTTGTAGCTCGAGGGACTCTCAAGAGTCTTCTCCAACACCACAGTTCAAAAGCATCAATTCTTCAGTGCTCAGCTTTCTTTATGGTCCAACTTTTACATCCATATATGACTACTGGAAAAACCATAGTTTTTTACTAGATGTACTTTTGTCAGCAAAGTACTGTCTCTGCTTTTTAATACACTGTCTAGGCTTGTCACAGCTTTTCTTCCAAGGAGCAAACATCTTTTAATTTCATGGCTGCAGTCACCATCAGCAGTGTTTTTGGAGCCCCAGAAGATAAAGTCTGTCACTGTTTCCATTGTTTCTCCATCTATTTGCCATGAAGTGATAGGACCAGATGCCTTGATCTTAGTTTTTTGAATGTTGAGTTTCAAGCCAGCTTTTTCACTAGTTGAAACTCTGACTAATACTAGAGGATAAAAAGGTGATTGCTGGCTGGCACAGTCAGGGAGCACTTCAATAAGGAACTAAAGATGGATCTTGAATTATATTTGGATGAGGGTGAGCTTCTCCTCTGTCATACTCACTGTTATGGGTTGAAACAATACAAATGAGACCAAGGTGTGCCCTCCTGACCTACAGAGAAAGCAAAATAGAAGAGATGACGCTTATAAATGGATACTATTCCAAAAGGGAAGATTGAGGAAATCATGTTAGCTAAAGAGAATCTAGTGATGTCAAAAGACTTCTTATGGATACTTTCTCAAAAGGTCTCTGCCTGAATCCTTCTTCCAGCTCTGGCCCAGTGTGACATGGCCACAACAAGCAGCTTTACTGGCCTTCACAACCCTTCTACCAAATGCAAGCTAAGCAACACCCAGCAGTACTGATAGTCTTTGCCATCCCTTGCAAACACTGTTTCCTAAGCAACAGGGATGAAGGGGAGGAGGGAGCATGTGGAAGGGGAGATCTCCTTCACATTCACATGCATTTCAGGCAAGACTGTTTTCCAACTTATTCCTAAGGAGAAAATAACATGATCTTAACTGAAAGGCAACAATCTAGAAAGACACATTCTGAATGTATGTAATTGTAAGGTCTAGACTCCTGGGGATCCATGTTGGAGATGATTCACCATATGTGTCTCTCATATATATACACGTGTGGGTATGTGTATAGTTTTTTTAAGGTAGTAAACACTGACATTTATCAAAGACTATTGTTTTTTTCTGGCTCCATTACAATTTTAAAGTCATTGGCCTTTTTCTTTCTTTCTATACACACACACACACACACACACACACACATATCCAGAGAATAAACCAAAAAAAAAAAAAAAGATAACAAACCCATGAGAAAGTAGAAACAAAATATAAACAGAGATTCAAAAAAGATAAAAGTCCACATGTCCAAAAGGCATATGGGAAAAGTCCAACTTTACAAATAACCATAAAAATACAAATTCAAATGAGAGTGGTATAAAATAGAAAGGTGAATAATTACAAGTGTTGGTGTTGATATGGGGATCTGGGAACCATATGCTATCACAGTGCAAATTTTCTGTAATTGATTTCTGGAAATCAACCTGTATCAACTCAGGGAAATTAAGTATGCATAGGCTATATGTCTCTATATTCTCATGTAGGTCCATACGAGGATCATGGGTCATGACTAGTCCCTTTCTATGTGTGGGATGCATGGCAAGAATACAAATGGAGGTCTACATCCTACCTGACTAAATTAAAGTTACAAATCAACTTACAAACATGTTCTACCTCCTATCTTGATAAATGTATAATTCATATAATAATGTAAATTTACATTTAAATGAATAATTCTCAACTTCCCGAGGCTCTCAGACTCTGCAGGTTTGGAACTCCCTGGGCCCTTTTTCTTTCTACTTTCAGCTCTATCCACACCCAGAGAGGCCCCATATGTATGCATGTAACTTATCAATGAGGAAACCACTTTACTCAAGATCATAGAGTGAGTGGCAGAATTATAGCCTGAATTCAGGTTTCCTTACTCCAATTCTGCATAGCTTAGTTATTTTCAGTGGACAAAATGAACTGCTTATTAAGTAATCCTAAAATTGAACTATTGAGATGACTTGGGTGACCCAAGATGATAGTCACTGCCATAAAGAGACTTCAGCCTACATATAATACATAAACTCCATGCAAACCCTCCCTTCCCCCTAAAAACACAGGTCTTGGACACCTATCAGGCCAGGACAGTCTGTCTTTGCAAGAATGAACCCTAATTGAAACCCTCAGACTATTTGGATTATAAAATGATGTAGCAACTTTGGGAAAGAGTCTGGCAGTTCATCAAAAAGTTAAACATAGAGCTACCATAGAACCCAGCAATTCCACTCCTAGGTATACTCTCAAGAGATACACAAAAAATGTATGCTCATACAAAAAATGTGTGTCCAAATGTTCATACCAGCATAATTCATAATAAGTGAAAAGTGGAAACAATACAAATGTCCATTGTCTCATGAATGAACAAAACGTAGTATATCCATACAATGGACTATTATTTGGATATAAAAAGTACTGATAACATGATACAAGATAGATGGACCTTGAAAACATTATGGTTAATGAAAGAAGTCAGTCTCAAAATCCCCTGTATTATACAATTCCATTGATATGCAATGTCCAAAAAAGACAAATCCATAGAGACAGAAAATAGATTATGGTTACCTAGGACAGGACAGATGGAGGATGGGAAGGAATGTTTAATAGGCATGAGGCTTCCTTCTAGGATGAGGAAATGTTCTAAAATGGACTGTGGTAATAGATAAATAAAATAGATAAATAAAATGAGTGGATTCATGTAACAGAAGAAATGAAGACCCATGCAACAAGGATAAATCATTATAAGATTTATAGATTTATAAAAAGGTAACAGCAGAAGATTAATAGCACATTGCCACTCAACACACACACAAATACACACAACTATATTTTTAAAAGGATACATGAAGACTTAAGAATATATAATGAGTACACTGCAGTGAGGAACGAGAGAGGAACGGGACCTGAAGACAGAAAGGAGAAGATACGATATTTGTTTTTCTCTTTCTGACTTCCTTCACTCTGTTTGTTAGTCTCTAGTTCCATCTATGTCTCCACAATTGACCCAGTTTCATTCCTTTCTATGGCTGATTAATGTTCCATTGTATATATGTACCATATCTTCTTTATCCATTCATTTGTTGATGAACATTTAGCCATGTCCTGTAAACAGTGCTGCAATGAACATCGCACGTGGTTTTTTGAATTTTGGTTTTCTCAGGATATACGCCCAGTAATGCAATTTCTGGGTCACACGGTAGCTCTACTTTTAGTTTTTTAAGTAACTTCCATACCGTTCTCCATAGTGGTTGTGTTAATTTACATTCCAACCAACAGTGCAAGAGGTGACAGAGGGGAGAATACAGACATGGCAAGAGTAGGGATTGTCCCAGACAGTGATGATGATCAACTTGACTGGAAAAGTTAGTTAATACTGTTGACTAACACAACTCAGCAACTGAAGTTTGAAGGAAAATTTAAGAAAGATAAAGAAAGCAAAAAAAAAAAAAAAAAGCTTTAAAAAAAATATATGTTAACCACAGAGGATGGTTGTCTCCTAGCTTTCTGAAAATAACACAAGCAGCAAGATAGCCCAGAGAAAACATCTCTGCTGTAGCATCCTTTTCTGTACAGGCAAGTGTAGTGCTTAGGTCAGAAGAAAAGACATATATCTTATCCTCTCCACAGAAAGATACAGTAGTGCTTGCGCAACAAGTAGGCAGAGTGAAGTCATTTAGACAAATGAATCACCCAGAGACACACCAATCAAAATTTTGATAACACGTGGTTCTCAAGGCTCCAGAAGAAGTTTTCCAAAAGTCAGTGTGAGAGTAGGTGAGTGGGGGAAAAAAAAAGGAAAGAAAACCTCCTTCTCTTCTTTTCTACTTATTTTATTTTGTTTGCTTTGGGTTGTGGGGGGAGGCAGAGTAAAGTAGACTTTTGATATTTTGTTTTGAAGGAAAGAATTTTTCAAAAATGGAAATTATACTCCCTTGGAGAGAGCTGTCTCTGGAGCTGTAATTGATCTATGCAGTGGTGAGATGACAAACAAAATGCTGCCCCCCACCCCCATCCTTCATCTGCTTCTCCCGACCATCCCCACGGCTTGCACTCACAGAGCAAGGCTGACCCTGCCAGCCAATTACATTATGCTAATTTGTCTGTTAACGCTAACTCCTGCAGGGGCATTCAGCACTCAGAGCAGTTCCCAGATTTATATTGTCTCTGGCCGCCCCTGCTCACCAACCGGGTTAATGGAGCTCTCCACTCCGCCCCCACACTCCCTTCTCTGCTTCCAGCTTGGGATGCGTGGCAGTATCTTCCGGAGACAACAGTGTACTTTCTAAATGGCAGTTCTGCAGGCTCAGGCCTATGCAGGAGCGAGCCCAGGCCTTATCCTGTACATCTCTCCAGAACACACTGTTTATCTTAGGAGACCTGTCCTCTGGAAAAACTTGTTTTCTAAGAAAATATATTGCTGCTTAAAAAAAATAATAATAATAATAATGCAAACTACTAGGTAAATGTGTCACCCTGCTGATTCTGTGTTTTCTGGATTACACATTCGCTCACAGAAAGTTAATCAAAGCAAAAGTTAAATTAAAAAGTCATGCATACTAGGATATCCAAATTAGACTGTTCTTTGTTAGAAAAGAGAAAGGACGAGAGTTTTGGAAAGTGGGTTGGAACATGTAGACTTTTCTCCCAGAGTCAGGAATTCTTGGAAATCTTTCTGTAGCTAGCATCCCAACACAACATCCAAATTTCACAAATCTCTGAATTGACCAGGCTTACAAAGCAACTACATGTGCTGGGCTTTGAGGGAGAAAATAACACATAATAAGATAAAGCAAGAAGAACAGCTCCTATAAGTCACATTTTAAAATCAATTTCATTGCATTAGAAGTTTGCAATCTATGGGACAGCAAAAAATGTTAAGTTATGAAAAGACAACAGCTGTGAAAAATTCTGCCTCCTCTAAAGAAAGCTACTTCATCAGCTATAAATGGTGAAGTAGCCTTAGAATACTCATAAAACCATTTATCAAGACAAAAATAAGCATCTCTTTTAATGACCACAGCACTCATATGAGGTAGATATAATTAATCCCATTTTACAGGTGAGAAAACTGAGCTCAGAGGTGTTATGTAACTTGTCCAACACTGTGAATCTGTGAAAGAGATGGAAGTGAAGATGGGCCCATGTTTTTAACATTCATTCAGTCTCTATTAGATCTATTGAAATACTCTATTTTGCAGATGGAGAAACTGAGATCTAGATAAAAGTACTTGCCCACACCGTCAAAAATGAAACAGAGGCCCAGAAAGGCTCAAGGTTATATGGCTAGTCTGCAGACACTTGGTCCAGAATGCCTCCCATAACATCATGCCTACTCCCTGTCTCAACTCTGCCCGGCCACATAGGAATATGGCATTGCATGACATTTTCAGGAGGTTTCACTTTAACCCAGAATATAGGAAATCACTTACAGAACAAAAAATCAATTTAATTTTTTCCCCAGTAGAATGGATTGAGATCTGTCCTTGCAAGATCTGGCTAATGTAAGCCTATCTCTTCAACCTGAGGTAACTTTAACTCACATTTTATAACCTAAAATAGTATCTGGAAGACAGACTATTATGTGATGGCTACAAAAATGAGGGAAGCTATGCGACTTCACTTTCACTTTTCACTTTCATGCATTGGAGAAGGAAATGGCAACCCACTCCAGTATTCTTGCCTGGAGAATCCCAGGGACGGGGGAGCCTGGTGGGCTGCCATCTATGGGGTCATACAGAGTCGGACATGACTGAAGCGACTTAGCAGCAGCAGCATGTGTAATGATATGTAAAGATATCTAGGATATATAATTAAGTATTTTAAAACAAAATGGGGCAAATCATCTCTCATTTGGATAAACAGAAAAGGAGAGACAGATAAATGAACAGACAAGCAAAGAAATACACACTGTTTTTCTAGGAGCTATAAATTATGGTATGTGAATAATTTTTTGGAATGATATAAAAGAAACTATTAACAGGGATCACCTGTGGGAAGAGACAAACTAGGAAGGCAAAAGGAAAAGAAACTTTACTTTTCATTTTATGCCTTCCTGCACTGTCTGAAAAGTTCCAATGTGCACACATTGCTTTTCTTCTTAAAAGATGGCCTATGGACATTTGTTCCATATTAACACAAATAACTAAAGTTCAGATGTTCCAGGAGAGAGAAAAAAGCAATTGTTAAGGTTCTTATGAGGCTACGAGGATCATGAAAGAGAAGAAAGAGCATTCTGTAACCTAACCTAAAGGTCTATGGATACAAGACACTCATCATGAGGATGAGCAAGGTAATTAGGAAAAAGAAAATGATAACCGAAGATCCCAAATTGTGGGGAGGCTGGGATGCCACTACGAAACAGAGCCAGATGGTATCAGCCAATTTGTTTTTAACAGGATTTAACATTAAGTAATGTACCCCCCAAAACGTACACCCAGTAAATTAAGGCTGTAATTCCATCTTGGTGTTATGGTGACATGAAAATCCACTCAAGCTTTTCTGTCAGGGTTTATGAAGTTATCAAAGCCCCTTGATGGAATTACAACACTATTATGTACAGCTGGAGGGACATTACTCCTTATCTGAAGAGCAGTTAAAAGCACAGTGGCACCAAAGGGCACTAAAATACCAGTTCCTCATTAGTGAGCCGCAGGGAAGGAAGGCACATGGGTGCACGTGCGTGCACACACACACACACACACACACACACACACAAACTTGCACACACAGCCCCGTCCATCTGCATTAATGATTATTGGTCTGAGGTGCAAAGTCCTGCGTATTCCACTCTGCCTTTTGAAAGGCAAGATTTAACAGCATTGGTCTCAGATAACATGGTGTCTGAAACAATCAGTGTTTTATCACCTTCTAGACATAAAGGAATATAGGCAGGTAATCAATTTTGCTCCCTAGCATCCCTGTCCCCCAAAAGGAGCCATACAAATAAGCAATAAAAATTACTTAAGATATTTAAAACATAAGTTTCACGACGGTTATGAGCACAGGATCAATCTGGGTTAGAATCTAGTTCTATCATCTGTGTTCCATTGGACAACACACTTTCCCTTTCTATGTCTCAATGGTCTAGAAAATGGAGACAGTAATGAAGCCTACTCTGGGTTGTCGTGAGGATGGAGTGAGATAATACTTGTTAATTAGTAAAGAGTCTGTACAAAGAAAGCTCTTGGAGTTCCACATAATGAAGAACAACAGGGACTTTTTTAATACAGTAAAAGCCATTGAGACAAAGTAGTTAGCTGATTAACTAAAAAATGAAATAAAGAGAGGAGGATAAACACAATAGGAGGATAAACACAATAAACGCAACAGTATACTTTGAGCATCCTGGTAACTTAAAATATATACAAGCAAATGCACCGCTGACCTTTTGATGAAGGACCAGTGCCTTTCCCGAGTGTGGGTGTGCTGGTGGAGATCTGTATGTTCTTCCTGGCATAAACCCCACCCTGAATATATAGTTCATGGCTTCCAGTTTTAGATCTTTAACAGCAGAGCAGGAACTTAAAGATCACAGAGAAACAATCTGAATGCAGAACTTCTCTGCATCTCCACAAATACATTCCCAATCATTCTTGCCCATACTTAATGTGATAACATTTCTAAGAGATTCTCCTAAGTCTTCGCCAACATTCAAATTGGGTCTTGCCTTTCATGCTCTTATTTTATTCATGTGTACTTTACTTAAGTTATGGGATTACAACAATAGATGTAATCAGCATTGACCATTTAGAAATAAATACAACAGCCAATTGGTAAGCAGTAAAGAACTCGTCATGAGCATTCAAAGTATCATGGGCATCAGCAGCTTTGTTTTACCGACAGAATAAAGCACATCAGTTAATCTATCAGATAGGTGCAGGGTAGGTTCCATGAAGAGAAGTTCTACCACATGTTCCTCAGTATCAAGCAGAAAGAGGCAATGAACTGAAAGAGCCCTAGGTGTCTTTCACCATGATATTTCTAAAACACATTCTTAAAATTCCCTCACTTTCCTGTTCTCAACTCTTACTTGTCATCAACACTAGATACAACTCCAAAAGCTCTCTATGACTAGGGATGAATATACAAACCAGAAAAAGAGCAATTTTTAATATAAACTCAGAATATTGTGACATGACAGTAAAGACATTACTGCTAAAGGTTTACAGCAATTATCTAAGTGGCATTTGGCTGTGCAGTTAGAGGATGTGGGCAGAGGCAGACTCAGGCAAAACATGAAGCTTCCTCGGCTATCACATGCCCAGCCACAGTAGACAGGGTTCTTTCACCTAGCACCCCCAAGCCCAGATGCCCACTGTACCTAAATCCTCCTCCCTCTCCCCTGCCCCTCCTCCATTTGAACCTAAACAAGCTCTCTGTAAACAATCTGATCAACCCTCTCATCCAGAGTATGAACAATTAATGAAACTTAATGTTATCTTTTTCAATGGATTGTATACTAGAACTAATAAACAAAGTAGCAAGGTGACATGTTAAAGGAATAGGGAATAAAATTGTGCAATTACAGGACATCCAGGGAAATTTAGGATATGCAGAAGAATTATACCAGCTCCTCTGAAATCACACTAAACAAGAGGCCAGGTGCTGCAAGTCATAAAATACATTGAGAAACTAGTACCAATATGGTTTTGGAAATGCCATTTATGAAATATGGTAAAGTCTTCAGTGTTCCTTGAAAATACAAACCGGTCTCTCAAGACTGTAGGCTTGATGTCAAATCTCCCTGAAAGACCCCCCTCCCCATTACACGTGTACCATGCATCCTTGGAAACAGCCATAACAATTTATGCCCAATGAGTGAGAAAGAATGTTGATTTCACTCGCTTTATGACTTAGGTGATGGTGGGCTGGTAATCAAAAATGTCTGTGCTTATTTTCAAAACTGATACCATGACGGTCTATCAGCCACTATTTGTTGAGTTCCCACAAGGTGATGACGCTGGATTTTGTCTTTGAAGGGTTTTAAGGGCTGGGAACCTAGAAGTATTTTCAGCTCTCCAGGACTCTGCCTTTTTTCAGACTGAAAGTGAGTGGCTGAGGTGAGACAAACCTACAAATTAGGGAACAGACGGGCCTGAGGATGCATTTATCCACAGGGGAATACCCAACAAAAACCTCAACCACAATACTACTTGATCACAAAATTATTACTTATTTGTTTGGAATAAAATATGATACAAGAATATAGATGTGAACTAAGGATATCCTTAGTTCACATCTTATGAAGTTCACATTTCAATATTTTAAGAAACAGAGTCTTCCATTCAAGACTAGTCTGTACATTAACCCCCCATATTGGTAGAACACAGATATTAATAGTACCTACCTCTTGGGAATGCTATGAGACTTTGTTGATATTTAAGACCCATTCCTTACAGTTTAACAGCAAATGAGAGCAGACAGGCAAGGTGGGTTGCATGAGTGTGTGTGGCTAAGTCGCTTCATTCATGTCCAACCCTCCGCAACCCTATGGTGTGCAGTCCGTCAGGCTCCTCTCTCCTTGGGATTCTTCAGGCAAGAATACTGGAGTGAGTTGCCATGCCCTCCTCCAGGAGATCTTCCCAACCCAGGAGGGGCTAGTGATAGGCCAAGATGCTTATGTTAGAGCCAACACAAGAACCAATAATAAAATTAATTAATAATAGCTAACATTTATTGATGGTGCCAAGTACTCATGTCTCAGGGACTGGTTTTAATATGCTACCAAACTTAATGCTCACAAGATTTCTTTGAGAAAAATATTATTATTATCTCCATTTTATAGACAAGAAATTTAGGTACAGAGAGGCTTAGCAACTTTCCAGTGTTGCATACAATCAAGTCTCAGCAAGTTGTGAAGAAATAAAATCATGCTGAATATGTTCTCTGAACACAATGAAATCAAGCTAGAATAAGCAACAGAAGGATGACTAGAAAATTCTCAAATGTTTGGTATTGAAACAATATTGTTCCTAAATAACTAATGGGTTAAAAAGGAAATCACAATGAAAATTAGAAAATATTTTTCATCGAAAGATAATAAAAACTTAATATATCCAAACTCGTGGAATATAGCTAAATGTGTGTTTAGACATAAATGTATTATTTTAACTGTGTATGTTAGAAAGGAAGAATGGTTGTAATCACAATTGATCTAAGTATCCTTCTCAAGTAGTTACAAAAAGAAGGGCAAATGATACTCAAAGAAGTACAATAAAATTATAAACAATAAAAGTAGTAATCAAGGAAATAAGAAACACATACAGTGAAGAAAATTGACAAAGCCAAAGCTTGATTCTTGGGAAACATTGACAAAACTGATTAGCTCCCATCAAAATCAATCAAGGAAAAACAAAAAAAGGCATACCTTACATCAGGAATGAAAAAAACCTATTGTGATATATGCCATGGAAAATGAAAAGATACAAAGGATATTTTCTAAACTTTATGCCAATAAATTTGGAATTTTACTTAAGAGGATAAGTTTCTAAACAATATTGGTTTATAAAATTGACACCAAAAGATATAGAACATCCTGATATATAGAGGCAGAAGACATTTTCTTCCCCCAAGTCTTTTTAAATGCTGTTCTGCAAAAGAAGGGTGTAACTATATCTTGACCACTGCCAAAATACTATTACAACATCACATCTGAAGTAGTTGCAAGCATTTTCAGACAGGCAAAATCACTTGCCATGCCATTATCTGTGGCAAAATCACCTAGCTTTGAATACTAGGGTTTTACTTAAAAGGAAATTAAAATCCAAGTCAAGTTTTCTCCTTAGTCCCAAAGAGTCTAAAATCATTTTAATCTCATTCCTCACATGTTCAGAAAAGACATGGCATCTACATCCCTTTAATCTAAAGTTTATAGGTCTTAAAATTATGGTGATAGTGGATGTTACTCTTTTCTCTCAATCTCTGTAGATCATAGGAGAGTCTTTGGAGTTTAAATAGAAAAAAAGTATTACTGTTGCCCATTTTATCGACACTTAACAATTTAAGCAATTTGTCCAAGGTTCCAGTGGCCACTGATTAATGGAGCTAGAACTGGAACACAGACCTTCAGACTCCAGAGTCACTGACACATTGCTAGAGGAGCCAAAACACAGCCAGATTACTCTATGAATTTTCAACCAATTCAGAGCCAGCACAAAGTGAATTAGAGTGTTAGTTTAAGTATAGTCATCTGTCAGCTGGGGCTGTAGGAAGCTGGTTCTCAGGATTGGTGTTTTCTATGGGTTTCTGCAAATAAAATTTTCTTCAGTGATTGGTGCCCCAGAATAATACAGGGACTTTATTCCCTTCATAGCACAGTATAACATAAAGACAGTGTCTAGTCTGGAGTTAGGCTCACCTAACTGGGTTCAAATCCCAGTTCTGCCATTAACCAATTATATGAATTTGAGCATGCTGCTTAGTCTTTCTCAGTTTTCTTATCTGTAAAATGGGAATAACACAACAGCACCTGTCTTATAAGTGTTCTTTGTTTTATGTTTTTGGTGGTTTGTGTTTTTTTGTTTTTTTGTTTTTAATGAGAAGAAATACAAAAGCACCTAGCACATGGTTAAGCTCTCAATAAAACCAGGTATCTTTTTCCAGCTCATCACCACCTCTAACTTTACCTTGGCTTTAAACTTTAAAAGCAAAAGTCTATTTTTACTCACTGTTCTTTAAAGCAAAATATTGGCATTTGAGCCAAAATGTCCCTCTGAATACTTAGATGGTGCCCAGAATAGAGGATTTACAGCTGAGAAATGATGTTAGCTGCACTACAAATACTTTCAGGGAATGGCAATGTGGAAGACTTCAGCATAGGGCTGGGTCCATGTGCCTAACTGAAAGGAGTTAAGAAACCATGGAGGTAACATATAGATTCCCACCTCCCAGTATTTCTGTAAGTGACATTGAAAAATATTTCACTAGAATTTGGTCATATTCATTTACAGAGATTTATTAGTAAAAGGTACATAAGGTAGGGAACGACCAGTAGGTACATGGTTAGAAACCCAAACTTCACCCAAAACTGCTTAATATAAAGTCAAGACTGAATCAGAAAAAGAAGGATGTCCATATATCAAGTATGATGTGGAGGTATTTAAACTGAGATTCAGTTCTCCTTTCTCATGACAGACTACTGACCTTATTTTGGACCTCTGACAAATCAGTTATGAATTTGCAAGATTTGTAAACAAATCTGGAAATCTTGTTGGGAGTTCATGTTCTTCTCCGGAATCTTTCCCTCTTTGCACTCACAGGAACATCAAGCAACCACTCATTTCTGCCTCACTTAGCCCCCCTGTATTCATCAAAATAGACTATGTTTCCACTTTCTCCAGTAATCCTAGCAGTCTGCACCTTCTCTAAATCCATTCCCAGGCATCCACATCAGGTGCATGTGTCTCAGGTTATAATTTTAAATTACCATGTGCTCAAAATAAATACAGACACTCTGCTATCCTGAAAAACAGAAAGTCTTTAAATGCATGTTATAGAAACTTCTTTTGTGTTTTGGTGGTGAAGGTCAGAGCTGTCCTAAACATTTATTGGGCTTCAGTGGATATACTGAAGTGGTCCTTTTCCACCTCTAACCCTGTTTCCTTACCTGAAAAATGGAGTCAATCCTCCCATCCTGCAAAATGATTATGAGGATAAAATCAAACACACGTTAAACTTCTGGCACAGTTATGGGACATGGTACATGTGTAATACTTGGTAGCTAGTAGTGTTGGAGGTATAATGGTGGAGGAAAACAAACCAGGGTCAGTTAGACTTCTGATGCCCCCAAGTACTGGTAGAGTGACCTTAAGCAAATTACTTAATCACCCTGGGATTCAGTCTCCTCATCTGTAAAATGGGCATTAAATAGCTCCTTTTTAGGGTTGTGTGAGGATTAAGTGAAACTAAATAAGATTGTGTGCATAAATACTAAACAGGCAATAGGTAACAGTCACAAGCAATTAGTATGTTCGCAGCATCTGATGAATGTTCAGTAACCAGTGATAGATATTACTAATGGTACTGACGCTATAAATAATGTGAATAATTTAAGACTGATGACTGTCTCTGGACTGGAATGCTGGAACTGAGCCTTATTCAGTAAGTGATTCCACAAACCCCTGGCTGGTCAGGCCAGCCCACTGCTGCCTCCTGAAGGTGTCAAATCTTACTGCAAGGGACTCGAGATCTGAGCTGGATCAGGCCCTAGAAACAGCAGAGACACATGCTCATCACTGGGAGAATTGTGGAGTTTTGGGGCTGGAAGGGAATTCAGTACTTGGCAGGCAGCAAAGACACCATTCCATGGAGGTGTACCTCACGATGGAAGAAGAGAAGGAGCAAAAGAAGAAACAGATGCCAAGAAGGGATGGAGAAATACAGATGCCATGGCATAGAACCTCTGCAAACTCTACAGGCGCACATTCCCCACTGTTCTCTTGAAATGATTCTGTCTTTGAAGTAGAGGAAGCCAGAAAAAGGATCTCTCACATGCCCTCCAGGTCAGGGGCTTTCTGAGCACTGTTCTGCTCATGTCCCAGGCAGGTTATGTGTTATCCTACAAGGAAATCAGACACTCCATGAGGAGTGACTTTAGACACTAAACATTTTGGCAGCCCCAAGAAAGTCTCAAGGTCTCTGAGGGCCCCTTTACAGCTCTGGGCTCAGAACCTTGAATTGGTGGTCCGATGTGTTTCACTTAAATTGCTACATTCCTTTCCATTCCTTCCTTCTAGAGAGGAAACCTGGCAAACATAACGAGGTTTCCAAATGTAAAGTCTTAGTGTGGCAGAAGTTAGCATGTGCCAGTCCAGGGGGATCAAAAGCGTGCTGCCCAAATGGTCAGGTTTAGGAGGCCTGAAAGAATGTCTTCCCTGAAAAACTCATGGTAACTAAGACAACGAATATTCTATTCTGCCTTCTTCCTTCCTTCCCATTTGTTCCCTTCCTTTTTTCTCTTCTTTCACCTCTCCTTTTTCTCTCCCTCCCTCCCTTCCATCCTTCTTCCCTTCTTTTCTCCTTCCTTTCCCCTACCCTCCCTCCATCCCTTCTCCTTCCTTCCTCTTTCCCTCCATCCACTTTTCCTAAAGAAACTAAGTTTAACTCTGGAGGACTTTGATATTTGCAGCCAGCAGAAAACAAAGCCTCCATTTCTGTATCTTAGATTCGCATCCATGGATTCAACCAACTGTAGATGAAAACTGGAGGGAGGGGACATCAAAAGTTCCAAAAAATACAACCTCAGATCTTGGATTTGCCACATACTGCCAACTACTTAACATAGCATTTATGTTGTGTTTACACAGTTTACATTGTATTAGGTGTTATAAGTAATCTCAAGATGATTTAAAGAATGTGGAGGATGTACTTAGGTTTTATGCAAATATAGTCTATACATAAAGGGACTTGAGGAGCCTCAGATTTTGGTATCTTCAGGGCTTCTGGAACCAAACACCTGTAGATACTGAGGAAGGGCTGTATTCTTGCAAAAAGTATGAATCTGTTATCAAATCAGGTCTGACCTAGCATTCTAGCAGGGCTGCCCCTGAGGGGCTGTGTTGGGCCTTATTTAAGAAGGTATACATAGATGAGGGGGGATTTTGCTGTTGGCAAAGCCTTCACCTTATTTCACCAAGTAATTCACCTAGAACAGGGAGGAACCTGAAATGGAAGCTGTGACACACAAGCCCTTCAGTAAAAAAAACAATTAGGAAAGAATGAATTTCTAAAGAGAAATAAATAATAAGAGGGGAGCAATGTAGGTCACCAGAGGTAGGAGAACTCAGATTCTACAGTCTAACCAGTTGGGGTCAACTCTGGGCTTTGTGACCCTGGGAAAGTCACTTTCCCTCTCTGTGCCTCAGTTTTCTAATTTCTAAAGTGGGGAGATGAGCTGGTTGGATGGCATCACCAATTCCATGGACATGAACTTGGGCAAATCCCTGGAGATGGTAGGGGACAGGGAAGCCTGGCATGCTGTAGTCCATGGGGTCATGAAGAGTCAGACATGACTTGGCAACTGAACAACCAAAGAAAAGGGGAAAACAGGAGCACTTGTCTCATGGGGCTGTCATGAAGTCTAAATGAATTAACATGGAAGCACTTCATAAATGTTTGCTATGAAAACAACGAAGATGGCTATCTGAAAATTCTGGCCTTTTAAACAAGCAGAAGTGAAGGAAGGCAAGATAAATGAAAGACGAAGTGGACATGAAGAGAAGAAAATGCTATCTGAGGCTTCTCCCCTTGTTTGAAAATTCTCATATTTTGAGAAAAGCGGGTAAACAAGGAGTGGCCCCACCCACTGGAATTCTCTCCTGGAAGTCTCATGCTACATACAGTAATAGTTGTATAAGAGGCCTCCTGGTCAGGGGAAGGATTGCTTTAGTTGTTACTTAGATTAAACCTCATTCCCCTTCCAGCCTAAGTGGTCAAGAGGTCATCATGGTCTTTCTCCCTCCACTGGGAAAGGAAGGAGCCCTGGAAGGAGAGATGGGGCTACAACACAGAAGCCAGAGGGTAGCCTCCGTCTACGCTTCCTAAAAGCCAGGGCCTCCCCATTCTGTGTAATAAAGAGCTCCTTGTCTCTCCATGTACAGAGAAATCACGGAAAGATTGCACTCCAACTTGAGAATGAGCCAACGGCCAGTGGGAAATTTTCTAGCAAATTGGACAGGAACACAGTATGAAGGGCAACTGGATCAAAATGCCTCTCTCTATTTCTGCTTTGTATTTTTTTTTTTTTTCTTCTAGAAATTCCTATCCCTGAGCCCTGAGGCACTGTTGATCTGGATGTCCTTTCACCAGAAGTTGTCAGGATAATACAGATTTGCTTTTCCAGGGTTGAGTGACAGTATCTGAGTTCCTGGAATGTAACTGAAAAATCCTGTGACAAAAGCAAATGTTGGAATCCCAAATTTGACTTGTCATTGTGACACCTAAACTTTGACAGTGGGTTTATTTTAAAGATATTGACTCAGCCTGCGTAGTATCATCTAAGAGAAGGAGGGGAGGTAGGGAGATGAGGAGGAAGAAGAGGAGAAGGAGGAGAGGGGGAGGACACGGACCAACCTCTCAGGGCGTTGGTTCAGGACTGACACCCCACTATATGCTCAGGTGTGGTTACTGTTCAGTTTAGTCGCTCAGTCGTGTCCGACTCTTTGCGACCCCATGAATAACAGCACGCCAGGCCTCCCTGCCCATTACCAACTCCCAGAGTTTTCCCAAACTCATGTCCATCGAGTCGGTGATGCCATCCAGCCATCTCATCCTCTGTTGTCCCCTTCTCCTCCTGCCCTCAATCTTTCCCAGCATCAGGGTCTTTTCCAATGAGTCAGCTCTTCGCATCAGGTGGCCAAAGTATTGGAGTTTCAGCTTCAGCATCAGTCCTTCCAATGAATATTCAGGACTGATCTTCAGGATGGACTGGTTTGATCTCCTTGCAGTCCAAGGGACTCTCAAGAGTCTTCTCCAACACCACAGTTCAAAAGCATCAATTCTTCAGCACTCAGCTTTCTTCACAGTCCAACTCTCACATCCAACATGACTACTGGAAAAACCATAGTCTTGACTAGATGGACCTTTGTTGACAAAGTAATGTCTCTGCTTTTTAATATGCTATCTAGTTTGGTCATAACTTTCCTTCCAAGGAGTAAGTGTCTTTTAATTTCAAGGCTGCAAACACCATCTGCAGTGATTTTAGAGCCCCCAAAAATAAAGTCTGACACTGTTTCCACTATTTCCCCATCTATTTCCCATGAAGTGATGGGACCAGATACCATGATCTTAGTTTTCTGAATGTTGAGCCTTAAGCCAACTTTTTCACTCTCCTCTTTCACCTTCATCAAGAGGCTCTTTAGTTCCTCTTCACTTTCTGCCATAAGGGTGGTGTCGTCTGCATATCTGAGGTTATTGATATTTCTCCTGGCAATCTTGATTCAAGCTTGTGCTTCTTTCAGCCAAGTGTTTCTCATGATGTACTCTGCATATAAGTTAAATAAGCAGGGTGACAATACACAGCCTTGATGTACTCCTTTTCCTATTTGGAACCAGTCTGTTGTTCCATGTGCAGTTCTAACTGTTGCTTCCTGAAAATGCTTTCACAATTTTCCACAATTTATTGTGATCCACACAGTCAAAGTCTTTGGCATAATCAATAAAGCAGAAGTAGATGTTTTTCTGGAACTCTCTTGCCTTTTCAATAATCCAGTGGATGTTGGCAATTTGATCTCTGGTTCCTCTGCCTTTTCTAAAACCAGCTTGAACGTCTGGAAGTGCACAGTTCACGTACTGCTGAAGCCTGGCTTGGAGAATTTTGAGCATTACTTTACTAGCGTGTGAGATGAGTAGAACTGTGCGGTAGTTTGAGCATTCTTTGGCATTGCCTTTCTTTGGGATTGGAATGAAAACTGACCTTTTCCAGTCCTGTGGCCATTGCTGAGTTTTTCATATTTGTGGCATGTTGAGTGTAGCACTTTCACAGCATCCCAGAAGTAAAAACCAGTACAGGAATTTCAAGCTCATTTAGAACAAAAAAGGAGACTGTCTCTATCTAATACAAGACTAAGTCCACTAAAGGCTTCTCAGAAAGTGTCAAATAAAATGAAGAGCACAAAATCCTATCAACATGTCCTTTAGCCTTTCAGACATTATGAATTTCTTATCAAGCAGAGTTTAAAACACTGTGTCCTTCAGGAAATCCTTGTGGCACTTTCTGATATGATCTCTCGACAATACATCATAGGTCACTATCTCCATGTAAAATGTAGGTATAAATGAAAGGAAAGTTAGTTGCACAGTTGTATCCAACTCTGCGATTCCATGGATTGTAGCCTGTCCTGCTCCTCTGTCCATGGAATTCTCTAGGCAAGAGTACTGGAGTGGGTTGCCATTTCCTTCTCCAATAAAAGGAAAAAAAGACGGCAATTCTGCTGGGAGTGATGTAGCAATCAGGGTTTCCATGAGTCTCAGAGCCCTGAACAAGTCATCTGCTGTTAGTGTCTTTTCTGTAACTTGCAGACAGTTGCCTTCCCTCCTGAAGTCTATCATGTTCACATATATCTAAAGGTTGAGGAAGCTAGGGTATGAAAGCATGGTCTTAGCTTCATCACACAAGTTCTGAGTTCCCATTTCCTGCGAAGTTGCCTCTTTCAACATGTGTCATAACTCAAATATGGGACATTTCATGTTATCTTCCCTACCCTCTGTTCTCAAAATTAAGAATTTAATCTTACTGTGTGCCAGACACAGTTCTAAGTTATTGCCTTCATTAACTATTTTCTATGTGGTGGATACTATTATAATTGTTTCATTTTACAGATGAGAAAACTAAAACTGGGAGGGACAGCAATTACCCCAGGATCACATAGCTGGTAAAAATTGGGATTTGAGTACAGACAGGTTGATTCAGAACTCTGTGCTTTTCCCATTTTACCACCCTGCAGCTGAAGTGAACAAAACTGCCATTTTTGGCCAAAATTTCTTGTAGTTAATAAACTATATTTATTTTTAATTGCTTTGGAAGTACATTTGTTTCACTTCCTTAAAAAAAAAAAAAAAGAAGAAAGAAAGAAAAACAAATAAATACAACCAGAAAAATTTCTTACCCCTAAGGCCTGTGTCACTGTTGGTTTAACTTTCTTCCTCAGTGTTGTCAGGGTAATACCATTCACAAAGTAGATACAGATTTGGTTTTCCAGGGTTGGGGGTAACAGGAAAGCTCTATTAGGTCTCTGTTGCTATAAAACAAATTAACCCCAAACTCAGTTTCTGAAAACAATAAACATTTAAAATCTCATAGTTTCTCTAGATTAGGAATTCAGTAGCAGTGTAGCTGAATGATTCTGGTTCAGGGTCTCTTGTGAAATTACAGGCAAGATGTTAGCTGGAGCTGTTCTCATCTAAAGGTTTGACTGGGGCTAGAGGGGCAGTTTTCAGGATGGTTCCCTCAGAGTTGTTTTGACAGGAGGCCTCATGTCCTGGCCACATGGGCCTCTCCACAGGACTTTTAGAGTGTCCTCATGATATGTTTCCCTCAAGCCATACAAAACTCTGCTTCATGAGCAAATGTTAAAGTCTCAAACACAGTGAGTAATTTTACACTGATAAAATTTCAACTTCAATATTTAGTTGAGATCTCCACACTCCTCTATTGGCTGAGTTTCAGAATTCCTAAGTAAAAGAGAACTTGGATAAGTCCATCTGATGATGTTATGTTTTGAACTGCAAAGTGAAAAAAGTGTTAGCTGCTCAGTCATGTCTGACCCCTTATGACCCTGTGGACTATAGCCCTCCAGACTCTTCCCAACCCAGGGATCGAGCCCAGGTACCCTACACTGCAGACATACTCTTTACAGTCTAAGCCACTAGGGAAGCCGTGTTGAATTGTACCCCTCCGCAAATTCATTTGCTGATGTTCTTAGCCCTACTACCCCTGTGACCTTACTTGGAAACAGGGTAGTTACAGATATGTTTAGTTAAGATAGAGTAGGATAGGTAATCCAATATGATTAGTGTCCTTATAAAAAGGGGATAGCTCGGTAGAGACCTACCCACATGGTGAATACCATATGAATATGACAGTGGACATACAGGCCAAGAACACTCCAAATTGGAACAAATTATCAGAACCTAGGAGAAGGGCATGGAACAGAGAGTCTCCTTCACAACGCTCGGAAGGAATCAACCCTGCTGACATCTTGATCTTGGACTGTCAGACAATATACATCTGTTGTTCTAAGCCACCTAGTTCATGATACTTTGCTACAGAAGCCTTAGGAAGCTAATACAGAGGGTAAGGAAAAAAACAAAACTTGACCTCTCTAGAAGAGATCTTTAAAGAACAGGAGGCGCGGTTCTCCTGCATCCATGGGTTGACCATGGGGCTTTCCTCAAAAGATTATATTGTGTCTTTTTCCTGCCACCCATTAAAAGAAAAAAACCATCTGACCTTCCAAAAGCACGTTCCTAAGTAAAACTGGCAAAAGCTCTGAATGGACAGTCAAGGTTTCCTGATCTTGCCCAAGAAAGCGGATATTTTATTACTCTTTCATGACCACAAGGTATTTCCTAAGCTCATTAAGCACATTTTTCCTGAGCAAGATCTTGTCTTAGTAAGGCCACTGACACCCCATTCCTCCAGCCTCCATCCCCAGGCAGGATAAAAGGCTGAAGTGCGGGTGGAGATGAGAGGAGGCTCTGGGGAGTTCCAACTCTGCTTGTTTATTGTGAGACACACTTGTGCTCCAATGTGGGCCATCACAATCGTGGTCAAAGCGTTAGGAATCTGAAGAACACAAACAAAGCTAACTGTGGCGAAGGGCCAGGGTAAAGGAAGGGCCAGGGTGAGGTTTTCTTCAACATTGTACAAGGAGGGCAATTTTGCATAGCCTTTTATATGATAATCACAGCCCTTTCGTTGGTATTGAACTTTGCAGCAAGAAGGAAAAATAAATAAATAAGGCTGACTAATGGCTTGTTTCCCCAGAGGCGGCTTTTTATGGGATCATATGTTTTTTCAGCTTTTCAGTCACAGTTTCCTGCTTGGATGTTAGGAGCCCTTGACACTGGCTACGGCTTAGTGCACTCTGGACAGCAGCCCAAGCCACCTCAGGGCAGCTGCAGAGGGGTCCAGCTGGACCATAGCACCTTCCCAGGTCACAGCAATGGCGAACCCGGTCCCCTTCGATGAGCTGCTCAGTGCCAGGTCTTTCAGCACCTTTCAGGTCAAGCATGACCCTCCTTAGTGGGTTGTAGTGAGGCAAACAAGGGTTGGGTGGATGAGGAGCCTGTGACAAACAGTCTGGAGGCATTCAAAAGCAAGAAAAGCAACTCTGAACTGCTTTTGTTCCTGTTCCATTCATAGCTGTTCCTTCCCAGGATCAGAAAGGACTTTTAGAATTGGACTGTCTTGAATTTTTAAATCCTTGCTCTGCCCGCTGGGTGACTAAGAGCAAGTAACTAGCTTTCTGAGCTTCCTTTCTTATCAGTAAAATTATAAGTTACAAAGCCTGTCGTATGGACCTCTTATCAGGGTAAGAGATAATGTTTGGAAGACACCTGGCAGATTGTAGGTGCCAAGCAAGAAGTAGCTAGTGCTGTGATCACGTGTCCTAAACCCTGCCCCTGCTCCACCATCAAAGCAACTTCCCTGGCAGATTACCGTATTGAAAGGTAATGCAGAGTATGCTGGAGCTGAAAATATCCTGAAGTTGGGCTGAGTAAACAAACTAGCAAAAACCATAGTCTTCCAGCTCTCCCTCTGTGGCTTTCACTTTATTTCACTACTTTTGAGTGGGAGGAAATTACTCTGGAATGCCTTCTGTTTTGCTCCCCTTCTGAGAAGGCCATAGAACAAGGGAATCAGGATGGAAGAAGGGAGACAGATGGTTTGTGCCTTTATTTTTTGCCACCTTGGATTGAGTGGTGGAGGGACTGAAGAGGTTGATTAAAATGCACCACCCTCTTGGTCTTAGATAATTGTAATTTAATTATACTTGGGGCAGTGGTTTTATCATATTAAATTTGGGGGAAAGGCACAAGATGAGTCATGGAAAATTTTTTGATAAAATTGTGGAAACTTGGGACATCTGTGATTTTTTTCCCCTTGCCTCACTCCTTTCCTACTTTCCTGATCCACCCTCTTCTGCCTGCCAAGAGGGCTCCCTACAGGGACCCATTCTGAGAAGGCTCCCTTCCCTCCCTCAGCATCTACTCCCTAGGCCTCAGGTTTTGCTGAATCTCACAGTCAATCATCCTCTTCTCTGTATTCTGGGAACACTGGAGCCCATCTCCTTCCAGGGGGCCAGCAGGTCACACAGTTAATTTATGGAAACCTGTTGCATGCTCCAGACCATAGCTCCCCAGTTGCCCCCACAGAAGAACCAAACATTGGTTGCCTTTCCTCATAAATCACATTCCCCTGTCTCCAAGTTTGTTGTGTCAGAAGGACTGGGGTGTGACCCTGGTTATGGGGACTTATTGGAAAGTCACCTGATGCTCTACCCTCTCACTGCCTCTCTGAGGTCCACTCTTGAAGTGACAGGCCCATAGATAGCCCAGAAAGTTGTAGAGGTTCCCCTCAAAGATATTCTGAGACAGACAATAGAGGATGGCCAAAGAAGGTTTATTTTCCTTTACCATCAACGTTCTACAGTAACCAAAATTCTGGTGGTCCTCAACATTGGAAGAAACACATCATTCCAGGAAGCTACTTAAATGCCAAAGAAGACAAAGTAAGATGGTATCTGTGGGATCAGCAATTCTGTGGATAAGTAACTGAGGAACAGGTGACTATGTTCTAGAGATGATAAAGTTTCACTTCAGTCTGTCCCATGGGAACTTCTATTACACTGCTCAGAAGAAAGCGTCCTTGAACAATGCTTCTGACCTGGAAGTCAGCCTAGCCCACATCTGCTAAACCTTCCTAAAAATAAATAGTGGATATACTCAGTACCTGGGTAGTGAAAGGAAATTTTCAGGAAGCTTTGAGACTCTGGATTTATATAAGAATCACCTATAAAAACAAGAGACTATCTCCCGCTGGGTATGGCTCATGGACACCAAACCCGCCCCTGAGTCGTGACTAAAGCCTTTGGAAGGTTTTAGTCTCCTGGCCCACCGCAATGATGAAAGGCACTTCTGAGTCACAACTGCCACTTAAAATCCGGTAAAAATCTGGGGAACAGAGTATGTGCTTAATTTCCATCACAGATTTGGCACTCAAGTCTCAGCAGCCTCTGATCCTTGGGTATACATATACTGAAGGTGAAGAAAATAAGAATTATTGAGCACCACTGCATACACATTACAGTGCTTTTCATAGCAAGTTCATCCATCATCAAGAACACCTTATGAGATAATAATTAGTATCACCATCTTACGGTTGAGAAGACCAAGGCTCACAATGTTAGGTTACTTAACCTACCTAACCGACCACTCTACCTCACACACATATACACACAATACTGCATTAAGAGATCTTTAGCTTTGGCCTATTCTACTACTATAGCACAAAACACTTTACTATAAATGCTGACATCTTAAATGACAGCTTATATATCCCAATGACTGACAGGCATAAAACACTGCTGAATGAATAGATGAATTTCTCATTCAAAGCCTTCTTGCTTTCAATTCAAGATTCCCTACACAGTATTGCTATTAACCCATAATTATGTTCTTGGATATTTCTCACCCTCAGTCATCCTAGCTCTTTCATGAATTAGCAAATTTCTTAAAAGGAAAATGGATACTGAAACTCTTTAAGAGGTCTCTCAAAATGCTGTAGAAGGCACTTCAGCTCTCCTTGTCTCAGATAAACCAGGTAATCTTGCTGCATGAAGACATGCAATCATGCATGCATATATGTTAATTTATTCACTTATTCCAATAATTCTTCATGAAGCTTCTTCCACAAGTGAGGCAATAGTGCTGGGAGTGATGGAAGGGGTAGGCAGTACCTTGCAACAACATGGCTTATGGTCCAGGGGAGATGGGAAAATGCAGTAAATATGAGAACAGGAGATAGGCAGGGAGAAGCGCCAAAAGAAGTGCTTGAAAAGCAATGTGGGAATTCAGAGGAGGCCAAGGTTGCATCAGGTGAAGAGGAATTAGAGAAGACTTCATGGGGGTGGAATCTGACACGGGCTTTCACAGATGGGTTAGATTTGGTCAACGTCAAAGATGAAGTGGAGGGGAAAACCTTCCAGGTGAAGATAACTGTGTACGTAAGCACAATGAGGTGGGGAAGCCACAGATAGATTTAGGGAGTACATGACAGTCGCTCAGTCATGTCCAGCTCTTTTCGACTCCGTGGACTGTAGCCTGCCAGGCTTCTCTGTCCATGGAATTCTCTAAGCAAGAATACTGGAGTGGGTTGCCATTCCCTCCTCCAAGGGATCTTCCTGACCCAGGGATCGAATCTGGGTCTCCTGCACTGCAGGCAGATTCTTTACCATCTGAGCTACTAGGAATTTAGGAAAGGGAGGTCTTATTCCACTTTTCTGGAACAGAAAACATATAAAAGAGAAAACAACACAAAAAAAGAAAACTGGTAAATTAAGTCAGGGTCAGGTCATGAAGAGTCTGCAGCTAAACTGAGCTGCCACAGTCACTGTTATTTCCATTGTACCCCCTGATTCCACAGGAGCTTAGGACCCATCAAGGAAGCCAACCCCAGACCCTTAGATGAGTAGCTCCCCACTAGAACATAGCCTTGGCACTGGCCCACCTAGTACAACACCTGGGACATATTAAGCCTTCAATAAAAGTTTGTTGGATTGAATCGGGAGGACAGAATAGAAATATTTCCAGTGGAGGAAGTTGAAGTTGGAGGGAGGTCATGGCAAAGCTTTCCTTTAAAATACAACAGTTAAATATAAATATAACACTGACCACAGCCTATGTATCAGAAATCACTCTATCCTGCTGCCCCAAGTTCTATCACACCCAGAAATAATGGTGTAGCAACCCGCATTGCCCAATCCAAAGCAATGTCCTAAGAGAACACAGCAGCAGTCTCTAGTGTGCTCTCTCCTCAGGGGCAGTCATTCCCCCAGGTATTACTCTGTTAGAATCTAATGTAAACTCCAAATACAGCCCCACTCGGCAAATGTTCATGTTATTCCAGGAAAACAGAGGTCATCAGGACCAGGCGTGGAAGGAAATATCCCACAGCAGGAGAATGTCACAACACTAGAGATGGGAAGATTGTCCCAGGTCTGGTTTGGACCAGGAATTACGTATTTTGGTGAGCAGGGCAGTAGTGTTGGACTGTGTGACCTCAGTGACGTTGATAAGTGTATTAGGAGGGAAACAGCCTTTTTCCCCCCCCCTGAGGTTTCAGGGTCAGCTGTGCTACTGCAGCCACGGCTACAGAACATGGAGGAATTTGGGGCCAAGACTGGAGATCTATAGGAGAATTTTTAAAGACCAGGATAGAGTGGGTGGGTGCGCTCAAGGTTTTTTCATGTACTGGTGCAGATCAAGCAGAATGTGATGCTTTGCAAAGCTTCTACCAAGCATTTTTTAAAGTAAATTAGCATGTATATTAAACCACACGGATACCATAAGGGAATGAAAATAGAGGTGACAGAGGCGATCTGAAGTAATGGGAAGCACAGGAATTTTCCAGCTGACTCTGTGCGTGTGTATGTGTGTCTGTGTGTTAGTCTCTCAGTCGTGTCTGAATCTTCGCAACCCTGCGGACTGTAGCCCACTAGGTTCCTCTGTCCATGGGATTGCCTAGGCAAGAATCCTGGAATGGGTTGCCACTTCCTTCTCCATCCAGCCGACAGACCTATATACAAATACTGGATCTGCAACTTTGAGCTTGGTCACTTTCAGTAAATTAAACTCTTAAGCTTTAGCTTCTTATTATGTTAAATGAAGGTAAAAACACTCATAGTATTGTTGTAATGATCAAGGAATAATGCAAAAACTTCTATCACTGTGCCTGACAAATAGTAGGGACCCATAAATGAATAGTAGTGAATTTTACAATTACTAGTTCATAATCTCAATTCCTGTTCATTTGGTGTCAGGTTTCCTCACTATGTCTAAATTTGTATAAAATGGGCTTTTCATGTATCTTTATCTCTAAACTCAGTTTTCAGAAAAATCACGAAAACTGAGTTGCAAAAAAACTCAGGAGTCATAGAACCCAACGTGGATGTACTCCTAAAGGATAAATTAATATCCTTTCCTAAAACATCTTCCTGGCATGCAAGCTCTCTCTGTGCACCAAAATCAGCCCTAATTTATATGATCAAAAACACAAGATTCTGGGGAGGGAGGGTCATGGAAACACTCTGAAGAATGCCAAGTCAGATTCACCAATCCATGGCTTCTCTGTGGAAGGTAAAAGACATCCATTAATTTGGTAAAGGCTATCACTGTTATAAAAAATCTATTAAATACAGTGATTGGCACAGTAGAAGGGGTTATAAATAAACAAATCATGCAATTATTACTGTTTGAATTTTGGCAAGATAATAAAAAGAGCAGGGGTATAATCAGGAAATAATAGAAAAGATCTGCAAGGCACCCCTGCAATTAGTGATAAACAGAACTTGGCTCCAAGTTGGAGCCCCAATATGTCTCTCATTAAGGAGCCCTGGGACCTGTTCCTGGGGCAGACCTCTGCTAGCTTGAGGAGAAGTGAGGTAACCAAAATGTCAGTGCACACTCCCCCGTATTCAGATAATCTTTTACTACAGTATTATAACCACCTGGGCTGAAATGACTACCTTATGCTGAGTGAAGACCAATCCACGGTCTTCCGAAACTCTAATTGAGATGTTTCCTGTTCTCAGCTTTTTGACTCTTTCCTTTGTAATACCATAAACACACCCACCCACCCACACACACATACACACACACACACACACACACACACACACACACACACACAC
>ML660772.1:19891692-20154003 GCA_007570785.1 Antilocapra americana | reverse complement strand
GTGTGTGTGTGTGTGTGTGTGTGTGTGTGTGTGTGTGTGTGTGTATGTGTGCATGCCTGCTCAATTGCTCAGTTATGTCCAACTCTTTGAATCCCCATGGACTATAGCCCACCAGCCTCCTCTGCCCATGGGATTTTCCAGGCAAGAATACTGGAGCAGGTTTCCATTTCCTACTCTGGGGGATCTTCCCGACCTAGGGACCAAATGCACGTCTCTTGCTTCTCCTGCACTGGCACAGAGATTCTTTACCACTACTACCACCTGGGAAGCCCCATCTCTGCTTAGGAACTTTCAGATGCATTCCATGCATAGAGTCTCGTAGAATCAAAACTGTGTTAAACAGGTCCCAATGCACTCCCTTTTATACTGATGACATCCTACACCAACCCCTCTACCTGTTAACAAAGACAACACCTGGAGGAACTTTCAACTTAACCACAAGTAAGAGGCAAACACTTTCAACAGCAATTTTTTTTAACAGATAAACATTTCAGTGTGTTTTCACTTGTTAAAAAATATATCTAATTTTGTGATAATACTTAAATCTAGGTATCTCTTTAAAGTTGGGTTAAAAGTCAAAACATCTTAGAATGCTCAGGGGTGACTCAGTAGGAAGTGACGATGGGCTAGACTTGAGGTGATAGAAATGGAAAATAAAGAGAAGACATGAGGACTCTGGCCTAAGGAAGTTGAAGGGACCCAGTGAGGGGGGCAAAGGACGGAGGAGAGCTAAAGCTGCCCCCTAAGGTGGATGAGGGCTTCCCAGGTGGCACTAGTGGTAAAGAATCCACCTGTCAATGCAGAGGTTGTAAGAGACACAGGTTTGATCCCTGGGTTGGAAAGATTCCCTGGAGAAGGGCAAGTCTTTCCTGGAGAATCCCTTGGACAGAGGAGCCTGGCAGGCTGTAGTGCATAGGGTCACACCGAGTCAGACACAACTGAAGTGACTTAGCATGCACACACAGGTGGATGAAGTATGCCTTTGACAGACCCAGACAGAGGGTGGGGCTCATTGTGGCAGTGAGTTTGCACAGGAAAGCTTTGAGCACAGTACTGGGCATGATGAGTTATAAACACCAGGGGCATATTCAAATGAGAATGCTAGTAACAGTTGGAGAGTAGAGATGGTGAGGACTAGATGGATGCTCAGATAAAGGAACTGTTGGGTAGACTTGATGGTTGGGTTATGAGAATGTATGAGTTTTCTGAAGAGAAGGTGTAAACAAAAGCCACCTGGAAGTGGATACAGCAAAGCACAAGGAAGCAGAGAGAAAAAAGAGAAGGTAGGAGAAAAGCCAGAATACATCATCCCTACCACTGGCCCCCCTTAATGAGCACCTATCAACTCTTCTTGTCTCTAAGCAGTTTATTCTTCTGTATTTAACATGGGGAACATAGCACTGCCATAACCACCTATAATTATTCCCTGTTAACAAAAGGGACCAAAATCAAAGTTATCATTAACAACATGTTCAAAATGTCAGATGTGTCAGATATGCTTCAAAGGTATAGAAATACTTTGATTATTACCATACCTAGTCACAACTGAACAGGAAATCCTGGTGTGAGAAAATACTGCTGTATTCCTCAATATTTCCAACACAAATAAAGGTTCCCAAAATCAATGCCAAGTTTCCTCTAGCAATCTTCATGCTGTATCTTACAAGCCAATCTTCCAAATCTCTTCTACTCCTCACCTTCAAATGACAACATCAGCACCTCTTAGGAGAATATCCATTTCTGCATGGAATGAATACAAACCTTTCTAATCAAACTTAAGCCTCTGAAAACCTTGTTTGGTTCTCAGAAAGACTCAGGCAGATAACCTCAATCTTTCCAGAACAAACATCATGTGATAGCAAATATAAATAAGACCCATGACAAAAAAAGAAAATGAACTCAAGGACAATAAAACCTGCCATTCACAGGCTAAGAGACACTTATTTGCCATTATAACTACCACCATTCCCTAATAATTTGGCTCCTAACACTGGCTAAAGGCGGGACCGTGAATGGCCAGATGATTTAGCATTAGAAAGTAAACCCTCAGCCTGAAGAGATGTTTTGTCTATAACGTGAAGGTTATATTGTGAAGACTCATCAATTAAGGTCCAAATTAGACAAATATACAAACTGTCTAAGGAAGGAGATGAGCAAACCCCCAGTACCCGTCTGGGTCAGTTCTCCTCCAAGCCATGGGCCTTCCTCATCATTCACATAAAAGGGACTTGGCTTTATGTGCTCACTTTTTGCAAGGCAAAGACGGTGGATTTTGCAACTCTGAGGATACCATGACTTTCCACCAAAAAAAAAAAAAAAAACCTCACAAGACAAAAAAAATGAAAAAAACAACTCTATGAGTTGTTTTTCATTTCCACTACATTTTAAACTGAGGCTGAGCCTGAGATCACCTCATGATTCATTGACATATGTGGAAGTGGATACCAACTCTTAATAATCTCTGTTGAGATTGCGCTCATTAATCCTAAATCCCAGGGAACCAAAACTCATGAAATAGCTTCCAGTTCATCCACTGGTTTAGTCATCCCCCTGAGTGGGATGCAAAGACCAAGCCAACTTCTCTTCCAGCATCAAATTCCATCTAAGCTGAGGGCAAAATTTAAATCTATAACGAGAAAGTGGAAAGTGTGTACATTACTAGTGTGCTGAAATGGAGGGGGAGGAAAAGAGAATCCTTAAGATATAAGGGTTAGATTTTCCAGGTATTGGGGTGAGGGGAAGAAATAGGCCATCATCTCTCATAATGTTCCCAATGGGTGTTTCCTTTCAGTCATGCTGATTTTTTTTTAAAGGCACAAAAAGATGAAAAACAATTTCATCTACTAGAATTTAGCAAACATGGTGGCATTTTCAAAACTAGGATAAAACCAAGTTTAGATTTCAGAATTTTCTTTTTCTCCAGACTTCTAAGGCAGGGCTAGGGAGAAAAGGCAGGGAGAGGGGCTGTATTGCACAAAAATAGAAGCAACATGTTAACATAAATGGAAACATACAGCTGTTGCAAGTTTGCTCAACTTGCTATCTTTTATTTTTCACCCAGTGCCACCCACACATTGCCACTCACACCTTCCCCAGAGAGCAACCGTGCCCACTAGTAGCTGATACAGCAAGACTGTAAGGAAGGCGAAGCACCTCCCTCTCTGCGCCCTCTCTCCCCAAGTAACTGGTGGTGTCGGGTAACATGATTTCCAGGTACAGAATTTAATCAGATTGAGCAGCTGACTTTTCTGGGCTGAGGCTGACCTGGCCATACCCTGCTCCATGACTCCTGTTGAGCTGGGATCCAAGATCTTAAGATTGTAGCTTGTCCCCTGATCCCATGTGTTAAACAGTCAACACCCTCTGGGAATAGATTGCACTTTTCATCATTTGGGTAGGAATTCTAGAGCATGGAAATGTCCTCATTTGCTATTGCTGCATCAGCATAATGAGTCAGATTTAGGTCCTAGGGGAGAATAACAACACTTAGCACTTATATACCATGCTTTTCATCTTCAGGATCCTTCACTATGTTAGGCTGTAATGTTATATTTCTCTCAGCAAGATAAAGGAGTTCATTTCTAGTACTTTCAACTCCTCTTCCTTTTTTACACACACACACACTCACACACAACTGTTATCACATGATGAAGCTATCTCTCTCCTCCTAGATAGGCACTGTTGGATCTCTTTTGTAAAAAAGAAATCAAATGTGAAAGGTCAATTCATCCTTTAAAAAAAAACTTGTTTTTGTTTTTTCCACTAATGTGGAACATGAGATCAGCATGCAGATTGTCAGTTACTGGTGTCTATTCAGTATTACTGCCTGGGTTCCCATACTTGACTCTTCATGTCTCGTAATCCTCTGTGTCATCTCTGACCACTGAGGAGAGTTGAAGACTCTGTCTTGGAGGATTCTGGAGGACTCTGCCAAGTTCCGTACTCAGACTTCTTCTCTACCTCATCTCCATTCACTCCTAGCCCAGGTCATTCCACTGAGTCTCACGCATTTAAACACCATCTCCCAGTGGCTCAGTGGTAAAGAATCCACCTGCCAGTGCAGGAGATATGTGTTTGATCCCTGAGTCAGGAAGATTCCCTGGATCAGGAAGATCCCCTGGAGAAGGAAAAGACAACCCATTCCAGGATTCTTGTCTGGGAAATCCCATGAATAGAGGAGCCTGGAAAGCTACAGTCCATGGGGTTGCAAAGATGCTGGACACCAATTAGTGACTAAATAACGATAAAAATAAGCCAATGACCCACCAATTTACATCTTTAGACAGGCCCCGTATTACGTGTCTATATATTCATCTGCCCAGTAGATATTTCCACTTAACAAGTCTGCAAAGAATCTCCTCAATTTGCCCTTCAAACTTGTTTCTCCCACAGGCAACTCCATCCTTTCAGCTGCTGAGGTCAAAAATCTGGTTTTATCCTGAATTCCATGTTACTTCCAAAACCTAATCCATCACCAATTCCTGTTCACTCTATCTTCAAACTCTTCCAGAATCTAACCACCCCTTCTATCTGCACCTTGGGCCAATCTGCCATCATCTTTGACCTAGATTCTTTGAATACCCTCCTAACTGGTCTCACTTTGCTATTTCCTTCCAACAGTTTACTTTCAACTTGGCAGCCAAGTAAACTTTCTTACACAGTAAGTCTGCTATATACAAACCTTCAAGTTGTGAAATTTCAAAGTTTCGAACATGTATTTGCATGTCCAATCATGTAGGTTAGTTCACATGTCTGGGGTAATACTGTCACGTGTGTGCATCGTCTACAGGTGTTTGTGCTTTTGTGTATACAGTACAGTACTGCAGTATCTTTATTTCAAGCCCAGGATGTCCACAAGCATGCATAGAAGCTGCTTTTATGTGGTGATATAGCTGGCACTGCTAAGAAGTACCAGCTGTTGTACTGTACTACTGAACTTTTCAAGGTACTGTACTATAAGATTTAAAATATTTTCTTTATTTGGGGGGTTTGTTTCTTATGTATTATTGTGTGAAACCTATTACAGTACAGTACTATATAAGTGATTGTGTTAGTTGGGTATCTAGGCTAACTTTATTAGACTTAGAAACAAATTAGACTTATGCTCTCTGGGAATGGAACTTGTTCATATATAGGAGATCTGCTGTATGTAAGTCAGATGCTATGATACCTCTCCTTACAGTTGTCCTATGATTCTCCCTCTCACTCAGACTGGAGCCTATTTGGCCTTGTTGGATATGACCCTGCATGCCCACTCTGCCCATCACTGCACACCCTGCTCTTTGCTGTTCCTCCAGCCTCAGGGCATTGCACTTATTGCTCTCTCTCCTTTCCTCCCCAGTACACACCTGGTTCAGGCTTCTTCCTCCTTCAGGTCACAGCTGCATGTCTGCCCACCAGTGATGCCTCCTAATCTCCCCCAGCACTCCCTGTGCTCCTTCCCTGCAATATTTTCCTCTACAGCACTTGTCACATTTGGACATATAATATATTCTATTGTTTTTACTTGTTTACTGTTTGTCTTGCCCATGAGAGGTAAACAACCTGAAGTCAGGGATTTTTTGTTTTAAAATCAGCTTTAGTCCATAGTATATTCACCAATGCCTAGGACAGCGCCTAGCACATGACGGGCTCTCAAAAATATTTATTGAGTGAATAAATGATGAACAAAAGTTTCTCATCTGTTTCAGGACATGCACTAGCCTAACTAGGCAGGTTGAGATCTGTGATACTGCTAATGAGGAATGCTTTTTCAAGAGAAAAAAATATATCTCTAATTAAAGAGTTTTGAAGTTATGGGTTTATGCTAAGGTGGAAGGTTGAGGCAATTATGGAATGCATCATCTGCTATGTAACATATACTGTGGATACAGAAACTGGGGCTTTTCCATTGGTCATTACCTGCCTCTAGCCTGTCCTCACTCTATACATATATTGGAATGCTTTTGGAAATGATATCAGTATTAAAGATAGTCTGTTCAACAGAATTTTCCCCAAAAGACAGCCACATGGGCTAAACACTGATCAACTCCCTATTTGCTCTTTGATAGAATTTTCTAGACCAAACTTCAGCTAGAATTTTAAAGGTGGAGGAAAGGCCCAGCTCAGTCTTTGTAACATTTCTTTATAAAGTATTTAGCAAGTTCAAGCAAAAATCTTTTTAAACCAAATTTTCCATATAAACAAATCCATCTCCCACTTTACAAAATAAAACTTGCTGAGGGAACTAATGGGCTTCCCAAGTTGTACTAGTGGTAAAGAACCCACCTTCCAATGCAGGAGACATAAGAGACACAGGTTTGATCCCTGGGTTGGGAGGATCCCCTGGAAGAGGGCATGGCAACCCACTCCATTCTTGCCTGGGGAATCCCATGGACAGAGGAGCCTAGCAGCCTATGGTCCATAGGATCACAAAGACTCAGACAAGACTGAAGTGATTTAGCATGAGGGAACTAATGCAAATTTTCTATTAACAATCTCAGAGGAAAATAAATTAGAAGAGAGTTGGAGAATAGAATTAAAAAGGAATTGTTATCTGAATGTGCGGCAAAAGGGAAGGAGGAGACAGAACTTAATGATGACAAGGTAAGCCCTGAATAAAGAACTTGTATTCCAGGACTTTCCTGGGGATTCAGTGTTTGAGACTTCATGCTTCCAACACTGGGGGCACAGGTTCACTCCCTAGTCAGGGAACTAAGATCCCACATCCCTCCCAACCAAAAGATTTTTTTTAAAAAAAGAACTCATATCCCTACTATTCAAGCAGGGAACAAATAAATGAAGAGGAGCTGGTGGTGACAGTGTGCCAAGGATGCTGGGAGCTGGAGAAATGTGGTTGAAGGGATGAGTAGAAGCATGTTGGCAGATGAGACAGCATCTCCTACTCCTATCTCCCCATCATGTGGCTTCCAAGGAAATCACCAACACACCAAAATACACAAGAGTCACCAACACAGCTCAGTTGGCCGTTGGATGAGTCACCCTGCCTTAGGCCTCAAGAAAGTGCCTACTTGTGTAGTCATGGCCACTGAGGCTGGATTTGGCCCGCTGGTTTGAACAAGGCAATGGAAGAGGAAATTTCAACAGTCTGGATGCTGTCCAACTTCCAGTGCATGCAAGTGAAGTTGGAGTGTGAGACACTGGTCTCCTGAGAGGCCCACCCCAAAACCATGGGGGAAACTAGCTGCAGACTCCCCCACCCACATACCCTTCTCAAAGTCATCACATGACTAATGTTGCTAAGAGCAACATTTGAAAGAGAAGGAAAACATATTTCTTCAATGGCAGTCGTCCTCCTCAACTCTGCTTGCTTGAATATTTTAACACTTTTTTGTACTCAACCCACAGAGAATCAAAAGCAACTCACACACACAAAGAAAATGTAGAGCATGAAAATGTCATTCTACATTAAAAATTGGGACCAGAGGAAATAAAAACTGGAACTGAAAGTCTAGTCTGTGGGGAAGTAAAATGCTCATTACCGTGTTCTAAAAAGTTCTCAAAGTTAAACAGTCAGTTTGGCTTCGTGTTAATCAAGGAGTCAAAAGCAAAAAGAGAAACAGAACTGGTTACAGAATTCTCATGTCCACGAGGAGAAAATATTTCAGTTCCTCAGGGGAAGCAAACCATTTCCTGGAATTCAGATCTGTAAGAATTTCCTCCCCTGGGGCTTCATATAGGAGATGGTGAGTACTATGCAAAGAAGACCTAAAACCACAACCCGATCATGGGCTTCTAAAGCTGCTATTCTTTGTAAATATCTTCAGGAAAATCAAGGGCATACACTTTGACTAAAACCCTCCTGTCAGAAATGAAGACAATATGGACCAAGTATACACCTTACTTATAGTTCAGAAGAAGCCAATCTTAACTATCTCAAGGAATAAATGAACTTAATCTCTCAGTTGTCTACATATGTCATGTCCATCAGGAGAGCTAAATTTATTACTCAACCAGAGTAAATTTACTAGACTTTTTGGTTCCTCTCTTCCTTGCTATTTTTATGGTTTTTAAAAATCTATTTCTATTGCAATGAAATATAGAATGCATGCCTTCTATTTTTATTTAGTTAAAAATTTTAAGTACTCAAAACAGCATCTGGCAAATAAGTGCTAAATAAGTGTTTGTTTTAAAAAAAGAAAAAAAAAGGCCCTTCACTTGGTTGGGGCTGGGGAGGTAGGAGATGATCAAGTATGAATAACTAATTATAAATAAAATGAGTTGCTTGAGATTCTATATCCCTCTTGTAACCTATTTTCAGGATTTTTCCTAAAACAGCACAGACTGAATGCATACCGGCTATTGTGATGTGAGAATGTGACATGAAAAATCTGGCAGAGAGGGATTATTATAATTTCACATAGAGGGAGATTCAAAGGTTTTGAAACACTTAGCGAAATATCAGAGCCTTTTAAAATTTCTTCTCCGGATGGAACAGCTGGAAACCCAGAATCTATTACAATGTAGCTGGTACCTCCTTTCAACCAGCTTTCACAGTTTAAGTCTCTGGTCATGGGATATGTCTAATTTGTTGTTTAGTACATTGTGGGCATTCAATAACGGTCTATAAAAACAAACTAAAAAATACTAAAAAAGCTTCATTATCATATTTACTTGTGCCTCCATTTCTTTTCCTTAATCTGATACAGTGATTTTTAAATGCTGACACAACATTACAATAAAAAAAGAGTATATTCTGGAGGGATTCATAAAGTAGATTTTCCACATTTGTAAGAACAAATAATGCACACTTATAGTGAACCTATTCATTTCAACAACAACAAATACACAATAATATGACCAAGAACGAACTGTGAAATGTGGTAGAGAGACACCAGGAAGCTGACAGAAATCAAACAGTTACAGCCTGGGTCAAGATCAGACGAAATCCTCTCTCCTACTGCTATGATCCTTCACTTATCATCTTACCCTCTGGTCCTTGTCTTCTGCACTTACCACCCATAGAAATCTTGCTATTATTCAGCAAAGTAAAACAACTAGTTTTGAATGGAAAAATTCCATGAGTTTATCTGACTCAAGTCAAGAATAATTACGATCTGTGCTGATGCATGGCAGAGACCACCACAACACTGCAAAGCAATTATCCTCCAATTAAAAAAAAAAGAATCAGGATAATTTTTTGGCTTGAATTCCATGTTTCATATAATCTGCTTTCCCCATGATTTTTCTACCACAACCAGAGATTCATCCATTTAAAAAAAAAAAACATAAAGCACTTGCAAATGGATCAAAGGCTGTTTTAGAGCCACATCAGCACACCACGCAATGCCACCTAGTTTCAACACAGGCGTGTCTAGCAGGTGCTAGAGGAGACACTGGTCCAGGCATCTACCCAAGTGAACCTACCCGCTTGCTGCTCTCTTCCTCCTGAGCCTTCCTGAACTCATGCTCCAGGGAGCAGTCCAACTCATTGAAGAGCCCCACCTCCTCGCAGTTCTTCAGGAATCTCGTTGGGGTTGGAGTTTGATCTGAAAACAAAGACCAAGTGATTAGACAGGGAATCTTTGCCTCAAAACCCAATGGCAAGCACAACCTAAATTCACTAATTCCCTCCACTCGCCTTAATGACAATGCTGAGTAGCCATCCATAACCTTCCAGCCCTTTATATAAAATTAGAATATGGAATAAAATAAAACCATAAAGCCCAGAGAAAGAATATGATGTGTAGAAGCCTGCAGCGCATGAGGGGTTCCCTCTGGAAAACTTCAGGTGAGGAGATGCCACTGTTGATTTTCTGGGGTTCATATCATTTGAATACATGTTGCAATGTGTCGAATTTTTTAATTGAAAAAAACAATTTTTCTAAAATAAGGCAAAAAATATCTAGAGTCAATGTTAAGCCTGACTTTAGGGAGCTGAGAAGATAAAATATTTAATAAATGTTTATATTAAACAAATAGAGGGAAGCACACATTTGATTCCTTTTTCTTAATGGAGAATAAAGATTTAGCAATTCTCTCTCTCATTTTGAGAGTCACAGAAGGATGATGAATGGTTCCAAGACAAACACATTCAGCTTCCATCCCTCAAAAATAGAATTATTAATTTTATTTTCCTCTGCTATGGCCAAAAGAATGTTCAGAGAAGACATTTTAAAAGGAATAGAATTTATTTCATATTCTTGACGGTCTGGAGAGTTTAGTACTTCAAAAACTGGAGGATCTGAACCCACTATTTGTGTCTTAATATTATGTACACATTCTCTAAACTCTAGATCTCACAAGATCCTACAGGTAAGCAGGGTAGAATCACACTTTTGTAATTATTAAAGATAGTTATATTCCTAGTAAAGGTATACTTGCATGAACAAGAATAAAATTGTGTTAACTGCACTTCTCTCAGTAACAGAAGATTAAAAAAAACAGAGAGGACCACTTCACAGTGGGAAGTCTGGCCATGTCAATTGCTTTGCAAGTGAAGAAAACTGAAGCTCTGAGTGATTAAGGGTCTTATTCAAGATCTACCAGGTAGATGTAACAATCTTGGTATTATAACCAAGGGCTTGGTGCTATTTCCATTATATACATGCATTATTCCCATCTGAATCTATGGCAGACACAGCTAGATGGATTACAACACTTGTCCGATGATCTACATTCAGCCTCAGATCTCTTTCTGGACAGTCCTCTAACTCATCAACACCAGTCAACTGCAGAAGGTCCCCAAGTTGCAATAAAATTGCAGTTTTGGCATTCTCTTTATATATTCCTATATGATCAGAAACTAGAATCCTATTTCATGTTCTAAATCATAAACAGAGTAGTTAATCTTAGTAAATTATCCATTGAAAGTCAAAGAATAATCTTAATATCTATGAAGCTGAAAAAGACTTGATATTTCCATTTAATGAGCCTTTCCAAGGCAATGTCTCCTGATACACCACGGACATGGGGCTTTCCTACCTATTAAGTACCCAAACAGTTGACTTGGATTCAAATGCAACAAAACATCTACCTGCATTCTTCCCCATTCTTAGTCTAGTCTCCAAGATATTGAGGTCCCTTTGTAGTACATGGAGAGCCTACCACAGATAGTTATAAACTGTACAGTACAGATAAAAGATATGCAAAGGATTGGGTTTTGATAAAAATGGCTTTTATTAACATGTACATTCATTTATTAATCTATACATATATTCCTACATGGGCTTCCCTAGTGGCGCTAGCATCAAAGAATCTTCCTGCCAAAGCAGGAGACATAAGAGACGCGGGTTTGATCCCTGGGTTGGGAAGATCCCTTGGAGGAGGGCATGGCAATCCACTCCAATACTGTTGTCTGGAGAATCCCAGGGACAGAGGAGCCTGGCAGTCCATAGCGTCACAAAGAGCAACTTAGCAACAACTGAAGCAACTTTGCACGCATGCACACATATACCTACATATCCATACATACCTGTAACAGTCAGATATACCACACAGTATTATGTGTTTATAATAAAATTAGTATTTATGCAGCATTTTAAAGTTCACAAACATTTTCACCCACATTGTTTAGAACCCAGATCTCACAAGATCCTATGAGGTAAGCAGGGTACATATTATTTTAAAACAGGAGAAATAAGTACTTTGCACAAGGTCACATGATTTATAACCATTTTATCACTATTAAGTCCTCTCTTACCTATGACCATAATCCTTTCCCAATCTAAATCCCATGCTTTGCCCAGACTCCCCTCGTAGGTCCAAAGGTCTTGGGTACAAGAGTAAAAGGCAACACTGACAACTCAGAAATCTAGATTTGATAATCGTGTGATTTGGAGAACATTCTCTGGACATGTTCATCATCTTTCAAACAAGGTTTGAATCATAAAATCACCACCATAACTGGGTTCCCTTCAAAAGTCACTGTCCTAGGTCAAAGATACGTATGACCATGTAAAGAACAGTAGGACAAGAACACCACCAACAATTGGTTAGATACTAGTAATTGGGCCAGAGTAAGGGCTAGACAGAGTTTTATAAACAGAGGGTGTAAAGTGGACAAGAACTGAGAGTGGAAATAAAGTGTGTGTGTGTGTGTGTGTGTGTGTGTGTGTGTGTGTGTGTGTGTGTGTTCATGTGTGTGGCTGTATCTTTATTGGGTGCTTATTCCATTCCAAATGGTAAATAATCTGCCTACCATGCAAGAGACCCAGGATCAATCCCTGCGTCAGGAAGATCCCATGGAGAAGGGAATTGCAATGCACTCCAGTATTCTTGCCTAGAGAATTCCATGGACAGAGGAGCCTGGTGGGTCATGTCCATGGGGTCGCAAAGAGTCAGAAAAGACTGAGTAATCCTTTCACACTGTTCCATGCCAAACATACTGCTAAATATTTTGTTGCATCATCTCATTAATTTTCACACCAACTGCATTAGGTAAAAATTATCTCCTCCATTTTACTTACATGGAAACTGAAACTCACATTGGGCCCCCATTTAGAAATGGAGTCATATAATTATATTGGTAATGAAGAGTTCTAACAATCCTTAGTTCTTCTGAAATATCTTGGAATCATTTACATCTGTCACACAACAGAACTCCACTACCATACTACAAGCCTACAGATTCTTCACTATCTGGCAAGAACATTTTTGTGATTAAAAAACCTGAAAAAGTATCACATAACAGAACTGAAATATTAGACCACTTGTCATCAATAAGAATTTAGTTTGCCAGGTTTTATTTTTCCTTTTATTTCTCTATGCTTCTATGTTGGAGATTTATAAGTTGAGGGCCATGATTCCGGGTAGAGAGAATAGTAATCCTAGAAGCTCTATAAGACTCCTGAACTCTGAGACAAGTTCATGAGATGGTCCATAAAATTGAATTCAGGTTGGCATTTGGGGACCCAAGCCCCAAGCAAAGTTGAGAGATGTTTTCTGTCTTCGCTAAAGCAAAATTATTCCCAGATACCCACATACACCCACATACATCAACAAAGGAGACTGAAGGAGTATGGCACAGGATAGCCACAGCACCATCCATCATGATGAACATCTCTGCAGCAATAGGGAGACAAAGCTATGGAACAAGAGGAGCCATGGGCAGTAAAGACAGCTGGCCCCCTCCTCCCCAGAACCAAAGACCCAGAGGAGGGCCCCAGAGTTGTTACCAAATGTGACTTTCTTTGCTGTATGATAAGAGTGAGGGGAAGGCAAAACATTTATCTATATTCACATTTGGAATAGATAAGGCACACTGTTCTGAATATTTAATTCATTCTCTTCTTGTGAATGAGCTATTCTTTCCAGTTACAACAGGAACCAGAAAATGGAGCTTAACTTTTGTTTTAACATTTATTAGAATTAATACAGGGTCTCAAGTCATCTTTGATCCCACATGGTACCAGTTCCAAGTAAGCCAGGAAATGTGCAAATCTTCAAAAGAGGGAACAGCTAAATCTATCAGCAGCTTAAATAAAAGAGGCAGAGTTTCTCGGCCACGTGAATGCCTTGTCAAGTAACTATTCCAGCTGAGATCAGACCAGAAATAAGTGAGTAATATCCATGGCCAAAGTTAAAATTATTGTAATCTATGCCTTATTTAGAACCCAAAGCATGCACCAGTTATCTATAGCGGCAGCAATTTCTATGCCCTGAATAACAGTGACTGATGCTCTATCTGCGGATAATATCGAAGGTGTGTTCAGTAGTAACGAGTTATACTCCAAGGACTTATAGGAACTGGTTCCACTCAGAACTCAGAGTTGACATGATTATGTAAGGACTTCTGCTCTCCTTTCTTTTAGTGCTTTTACTCCCGTGGGGACCATCTGAATGAGAGATGGAGAATCTCAATCCCAAGTCTCAAACTAAAAGTTAATAGTTTTTGAGTCTGAATGCGACCTGAGTTGTAGCTATAACCTTTGTAAATCTGCATTAGAGCTGCAGCTTGTGTGACACCTTCTCACAGTCTACAAAGAGCACATCAAGCCAAGTTCTCAGGAGACCAAGACACCCAGGGCCAGTGCAAGCAAGAAATCTTAGTCTCTTCTACTCCTCTCAAGCATCCTTGGGGATATATTTACCAACCAGACAAGAAAGATTTGCACCAAAAGGGATAAAATATCTTTTGGAAAGTTTGTCATATTTCAATATCTAGTTCCTTTCTTGGAATGATGAGTCTATTTCTTGAAAATGGAGCATCTTCTCATAAAATCGCTGCCTCTGTAAATAGCTTGGTAAAGGACATTTGCCTAGCAGAGGCTCTATTTGCCTATCTGCCAGGAAAAGGACCACAAACGTGGCATTATGAGTTAGGAATTTACCCATCATTTCTATGATAAAAAATCCTGCATCACATTACATCTCATCTGGGAAGGACCACAAGCGTATGGCTAGAACTATTAGGGAAAAAAGCAGCTCACTAAGTTTTCAATCAATCCATAGTCTGCCTACCATCAAGTGCTTCAGTCCCAGCAAGTATGATTATTCCAAAGCCTAAGTGACAAGCACAAAGCTAAAGCATGAAACTCAATTCTTCTTTTTAAAAAGTGTTTGGTTTGCTTTACATTTAATAATAGGTTGCCATCTTATTCCGTTTCAGAGCTGTGTTTAAGTTATATGTATGTCTATGTTTCATTTTTTTTATGATAAAAAAGGCAAGGTGACAAGTCATCAATTTAAGAAAAAAGGAAAAGCAGATTTCCCATCATATACCAGAGAAAAAAAAGGTGAGTCACCTAAGCAAAATTTTTTTCCTATTGGTCTGATAGTCTCAGCAATGGTATTACTAAAGGACTCTATAAAGTAGTTTTATATCATTCTGTATTAAATTGATACTATAAAAGCCTCACTTATTCAGACCAGTTATAAGAAAGATCAGCTTGAATTAGTGACCATTCTAACTGTAGAGTATTTTTTTAAAGGTAATGCATTTTTATAATTTATGTGACTCAATTTCAGCCAACAAAATGTGGCTTAATGGAATTCCTTAAGAATGCTGTTCAAATCAATAGAGAAAAATATTAGAAGTAGCCTATCTATTTTGGTAAGAGTTAGGGTTCTCAATGGAGAAGGCAATGGCACCCCACTCCAGTACTCTTGCCTGAAAAATCCCATGGATGGAAGAGCCTGGTAGGCTGCAGTCCATGGGGTCGCTAAGAGTCAGATACGACTGAGCAACTTCGCTTTCACTTATCACTTTCATGCACTGGAGAAGGAAATGGCAACCCACTCCAGTGTTCTTGCCTGGAGAATCCCAGAGACGGGGGAGCCTGGTGGGCTGCCGTCTGTGGGGTCGCATAGAGTCGGACATGACTGAAGCAGCTTAGCAGCAGCAGCAGGGTTCTCATAAAAGGCATCTCTCTTAGAGATTTTTAATATTCCTTTTATAGTTAGATTTATCCCACTAATTTTTCAACCAATGCTTTCTTTGAAATAGTCTTATCCCTTACTTGCATTTTAATAGAGTTCTAGTTAAGAAAGTTTATATTAAATGAATTTTAAAATAGATAACCCTTCATAAAAGCAATAATCAGTAACAAATGACAGAATTCTAGACAGGCTTCTTTGCAATAAATGTGCCTTTTATTGAGTGTGAATATACAATAGGAGCAATAGGGTCCTCTCAGTGACACTGACATCTGTCCCAAGAGGCAGTGCTCCTAGGGGACAAAGCAAAGCAACTGTGGCTTTTAACAATAGCTGGGGGATACTTAAAAACTGACCTGGACTGGGGTGATCCAGATCAGTAGGAGGTGAGACACACTCTCACACTCTTGACCCACAAGCTGCAACCCATTTACTTTCAAGGTAGAGAGCTGGTAGACTAGACACCCTTAGAAAGGATATGAGTCAACCAGAGCATGCTCTGATAAGGGCATCTCTTACAACACATGGTTCCAGAAGACAGCAGTATGGATTTAAAAATACAAGTATATTCTCCACACCTGCATACTATCAGCCATGGCCTAACCCTAAGTGTTCCAACAACCATTAAGTTATAATTTTCATTCCGTTTGGAGGAGCTAAGCCGTAAGAAGTGTTACTAACACTGAAGCCACGTCTTTGCTGGCCACATAAATGAAGAGGTCAAAATCTGCCCTGAATAGTGGAATCCAAAGCTTAATGCTTCCACTTAGTCACTAATTGCCCGAGTTCTCCTACATTCTTTGTCAAAAGGGGTTGGGTTCCAGATTCAATAGACTAGAAGTCAATTTTTCATATATAAAAGGAGACTTTTGATCAAGGCCTCTGACATATTCAGGTGAATTTTTAACATTCTACTTTGTTTGACCAATTAAAAACATGAATAACAAGCTGACATAGCCTAGATGCCAATAGCAACTTAACACGGTGAATGAGAAAATCTGATTTAAAAACACAACACTTCATTCCTCTAAATGCTAATGCATTATTATAATTTCCTTCTAAAAATGTTTGACTCTTCTTTCCATTTGATGACTACTGAAGAGATAAATCAATAATATAATAAAAAGCAGTTCATAGACTTATATCCAAACATAAATCTCAGGCTGAAATATGCTCAAAATAATATATATATATCTCACTAAATCTAGATGTATAGTAAGAAAAAGAAAGGGACTTTGGACAAATTGCTTATCCTCTTGATGTTTTTCACTCATGTGAAAAAAAAAGTGGCCAGGATTAAATGACAGTGTATATAAAGCAGGGGCCACAGCTACTGGCATAAGGTACTGTAATAAGTGGTAGCTATTGCCATTATCATGCTGCCCTCTGGTGCAAGCCATCTCCACCACCCTCTGTTCCATGACGATCTGATTGATTTCCATAGTGAGAAATCGCTATGTAACTTTACCACTGATGGAAGAGAAAGAAGGGAAGTATGGGCCGTGTGTGTGTGTGTGTGTGTGTGTGTATGTGTGTGTGTGTGTGTGTGTGTGTGTGCATGTGTGATTTGTTTACTTTTTAGATCCCAATTCATTCCAAAAAGAATTTGCAGTGATATGTCACCTTTCCTCTGACTTCTCTATTAAAATGTTCTTGGATTATTAAGTAGGGTTAACAGCAAAGAACCATGGGCAGTAGATTCGGATTCTGAGATTGTCTGGTTGATTACACTCTCTTGGAAACAAAAGTTCTACTTCATTGAAAACATTTTTGCTTTATCCACAGTAAGAATTAGGTTCTGGGTGTGGAACTAGGCCATACTTCCAGACCTAATCCAGACCTCAGCTGGGTTCTGAAGGATTATAGTGTCCTTTATACAAGGAAGATGAGATGAAAAGCCAGTCTCTCTCTCCTCTCCTCTGTGTGTCAGTGCAAGACACAGTCAGCTGCACTGCCTCTGGTGTTAGGGTTTTACCACTTCCAGCCCCACCACACTCAGAGGTCAGGGAAAAGAACCCCTGAGCCTGGAGTACTGAACACCAGGTCTTGGCTGAAGTGTCGCACCCACCTGGAAAAGGCCTCTCCTGACCGCCCTTCAGACAGCCTGCTGGCCACTGATGTCACACTATCATGTTTTTGTCTTCATCAGATTACTTGTCCTTAACTGATATTTTCTTATTTATTCATCTGGGTGCAGGGGGTTGTTTTGTGTGTCTATTCTCTCTCTTCCTCCCCACTCTCAATAGCGTAAAGTCAGCTCTAATCTGTCTGGTTCAATGCCACATCCCCAGCACCCAACACAATGGGATCCTTGCAGGCACTCATCAAATGTTTGTTAAATAAATGGTGGGGAAGGGGAAGCTTCAGATCCTCTTTCTACACCTCAGCGGGTGCCTGTCCTAACTTCTCTACAAGCACAGCTCCTTGGCCTGCAGCATTAATCGGATTAAGATGTTTAGCGGGGGAACTGACCGGGCATTTAAAGGCAGTCTCTGTGTCTCTTTCCCAGGTTTCCCACCTGAGTGTTGATAGGGCTTTACCTTTTGGGAAAGGTCTGTGATACTCTAGTGCTTCATCTTCCCTTTAATGAAACAAAATCAATCATCTTCTAGGTCAATATTTCTACTATTATTTCCACAACACACAACACATACACACAGAGTTCTCGTTTAGAGTATTATCCGCTTATTATTTGTTCAGCTACAAAGCTGCACTTTGATTCCTATTCTGTTTTTCCCCTGAGCAGAACTTGGGAACCCTGTAAAAAATGGGGTGGGGATGTTTGATAGGGCAAGATGGGGGAATTCCAGGATACCAAGCCATAATACCATTAACGTAGACCCAAACACATCTCTCTAATGCTTCACTATCTCTAATACTGAAATTTGATCATCATTTGCAAACCAGATAGATCTAATGTGATGTGGTAGTTGGTAATTTTGTAAGCTGTGTGTGGAAGTATACTGTCCTCAGTAAATTCCCATTTCAAACTTGGCACCTAAAAACCTTTGCTATCACCATTTCCCTCACCAAGAAATTATCACCTATCAGATCAAGAATAGCTGAAGGGAATGATTCATGCCCCTGGTCACATCAGGAACTCTGGACATGTATCATGTGGCCCAAATAAGGTGGAAGGACCAAGGTGAGAGGGGATGGAAGTCTTTGCCCTCAGAATCCAACACCACCACCCCAATTCATATTCCCAAGTACTATTCCCTTAGAAAGAGAGGTTTTATGTTTACTCTCCATGCATAAGAGCAGACTCATCTGAATAAAACACCATGACTGCCACTGGTATTATCCTGACTTGTGGTATGTCAAAGATTGTTTACAGTCATTTTGAGTAATAAATTCTACCTGCCATAAATAAAATGGGCTCTATGGCAAAGCTATGAAATTATTTCAGATCTTACAATTCTTTGGATATTTATCCACGAAGAATATATCTGTGGTATCTTAATAACTTCCCTAACTGCAATATTTGGAATTAGTGAAGGATGAAGTGATTTTCCAAAAATTTAGGTTAGCCAGATATCCTGAAATCAGTGATAAACATACCTACCATATGTTAGCTCTTTAATATATGTCAAACTCCAATTCATCTGAAATAATGAATAAATAAATAAAATGTTGTATAATCAAATATTGCTTGAAAAAAAAATAGCCCAGGAGGGACTTAAACATTTTTGCCCTGATGATGATCACTGATTTAAGATTTGATTTATATTATTTTTATTTTTACTATATTTCAAGCTGTACAAAATTATTAATCTTTATGAGAGGCCACATAATAGGCTTAAGGGACATTAAGAAATAAAATCTTAATGAACATATTTTAATACAAATACATTATGAAACTTTTGATAAATTCAAATCCAAGTAATCAAGATATACACAAGTAAAATTTCAATCATACTTACAATCATAAGCTACTATGCTAAAACTGTGTTTTAGATAAATATATATAAAGACTTTCTTGAGAAAAAATAGCAAGGCAAAAATACCCAATAAATAGCTTATTACAATTCACTGTGGACAAATTGACATATGATGTGTAGTTGACCTCAACCCCTGGAGTTAGACTAGATAGCTCTGCATTCTGTTCCAGCAAGAAAATTCTGCAAGATTACAAACATGCAGCATGGGTAGCACATTTTAAATTTTAGCACTCAATTTCATTGGGAGTATGAAATGGCCTCCTACCAGCTTCAACATAAAACCTGGGAAAGCAAAAGAAAATATACCTTTATATTATTCATGCTGTTTTTCCTCATTTATTTCTCTCTTCATTTTCTTATACCAAGTTCAATATAATAAAAATTAGACTGACTTTTCTCTCAATAATTTTCCATCTGGCACTGCCAATTATTACCAGCAACAATTCTTATCAAACTAGGAAGAGTCTGGTAAGAATGACTGAAAAGCTGCAAAAGCTTCATCAAAAACCTGATTATAGAAAATCTATAGACATGTTCACACATCTTTAGCTTTTTTTCAGATGAGGCTCCCTTTAGGATCATCCCAGCAGTCTGTCTGAGAGACATTAGAGTAATTCTTATCTCTATAGAGGTAAAATGTCCAGATATTCACCATCCCCTTTTCCCTGATGGCTCAGATGGTAAAGAATCCACATGCAGTGTAGGAGACCTGGGTTCAATCCCTGGGTTGGGAAGATCCCCTGGAGAAGGGCATGGCAACCCACTCCAATATTTTTGCCTGGAGAATCCCATGGACAGGGGAGCCTGGCGGGCTACGGTCCATAGGGTTGCAAAGAGTCAGACATGACTGAGCAACCAAACACAGCACCCTCACACTCACCTACCACTCCCTACTCCAAGGCAGCCTATTTTAAGGATCCTGTTTGGGATAAAATAAAGGGTGAATTTATCATTTTAAAATATTGGGGATTCCAAAGTCTAACGCCTTGCTATTTGCATATATACGTTCACTGTTGAACTGCAAGGTAACACCACATGTGACTCTACAGAACTTAATAAATGATCAAAACAAAAGAACAGACCACCCTTTCTAATCCTTCTAGGCTTTCATAATTCTTAGAAATTTGAGTTTCTGAATCTCTGTTTCTAGACTTAAGGAAAGACAAAGCTGTTTCCAAAGAGCCAGCTAGTTCAATGAAAACAGACTGAGAGAGGTATTGGGGAAGGGTGTGGGGGGAGGGTTGAGGGAAAAGGTTGCCTTTGAACTCAAGAGTCTTCCAAACTATAGTACATCTGCACTATTAACAAGCACAGGCCGGATTGTGAACATGTGTGGACGGTCCCATCACTGAAAGTATTTGATCATATGTATCAACTGAGGAAGCCTGACAGAGCAGTAGCTGGTGAGGTCAGAGGGTTAGAAGTGCAGGATCAGGGGCTCTGTTTCTGCCCTGTTGGAGGGCTAGCATGCTGCAGTCCATGGGGTCGCAGAGTCTGACACAACTGAGTGACTGAACTGAACTGGGGAGTTTGGGAGAGATGCTCCCTCTCCCACGTCCCTCCACCTCTTCAGTAAAATGTGGGCTGTAATAATAACCTGTCTGACAAAACCCTTAGAGGGTTTCCTGATAATAGTGATAATACTTGTAAAACTTAAGTGCCATAGAAATGTTCAATTATTGGAGCCAGTTTTGTCCGGGCAGTCAGTTTCTCTTCTGATATTTTATGAAACATGTTCATGTGTGTAAGATTTTTTTCACGATGCCAGGGAGAGAGTGGCTTGAGCAAACTATTTCTAGTCTAAGAAGGGCAACAGGAAATGCTTCAATTACCCTGGTAGGGCTCATGGAATACTTTGACTTAATACTTTCACTGCGTCTGGGCAGATAAAACCATCCCCATTTTATAGAAAAAGAAACTGAAGCCCAGAGGTGTTCACCAACTTACTCAAGGTCATCTGGCCAGACTAGAATTCAAGTTTTCTCACTCCCCGCACTCTTTCCTTACTCCTGGCACTCTTTTGTCAAATTGGGACAGAATGGCAATTAATTGATAGATTAGCCTTATTTATTTCTGCTCACATTTGCTGAGTACTCGCTATATTTCCATCATTATCTCATTTAATCTCCTAATTATGAAGCAGGTACTATTTCTTAAGGAAACTTTCACTAATTAATTCAACCAGAAAGAGAGCTCCTTCTACTAAAGTCACACAGCATTCTTCCTTACAATGCTCTTTTGATACATATAATGGACAGTCTTCTGTTTTAGCTAAGTTTTCTCACATACACACACACACACACACACACACTACACTATAATATCCTCAAAAGTAGTAATCTTATCAATCTTTGAGGCTCCATGGCACTCAGAATGGTGCAGAGTACATTCAGTTCAGTTCAGTTCAGTTCAGTCACTCAGTCATGTCCGACTCTTGCAACCCCTTGAACTGCAGAACGCCAGGCCTCCCTGTCCATCACCAACTTCCAGAGTTTACCCAAACTCATGTCCTTTGAGTCAGTGATGCCACCCAACCATCTCATCCTCTGTCGTCCCCTTCTTCTCCCACCCTCAATCTTTCCCAGCATCAGGGTCTTCTCAAATGAATCAGCTCTTCGCATGAGGTGACCAAAGTATTGGAGTTTCAGCTTCAACATCAGTCCTTCCAATGAACACCCAGGACCAATCTCCTTTAGGACGAACTGGTTGGATCTCCTTGCAATCCAAGGGACTCTCAAGAGTCTTCTCCAACACCACAGTTCAAAAGCATCAATTCTTCAGCACTCAGCTTTCTTTATAGTCCAACTCTCACATCCATACATGACTACTGAAAAAACCATAGCCTTGACTAGATGGACCTTTGTTGACAAAGTAATGTCTGTTTTTTATGCAGAGTGCATTACCAATGCTCAATTAATATTTGTTGCTTGAGTAATTACAGATATGTGATTTTTTAAAAAAAAATACATGGATCCAAGTTTGACAGCAATAAATATTTCACATTACAGAAAAATGAGAAGTCACAGAGCTCCAATTATTTTAGTAAACACTACATAAGCTGATTACACGTCTTCTTACCATTATTTTAAGTCTCAGCTATACCTTAGAAATGTATATTTTCAAGGCTCAGAATTTGCCAGTGGAAAATCATTCTATTACGCAGAACAAGTATCTCACGTGTGGCTGATCTGCTCATCCAAGCCTCTTTGCCTGATGGCTCCTTACCTGATAACATATTGTCTGTTTTTATTGAGGGAAACTTCAAAGTCATTTCATGCTTGTGCCTATGAATCATCAGATGGTCCTCTGTTGGGAAGCGCTGTCAGACAAAATAAAACAGGGAGAGAGGAGAGGAGCCATTCAGTTTTATAACAAATATTTGCCATCATAGAGAAAAAGAGTTATTCAGCATTGCAAACATGACAGGCAAAACAAAAAGTTAGTTCTGAAGAAGTGTGAAAGCATGGCTGGTAAGTAAAATGACACATTATTTTATGCAAGCACATATGCATTCGTGTCAGACTTTGGGAAATAACTACATGTCATGCTTAATTATTTGCTGTATATCTACAAATGTACCCCATGACATTTGCATACTACGTTTCTGTATATGAAGATGTTGAACACTGATTATGTCAGTAATCATAATTATATATAACATATATAGTAACAAGACAAATTGCTTTTAATGTTCTATACTCCCTACAGTGTAGTAAACCAACACTTTGGTTGGTATCAATTTTCAGAGAACACGAGAATTGTCAAAATGCTGGGCCCAAATGTATGCAATTGTCTGGCTTCAGGTCATATGATGGGATTAGATTTCCTGGCCCTCTTGTGGTTGGATGGGGCCATGTGAGTGGTTCTGCCCACTGAGTCATGAATGGAAGTGACATGTCACCCAGATGTGAGTATCAACTTCCTGGGGCAAGATCCTTTCCCTTTCAGCATGGCCATTAACAGTGGCCCCTCAATCATCCTAAATCTCTGGAGGATTATGAAGAGCATCTCCAAATTCTAAAGAATTATGAAAAATGTTCTGTCAATCTATAATTGAAATGTATGCTTGGGCAACTGAAATCAGTCTTTACTGAATCAGTGTCAAGCCACTGAAGCTTTGAGCTGATTTGTTACTGTAGCAGATCCTAGCTTATCCTGACTCAGACTGGTACATTTTAATAACTAAAATTAACTGAGTATTTGCCTTATCAAAGTCAAATGAAAATACAACAAAAGATAATTAGGTCTGCTAAATATTTCCTAGTCTTTGACAATTTAGAAAATCTTTCAGAGCAACCCAGCTCCACAGGATAGTGGCTATAAATTCCAATTACCATTGTATACTAGAACAGAAATCTTTTCTGCAAATAAAATAATTTGTATTCAAGGGAATGAGAGGATTCACCAGCCTAAATTCATTGGAATATTTCAAAAGTAGTTCTTCAAATAAATATCATTCATTTCTTTGTCATTTGTATAACATAAATTGGAGAATATAAAAGTTGCAAAGCATGGTGATAATGCCAGATTTCTGAATACACAGAAGTCTCCACAACATGTGGGTTTTTCCTTCAGGATCATCTATTTTCTTGGTCCTCTAACACCACAGTAGAATGACTGCATCAAATATGTTACAATACCATGCGTAACTTAGACACACAGATTAAAGTTCTTGAAGTCTTTCTGTCAAAAGCCTTATCATAATTTTCTGTAATATACAACCAAAAAAAACAACATAGTAGTAGGCTTTATTTGCAGCCATTTGGGGAGCCATTTTTGGCTCCATAAAATATTAGCCTAAAATAGAATATAAACAAGAATACTTACTATATACCAATAATAATTTCCATAATATATCATAGCAACAATAATTATCTTCCAAAAGAGACAATATAGGATATCTTGAATTTTCTTTTTACATTTGGTAGGAAAGAAAAAAAACAGAAAGTTAAAGTGTTGTTTTCTCAGTTGTCTCTGATTCTTTACAGTCCCATGGATTGTAGCCCACCAGGCCCCTCATTCCATAGAATTCTCTAGACACAATACTGAAGTTGGCAGCTATTCCCTTCTCAAGGGGATTTTCCCAACCAAGCGATGGAACCCAGGTCTCCTGAAATGTAGGCAGATTCTTTATCATTTGAGCCTTTCCATAATATCTCATATTAACTACAATAATCTTCCAAAAGAGACAATATAGGATGTCTTGAATGGTTTTTTTTAATGTTTGGTAGAAAAAGAGCAGAAAATTGTAAACAGCCAAAATGTACAGTCTGCAACAGACACAGAGCTGAGAGAGGCCACTGGAACTTAAAACAGGGTTAATGCAGAGAGCAAAGGAACACTGAAATTAACATTGGACTGTGTGAGAGTAGAAAGAGCACAAGAAACTTGTCTCTCTTCACTTGTGGGACACAGTTAATTTATAAGGAGCCATACACATGCACAAAAATCTCCCAGATATTACAAGCTGTTCCTAGTAGAGCAAAGGTTCCTTCCAATTAGGGAAAAGGGTGGGGGAATTCATCCATCACCTCCAACATAGTGCAAGCACTCATAGTCCATATTTACTTCCATTTCCAATTCCCAGCCATCCTTTCTTCTCCATGCAGGTTCCCAGGCTATGGAATGCCACTAAAGTAAATGTCATGATGGACTGATTCCCTAACACCCCACCAGGAGACCCTTGGAATCACTGACCAACCAGTATATATTCTCAATTCTAATTTCTCTTCAATTGAAAGATGCTCATATTTTTATAACTGCTTGTCAAGAAAAAACACTTCCACATTAAAGAGAGACATCAAGTTGTAGGTTTATCTTTACATGCCAATTTAGAGGGTGTTGAAAGAAAATGTCAACCTTGCAATTTTACCTTAAAACCAAGAAACTGTGCAAATTCTCGTTTCTCATGTTTGTCCAACTATCTCATCAGTTCACTCAGCCTTCTCAAAGAAATGACCTGCTTTCACTGAAGCTGAAGATCATTTGAAATGTACCCCTTCAACCTTTATTATCACTTCATCTTAGAATCTGCATTAACTTCATTGGTTCTATTTCCATTCTCTCCTGTCTCAGAGAAATGAGCACCCCCATCTCCTTCACAGGATCCTCTACACCCCTATCTCCTGAGGATGGATAGTCAAGCTGTGATCCTTCAAGTCAGCACACTCACTCCTCCTTGCCCTTGACAAAATCCAGCCTGGAGAGCCCTGACTTTAAAAAGAACTTTTCTCAAGCTGCTTCCATCTCTGGCTACCATTATATCACTCTGCTTTCCGTCACTCCCTAGCACTCTTGAAAGACTCCTCTATGCTGGCCACCTCCACTTCCTCACCACCCACTCACTCAGTAATCCCTTCCAATCTGGGCCCCAACCAGACTCCTCTCTCATAGGTCGCCGGCAGGCACCCAACTGCCAAACCCAACAGCCCCTGCTCAGGCCTCTCGCTGTCCCAGCTCTAGCAGCATCTGACACCAGTGACTACACGTCTGTAACATTTGTTTATTTATACCCTGCCTGATTCCAAGAAGGAGAAAAGATGGCTTGTAGCAATACCTAAAATAGAAAGGGAGAGCATCACGTAGAAGTAGGTGATCCCCCTAAAGGAAACAGATCCCAAAAGAAACAAGGCTAAAGCTGAAATGCAAAGCATTGGGGTGTCATTCTCAACAGGGGTAATTTAGCCCCTGAGGGGACATTTAGTAATGCTTGGAAACATTTCTGGTTGTTACAGCTGAGGAGTGCTCATGGGATCTAACAAGTAGAGGTCAACAATGCTGCTAAGTATCCTACAGTGCACAGGTGGGGCTTCCCCAGAGGCTCAATGGTTAAAGAACTGCCTACGATGCAGGAGACATGGCAGGAGCCATGGGTTCAATCCCTGGATCAGAACGATCCCCTGAAGAAGGAAATGGCAATTCACTCCAGTATTCTTGCTCGGAAAATCCCATGACAGAGGAGCCTGGTGGGCTACAGTCCAAGGGATTGCAAAGAGTCAGGTACAACTTAGTGTCTAAAACAACAGCAATGCTTTAAAAGCGCATTTTCTTAGTTACCACCATCACAAAGGCAGAATTGTGACCGAGATTGAGTTTGTTATCACTCACAGACATTATGTGAGCCTTTCCATGCCAAGGACAAACGGAAACTTTCTTTCACTAACAAATAGCTCACAGAGGCAGCAACTTAGCGTCTAAACACCACCACAACGGTGCATAGGGAAGCCCCCTAACACCACCACAACAAAGAATTATTCAGCTCCAAATGCTGGTAGGGTCGAAAATGGGAAATTTCCACCACACTGTCCAACAGCCACTGTGCACTTTTCTCTCTGACTTATCCAAACGCTGGATGCAGCTAAACTTTCCTCAAAGGCTCTCTCTACCATCATTCACAACCCTGGAATATCCTGGAACCCTAACTCTCCATGAACCTTCTTTGGCCTTTGGTAAATCTCTCAAGGATCCCTTTCCCTTAAATGCCCCTTCCACAAAGGAAACTCCATTATCCTCCCTCAAGTAAAGTAAATACCCCTATGATATTTCTCAGGGTGACCTGTGCTCTCCTTTCATGGAAAATTGCAGTTCACTAATTAATTGATGGCATGATCATGTGGTTCCACAGATGATGGTTAGGCTAGAAGCTCTGTGGGGGCAGGATGCATACGTTTCATTTACACAGACAACCCCTAGAAAGTGTGTTGAGTGTCTCAAATTGAACAAAATTTAATGTCACATTTTCATAGCCAAAGCAAAGCAAACTATTCAAATTATTTGATTTTTTTCTGGCTATCAAAACTCCTTCTCAAGAAAACTAGGTGGAAATCAGTTTTAACTTAGATAAGACAACTTTCTGCATTCACAATGGAGAGTCAAATGGTCTAACAGAATTTTATCCAGTACAACAACCTATCTGTGTCTTTCCAGTGTTTCCTATTTCAAAGGGACCTCCAAAACCAGCCCCAAATAGTTGAATTTCAAAATAATTTTCTCTGCTGCTTTCCTTATTTGTTGAGTGAAAACCAACATTCACACAAAAGCCCTTGCAGTATCTCCTAGAACCCGAGCAAAGGATGCTGGTTTCTTAGCCAGTGTCTGATGTCACCAGCAGCATCACAGGGCAATAACATTTCATGTTCCCATGGCATCTTCCCCCCAGGAAGCTTCCAGAACCCTCCTTACACTCTCTGGGGAGATAAAATGAAACAGTCCTTAATGGACGTTGCCTCTAGTTGACTCACAGACATGGTTCCACACTGTGGCATCAACCCCACAATATAAACAGACAAAAATGTGGGGCTTGATTCTACTTGAAACTACTGGGCATTTTAGAGACAGAGAGCATAACTACCCACATGCCTGTGCTCTGAGTTCTAAGCTTGCTGTTTACCCCATAAAATGAAGATCTTGGCATGAGGACCATGGGTAGTCATTTTCCAATGACTAGAACTTGGAGATATCCAAAGGGTCAAGGGTAGAAAAAATCTCCATCAAGTTCCAAAGGGAAAATGCCAAACTCTGATTTTAGATGATGGATGTTTCCAATTTCTTTCAAAGACAGGGGTTCTAGTATAGTAATAGCCACAGTCATCATAGCAACCGTGGATCTTAATTGGGCACAGTGTGCTGGTCCTTTACTGAACACTCTACACATAGAACCTCATCTAAACCTCACATCTAATCCACTTGATAGGAACCACTGGAAGCCAAAAGAGGGTTAATCCAGCACAGCAGGCCAAGTTCCTCTCTTAAAGATAAGAAAAACTGTGGGTTCTAGAAAAGTCTAGGAGTTTTACTTTACTCAAGTGGGAAAACAAAATTGAATTCAGTCTCTGATGGTGAGTTATTTCACCAGTAATGCAATGGCCCAGAATTTAAGTGGCTATTGTCAAAGCAGGCACCCTCTTTCCCCCAGTCTAAAACATCAGTCCTGAACATCTGGTAGGCAGGATTCGGCTGGCTTACTTCCTGGGGAAAGTTATGGGGGGAAATGGCCAACACCAATGTATCTCAGAGGCTGTGCGGGAAGTAGTTCAAACTATTCAAAGTGGAAATGAAGGTGATGGTGGTGGTGGTGGCGGTGGTGAGAGTATCTCGGTATAAGAAAGAAAGCCAGCAGCAGGCATGATGGCCCAGTGAGAGGTGCCTCCCTGTGGGCAGGTACTGCGTCCCCTGCAGGCAGAGCAGAGGACCCCCACACTCACCTGGGAGCAGCCGGGGGCACTGCAGACAAACGGCCTCTCCTGCTCCAAATTCATCTTGGATTCCTCATAAATCTGAAGGGTCAGGGAGAAAGGGAGGAAGGAAAACAGAAATTCATGAATATCTCCTGCTTCTACCTGAGAAACATGAGAAAAGCAGTGGTCTGGAGCCCTCTCCTCTGCTAATTCCCACATTAGATGAGGAAAACATGAATATGAACAATAGGTCCTGCCTGGCTGAGGTTTATTAGGCTCCCTGAAGTCTGAGTCCCTCTCTATTATATTTTCTTGAATGCATATTTACTGCACTTTAAGGGAAAAACTGCCAACAAAATGCAACTCCAAAAATGTGTTACGGCAGAAATTCTGTCTGTAATAACACCCACCAGGTGTTATTTCCAGGTAAGACCCCTCACCTGTGCAGGAAGATTCCTAGGCAAAAATTGCATCAGTCCTTTGGGGTTTGCTGCCTAGGAGAGCAAGAGGAGGGTAGTTACTGGGCAATCATCAGTGTGAGGACAAACCCTGAACATCAAGTCTAATGATTCTCCCATGATCACCCCACTGAGCTTTAGTATGAACAAGGTAGCCCTACCACCAGCTTAGCAAATGACCCTGGTGGTGAGCCATGGCCTTATATTCCCTTTCATTCCAGGCATTTGATGATACCTCAACAAACTATTCAAGTTGTGCAAGGGTGAAATCAGAAAATACAAAAAGCATTACCTTAAATATTCCATTAATTTGGTTTTACAGGCTGATTCAAAATTAAAATTAGATTAAAGGGACTGCCTCCCTGATCTAGATAAGTTGTCTGGAATAAGGTATCTGTGCAGGGAAAAGCCTTATGTTATGATCACAGACATATGTTAAATTATAGCGGGGTCTTTTCTTAAGTAGAGCTTAGGTTTTAAGGTAAGTTCACTAGGCAAAAATTGAGTAGAATCAAAATAATCCTTGTAAATCCCCCCAAACCAATAAAAGTACAGTATATATGACTGTATAGTTACTAATCTATATAGCAACATAATTTTTTTAAAAATATATCATAAAAAGTACTATGCAGTTGAAGTTCCACAATTTAAATAGTTTTCTAAATCATAATTTTCTTTTGCCAATTTGGAAATGAGTTTAAATAAGCTCCATGTGCTGCTCGTGGGACATGGCTTTATTATAGAACTAAAACCTATTGTTTTGTCTCTGAACAAAGGAAGTGATGTGCTTCATTAAAATGCTACTTGTAAATGATTCCAAGAGTCTCAAACCACCTTCACTCTTGATAGAGGAAACTCAGCTTCATTCATGAAATGAAGAAAACTTCATTCCAAGAAAGCTTAATCCAAGAAAACTCTATCTATCATCTTGCAAAAAAAAAACAATTTTAATTTGTACATCAGAGGGGGGACCAAGATGGCGGAGGAATAGGACAGGGAGACCACTTTCTTCCCAATAAATACACCAAAAGAACATTTAAAAACCGAGCAAACTCCATAAAACAACATCTGAATGCTGGCAGAGGACATCAGGCATCCAGAAAGGCAGCTCATTGCCGATGAAAGAAGGTAGGACAAAAAAAAAAAAGTAAAAAGAGAGGCAAAGAGTTAGGGATGGAGATCCGTCCTGGGAAGGGAGTCTCAAAAAAGAGAGAGGTTTATGAACACCAGGAAACATTCTCCCCAGCGGATCTGTGGCGAATCTCAGAGGGCAACATAACCAGGAGTAAAAACAGATAAACAATTAAGCCCCCCAGATTACGTCTCTAACTGCAACTCCCAGTGGAGCGGCGGCCCAGGCACCCCATCCCCCACTAGCCAGCGTGGACTGCTCAGGGAGGGGCGCTCATTGCAAGAGGACTGGGACTGAACACTGGGGCAGCCTGAGGGAGCTAATCGGAGACAGCAACCCAGACCGCTGGGTAGCTTTCCCGTGGAAGAGCCCCCGCCAGGCCCGCGCTCAGAACAAAGGGTGGCATGGAGTCAGTCTGCTGCTGGAGGTGGGGCAGCCAGGTGGAGCTGGGCAGCTAGGGCTGCACGACCGGCTCAGCCCCTGCCAGAGAGCAGCAGGCACAATGCAGCCTGTGAGGCTTCCTGACAGCCGCTGCCAGAGATCAGCGCTCCAAACACCTGAGAAGGCGCGCCCAGCTGCATGCTGAGAAAACCGAGCTGCTGGGCCGGGGGAGGGGAGAAGTCGCAGCCCCCAATCGCGCCCAAGAGGCTCGGGCTTGAGAAGTGCGACCAAGAGCCTGAGCAGAGGGGGCGGGGAAAGCGCACTCGCCAGGAGCGCTGAATAGACACTGAAGAGACCAGCAAACAGAAGACGCTAAAATAAGCAGAGGGAACCGCTTTGGAACTGACAGGAGCAACAGATTAAATCCCTGCAGTTGGCACAGACTACATAGAAAGGAGTCTATAGACCGTGAGAAGTACTAGCTGGACCAAGGAACTATCTGAAAATGAACTGACCCCTCACTGTACACAATAGCATCAGAGAAAGCCTTAGATATAATTTTACTAGGACCATCTTTTAAATTTTTAAAACTTTTTTATACTTTTTTTATTTTTACTTTTATATCTTTATTTTTAAAATTTTTAAGTCCCCTATAACCCTTTTATTTTTTTATTTTTCTTTATTTTTATTTTCTTTTTTTAATCTCCTCTTTCTCCCTTATTTTATTTTCCATTTTATTTATTTTTATTTCTTTTCTTTCCTTTTATATCTCCTCTTTTTCCCTTTTTTATTTTTAATTTAATTCTTTTTATTTCTTATTTTATTTTATTCTTTCTTTTTCTTTCTTTTTTTTTTTTTAAATGTATTTTTTAGAATCCAATCTTTATTCTAGTTTTTTAATCTTTGCTTTTTAGTAGTTGGTATCAACTTTGTATCTTTAAGAATCCAAGCTTCTGTACCCATTGTTACTTGGGAGTGAGATCACTGGCTTGACTGCTCTCTCCCCATTTTTGACTCTCCTTTTGTTTCCCCCCCACCAAGTCATCCCTATCATCCCCCTCCCCCTTATCTTCTCTACCCAACTCTGGGAATTTGTTTGAGTGTTATGAGTTGTGAAGAACACTGAGATAACTGATCACTGGCTGGATCTGTCTCTGTCCATCTGATTCCCTCTTTTCTCTCTCTGGCCACTTTTGTCTCCTTCCTCCCTCTTCTCCTTTCAGTATAACTCTGTGAACATCTCCGAGGGATCCAGGCTGTGGAGAGCACACAGGGAAGTGATCACTGGCCACTTCAGTCACTCACCATCTGATTCCTCTCTTCTCCTTCTGTTCACCTCTCTCTCCTCCCTCTGCTCCATGCCATGTAACTCTGTGTACCTGTCTGGGTGTCCCTCACTGTGGAGAAATTTCTCATCATTAAACTAGACGTTCTACCATCATTACTACATAGATGGAGGAGTCCTGAGGCTACTGGAAGACAGGAGGCTAAGCCCAGATTCTGAGAATTCCAGAGAAGTCCTGAATCCAGGAGTTAATTAATCGATAGGAGCTCATCAAATGCCTCCACACCTAAACTGAAACCAAGCACCCCCTAAGAGCCAACAAGCTCCAGAGTAAGATATACCAAGCAAATTCTCCAGCAACAAAGGAACATAGCCTGGAGGTTCAATATACAGGTTGCCCAAGGTCACACCAAGCCCACCAACATCTCAAAACTCTTTACTAGACACTTCATTGCTCGTTAGAGTGAGGAAACCCAGATCCACCCACCAGAACACCACACAAGCTTTCCCAACCAGGAAACTATGACAAACCACACATCCAACCCCACCCATAGTGAGGAACCTCCACAATAAAGGGATAACACAGCAAGATAAACAAGATGAAAAGGCAGAGAAATACCCAGCAGGTAAAGGAACAGGATAAATGTCCTCCAGACCAAACAAAAGAGGAGGAGATAGGAAATCTACCTGATAAAGAATTCCGAATAATGATAGTGAAAATGATCCAAAATCTGGAAAACAAATTGGAGTTACAGTTCAATAACCTGCAGACAAGGATTGAGAAGATGCAAGAAAGGTTTAACAAGGACTTAGAAGAAATTAAAAACAGTCAAAATACAATGAATAATGCAATAAATGAGATCAAAAATACCCTGGAGGGAACTAACAGTAGAATAACAGAGATAGAAGACAGGATAAGTGAGGTAGAAGACAGAATGGTAGAAACAAATGAAACAGAGAGGAAAAATGAAAAAAGAATTAAAAGAAATGAGGACAATCTCAAGAGACCTCTGGGACAATGTTAAATGCACCAACATTTGAATCATAGGAGTCCCAGAAGAAGAAGACAAAAAGAAAGACCATCAGAAAATTCTTGAAGAGATAATAGTTGAAAAATTCCCTAAATTGGGAAAGGAAATAATCACTCAAGTCCAAGAAACCCAGAGAGTCCCAAACAGGATGAACCCAAAGTGAAACACCCCAAGACACATATTAATCAAATTAACAAATATCAAACTCAAAGAGCAAATATTAAAAGCAGCAAGGGAAAAACAACAAATAACTCACAAGGGGAATCCCATAAGGATAACAGCTGATCTCTCAATAGAAACGCTTCAGGCCAGAAGGGAATGGCAGAACATACTTAAAGTCATGAAAGAAAATAATCTACAACCCCGATTACTGTACCCAGCAAGGATTTCATTCAAATTTGAAGGAGAAATCAGAAGCTTTTCAGACAAGCAAAAGCTGATAGAATTCAGCAACACCAAACCAGCGCTCCAACAAAGCTAAAGGATCTTCCCTAGACAGGAAACACGGATAGGGTATATAACCTCGAACCCAAAACAATAAAGTAAATGGCAACGGGATCATATTTATCAATAATTACCTTAAATGTAAACGGGCTGAATGCCCCAAACCAAAAGACAAAATTGGCCGATTGGATACAAAAACAAGACCCCTATATATGTTGTCTACAAGAGACCCACCTCAAACCTAGGGACACATATAGACTGAAAGTTAAAGGCTGGAAAAAGATATTCCATGAAAATAAAGACCAAAAGAAAGCAGGAGTGGCAATATTCATATCAGATAAAGTAGACTTTAAAATAAAGGCTGTGAAAAGAGATAAAGATGGACATTACATAATGATCAAAGGATCAATCCAAGAAGAAGAAATAACAATTATAAATATATATGCACCCAACATAGGAGCACCACAATATGTAAGGCAAATGCTAACAAGTATGAAAGGGGAAATCAACAATAACACAATAATAGTGGGAGACTTTAATACACCACTCACACCAATGGATAGATCAACTAAACAGAAAATTAACAAGGAAACTCAAACTTTAAATGATACACTAGACCAGTTAGACCTAATTGATATCTATAGGACATTCCACCCCAATACAATGAATTTCACCTTTTTCTCAAGCGCACACGGGACCTTCTCCAGAATAGATCACATCCTGGGCCATAAATCTAGCCTTGGTAAATTCAAAAAAAAATGAAATCATTCCAAGCATCTTTTCTGACCACAATGCAGTGAGATTAGATCTCAATTACAGGATAAAACCATTTAAAAATTGCAACATATGGAGGCTCAACAACACACTGCTGAATAACCAACAAATCACAGAAGAAATCAAAATATGCATAGAAATGAATGAAAATGAAAACACAACAACCCAAAACCTATGGGACACTATAAAAGCAATGCTAAGGGGAAAGTTCATAGCAATACAAGCTCACCTCAGGAAACAAGAAAAAAGTCAAATAAATAACCTAACCTTACACCTAAAGCAACTAGAAAAGAAAGAAATGCAGAAGCCCGGGGTTAGTAGAAGGAAAAAAAATCTTAAAGATCAGGGCAGAAATAAATGCAAAGGAAACAAAAGAGACCATAGCAAAAATCAACAAAGCCAAAAGCTGGTTCTTTGAGAAGATAAATAAAATTGACAAACCATTAGCCAGACTCATCAAGAAACAATGGGAGAGGAATCAAATCAACAGAATTAGAAATGAAAACGGAGAGATCACAATAGAAAACACAGAAATACAAAGGATCATAAGAGACTATTATCAGCAACTATGTGCAAATAAACTGGACAACCTGGAAGAAATGGACAAATTCCTAGAAAAGTACAACTTTCCAAGACTAAACCAGGAAGAGACAGATAATCTTAACAGACCCATCACAAGCACGGAAATTGAAACCATAATCAGAAATCTTCCAAAACACAAAAGCCCAGGACCAGATGGCTTCACAGCTGAATTCTACCAAAAATTTAGAGAAGAGCTAACACCTATTCTACTCAAACTCTTCCAGAAAATTGCAGAGGAAGGTAAACTTCCAAACTCATTCTAATCACCCTAATTCCAAAACCCGACAAAGATGCCACAAAAAAAGAAAACTACAGGCCACATCACTGATGAATATAGATGCAAAAATCCTTAACAAAATTCTAGCAAATAGAATCCAACAACACATTAAAAAGATCATACATCATCATCAAGTAGGCTTTATCCCAGGGATGCAAAGATTCTTCAATATTCACAAATCAATCAATGTAATACACCACATTAACACATTGAAAAATAAAAACCACATGACAATAGATGCAGAGAAAGCCTTTAACAAAATTCAACATCCATTTATGATAAAAACCCTCCAAAAAGCAGGAATAGAAAGAACATACCTCAACATAATAAAAGCTTTATATGACAAACCCACAGCAAACATTATCCTCAATGGTGAAAAACTGAAAGCATTTTCCCTGAAGTCAGGAACAAGACAAGGGTGCCTACTCTCACCGCTACTATTCAACATAGTTTTGGAAGTCTTGGCCACAGCAATCAGAGCAGATAAAGAAATAAAAGGGATCCAGACTGGAAGAGAAGAAGTAAAACTCTCACTGTTTGCAGATGACACGATCCTCTACATAGAAAACCCTAAAGACTCTACCAGAAAATTACTAGAGCTAATCAGTGAATATAGTAAAGTCTCAGGATACAAAATCAACACACAGAAATCCCTGGCATTCCTATACACTAACAATGAGAAAACAGAAAGAGAAATTAAGGAAACAATTCCATTCACCATCGAAACAAAAAGAATAAAATACTTAGGAGTATTTCTACCTAAAGAAACAAAAGACTTACATATAGAAAACTATAAAACACTGATGAAAGAAATCAAAGAGGACACAAATAGATGGAGAAATATACCGTGTTCATGGATTGGAAGAATCAATATAATGAAAATGAGTATACTACCAAGAGCAATCTATAGATTCAATGCAATTCCTATCAAGCTACCAGACGTCTTTTTCAGAGAATTAGAACAAATAATTTCACAATTTGTATGGAAATACAAAAAACCTCGTATAGCCAAAGCAATCTTGAGAAAGAAGAATGGAACTGGAGGAATCAACCTACCTGACTTTAGGCTATACTACAAATCCACAGTCATCAAGACAGTATGGTACTGGCACAAAGACAGAAATATAGATCAATGGAACAAAATAGAAAGCCCAGAGATAAATCCACACATCTATGGACACCTTATCTTTGACAAAGGAGGCAAGAATATACAATGGAGAAAAGACAACCTCTTTAACAAGTGGTGCTGGGAAAACTGGACAGCCACTTGTAAAAGAATGAAACTAGAATACTTTCTAACACCATACACAAAGATAAACTCAAAATGGATCAAAGATCTAATCATAAGACCAGAAACTATAAAACTCCTAGAGGATAACATAGGCAAAACACTCTCCGACATAAACCAAAGCAGGATCCTCTATGACCCACCTCCCAGATTATTGGAAATAAAAGCACGAATAAACAAATGGGACCTAATAAAAATGAAAAGCTTCTGCAACAAAGGAAACTATAAGCAAGCTGAAAAGACAGCCTTCAGAATGGGAGAAAATAATAGCCAATGAAGCAACGGACAAACAATTAATCTCAAAAATATACAAGCAACTCCTGCAGCTCCATTCTAGAAAAATAAATGACCCAATTAAAAAGTGGGCCAAAGAACTTAACAGACATTTCTCCAAAGAAGACATAAAAATGGCTAGAAAACACATGAAAAGATGCTCAACATCATTCATTATCAGAGAAATGCAAATCAAAACCAAAATGAGGTACCACTTTACAACAGTCAGAATGGCTGCCTTCCAAAAGTCTACAAGCAATAAATGCTGTAGAGGATGTGGAGAAAAGGGAACCCTCTTACACTGTTGGTGGGAATGCAAACTAGTACAGCCACTATGGAAAACAGTGTGGAGATTCCTTAAAAAACTGCAAATAGACCTGCCATATGACCCAGCAATCCCACTGCTGGGCATACACACCGAAGAAACCAGAATTGAAAGAGACACATGTACCCCAATGTTCATTGCCGCATTGTTTACAATAGCCAGGACATGGAAGCAACTAGATGCCCATCAACTGACGAATGGATAAGAAAGCTGTGGTACATATACACAATGGAATATTACTCAGCATTAAAAAAAAAATTCATTTGAATCAGTTCTACTCAGGTGGATGGAACTGGAGCCTATTATCCAGAGTGAAGTAAGCCAGGAGGAAAAACAATACGTATACTAACACATATATATGGAATTTAGAAAGATGGTAACAAGAACCCTGCATGCGAGACAGCAAAAGGAACACAGATGTATAGAACAGTCTCGTGGACTCTGTGGAAGAGGGCAAGGGTGGGATGATATGGGAGAATGGCATTGAAACATGTTAATTATCATATGTGAAATTAATCGCCAGCCCAGGGTTGATGCTCGGGGCTGGTGCACCGAGATGACCCAGGGGGAGGGAATCAGAGGGAGGAGGGAGGGGGGTTCTGGAGGGGGAACATATGTATACCCATGGCGGATTCATGTCAATGTATGGCAAAACCAACACAATAAAGAAAATAAAAAAAAAAATTTGTACATCATTACACCCTCCCCCAAACACTAATATATCCACATATATTCTTTGTGAAATAGAGGCATACTTTCACTTTTCTGAAACACAAAGGGAAAAAGACTTGCCTTAGATAACACTCCCAGTCAGATATTAAAAAGAAAACAAATTTTAAAATGTAAACTCTCTTCACATCACTATTCATCTTCATCATACAACTTTCAGCAAGTAATAGCCTTTCCACTCTCCATTTGAAATGACTAGTCACCTACCAAGGCAGTAACGTAGCATAATTTTACAGCTTTCTTGTTTTACGTGTATTATTTAAGCTTTTTCACCCTATTATATTTACATGAAGAAAAAATACAAATATCATTAGAAGCTTTACTTATTCTTGTCTGAGGAAAGTCATGAGCAACTAAAATGACTACTCACGTCTCATTGTTCAAAGATTTTGCCATCACTTATCCTAGAGCATCCCTCCTCACCCCTGTGAGTGCTGACAACTTACTTCTAAGCCTCCAAATAAAGAGTGACTTTATCACTGAGAAAATGATTTTGATCCAAGATAAAACTAACAGCAAGGTAAAACTGGATTATCCATTAATATTAAATATACCTTGGTTTTCTAGTGAACTTTTTAAAACATTTTCTTGGAATTTTTTCTATCTCTGTGTCCATGATCTGTCTGACCATTACCAGGTCATTCAACTATTTCATACGTCAATTTCCCCTCCCTTACAATGGGGATGTGAATATTGGGCTTCAACTCCTTTATCCCAGTATCACATAGACCAGTTAGAGAACCTTTTACAAGTTATGGAGAAAGGTCTGTGTATTTAAGTGTGTGTGTTTGGAAGTGGTGGGAGGAGATTTTGTGGACAAGTATGGAACCTCACTCTAATATTAACTATTCCTTATGTATAAAAGAGAAGCTGCTATAAGGTAAGTCTTTCTCGGACATCATTTAAGAACTTTAGCTGCTAAGGTAACCAAAGAATGCCAGTATTAGTCATTTTATTAACCAATATTAAGATTACATGACAGTAAAATGAAAAAGTTTTGAAAAAGTGCCATATAAATACATGTATGGCTTACACCTGGAAGTAGTGATGATAATCAATGTTGTCCAGCCAACAGAAGTGGTCAAGATTGGAAGTGCTACTGCTGGAGGTTAAAGGGATTAATTAATAAGCTAAAGTGAAGAAAGAGACTGACCAGGCCTTGTCACAGTATTTTTCAACTATATGACAAAGAAGTATTTTTCAACTATATTCATAACTCTATCCCAAACCTTAGTCCACCTAAATGCTGACTTTTCCCATAAATTCAGGCCCTTAATAGTAACCGTTTGGCAATTTTGTTTTATGTCAACATGACCTACCCTATTTTAATTATTGGGTATAATTTGCATATGAACTGCAGTAAATAGCATGGTCACATGATGCTAGTGGTAGGAGACTAGAACAGTGCTCAGTGTTTTAAAACAAGTTCATAAAAAAAAAAAAAAAGACCAATCATAGTACAAAAAAAAAAACAAGTTCAGCCCTGTAGATTTACACTGTCTTATCAAGACTTTATTGTCTGAACAGCACATTTAGAGGAACAGGACTGATTAAAGGACTGCTGAGTCTGCCTTCAAACAGAGTTCAGTTCATCATGTTCAACTGAGTTACCCGTCATTGTATTATTTTATTATTAAAACATAAATGAACCTGTGTCCATTTATTACATGCTATGGATCTATGAAAAAAAAGGTTTTGGCAATGTACTACTGGAATAATAGTCCTAAGGTAGAATGGCAATTGTTAAAATTAAAGAGGTTTTCAGCGATTAATAGGGTCTGAGTGGGTGTATATAGATATGTGTATGTGTGTGTGTGAACCTCAACTTCTTTTTTCTGATGCTCTGCATTCCCACATTTACCCACACCCTTGCTCATTCCATTCTGTGTGGGTGTCAGTGAAAGTTTTACTAAATAGTAGCACTCTACCACACGGGCTTCATTACTTTTATCAACCAGCATGATCTGGTCTGATGTATTAGTCAAGAGCCATGATCTATTTTTATGGTCTACCATTATGGTTCTTTTCAAGCACATATTGTAATAATTATTCTCTCAAACAGACTTCTACTAAAGCCCTGTGTATATTCTTTTATCATACATCAAGTGGGGGACAAATTACTCAGACATGATTTTAGCCAGGTTGTTCCGCATTTGGTCCTCAGAAGTCAGGCCTCATCTTCTCATTTCCCATTCGGTTGTTTTACTAGCTGGGATGTTTTAATGAACCAGGTTTTGCTTGGCAACTGCCATACTCCAGGCTTCACTTGCGTAGAGCTGCCATAGTAGGCGTTCAATAAATATTTGTGGAATAGATAATGAATCCTGAATCATCACAATAAACCGTCTCAAATAGCTTGCTTTTTTCCTACTCCTAAGGCAGTGGTCCTCAAACGTTTTGGCCTATAGCCAAGTCTTCAGCAAGGCAAGAGATTGTGCAAGCCAATAATTCCACCTGTTCCCAGTTATGACCAGAGAAAAAATCTTACCAGATTCAATGGGAAAAAAAGTCAAAGTTGCTTTTGGTGAAAATAACAGGCTAATTCTCATTAAACTGCACATGTAAATTACTAATTCATTATGAATTCAGTCTATTAATACTGTCATAGACACTGAAACCACTGGAGTCCAGTCTATTAACCATGTGTGGATTGTGTATGGCACCCAGAGAGGGTCTTTTGAGTAATACTGAGTGAGCCCATATCTTTGGTTAAATACAGTAATAATTGTGGAGGGAGCTGTCTAATCATTTAAGTTTCTTTACGAATAGTACTGCTTTTTTGTTTCTCTTTTCCAAAGTTCAGCTTCAGTGAACAAATGCCTCAAGAGTCTAATTTCCCTTCAAATTTTTGGAAAACAATACAAAACCCTAATACCAAACCCTAATGTTGTATAAAGCAGTGAGTAGAGGTTTTTCACAGTCGACAAGGAGATGACAGGTTTGATTTACAATTCAAACCCTAAACTGCCACTGGATTCCACTGGCCTCTCAATGAGCGAGAAACTCTTTCATTGTTCAGTGTTTGACCCCACAAATTCCTTCTGGTCTAAAATGGGAAATTTTCCACAATGGCTGATGCAATCCATTCAAGTGCTTTGCCAGGCATTTAGGGATATACTTGGAATTGCCACTTCATGGAGGGCAAACACTGCAAAACACAAATGTTATAAAAAACCTGTATACTCTATACAAAAGACTGTCAATACGTCTTTTAAAACTTATGAGTCACAACTGAGCCCAAAGAGGAAAAACCCCTTCATCTGTTTTGCTGGAATCAGCCAAGAGTGATGCCTCTCCATCTAAATAATGGTAGGCCATTACTGATTCTTAGTTCACAGCAAACTCCGATCTCAGTGGAATGGCCCAAATTTCCCCAATAACAGCAAATAGATTCATACAGTGATATGGGATTTGGAATAGTAAGACACTAAAAAAGTTGTTTTAATCTGAAAATCTGGCATGCGCTTTTATCAACACCAAAAGTTCTGGGAACTCCAAAGCCACAAATTGTTAGTATAAATAAGTACAGATAATACTGGTACAGCCTCATCAGCTCTAGTATTCTTAATCTGGACATGGATGCATTTAGAGATCTGAAAGGGGGCTTGCATTTTAATAGTGATCTTAACAACCTCCATCAGCCTTTACTGCCCTACGATGAGCCTGGAATGAGTTGTCTTGGCAAGACTCCTGAAGCAGATCTTCTCTACCCCACTGAGGACTGCAGAAAGGATTCTCAAGGAGGAAACAGGTCCTTCCTAAAATGCCAAGGTCAAGGGACAAACATCTTGAGTTCATCACACCTGTGAGAGTCCATACCAGTCTTACTTTGTTTCTGCAAACAAAGGGTATTTATTAAAACTAAATTAGTTAACGGCATAGCCAATTTATTCTTTGCGTTTCTGAAAAAAAGCAAATATGTCTCTCAATGTCTCGGTTAGAAAGGCAAAGATCCACACCCAATAATAACCCAACACAAATTCACTAAATGTACACACTAAAGTATTTTATTCTAAGATGCCTGATTCTACTCTAAAAGCCAGGGTGCAGGATGGTTCTTCCAACATGTGGCTAGCTATTGGAAATGAATTACATATTTAATTTGAGGTTGACATTATTTTGAAGGATACGGTACCTTTCACTGTTTTATTTGCCCGTATGTAAATCAGGACCATTTTAGTAAAACACTGTAAAATAGGACCATTTATGGAGATATTAATTGAAAAAATAAAAATTTGAAATTATTTTAATATTATTTAATATTATTTTAATGTCATTTCTTCAAATAGAAAAACAAATACACTTGAATCTCAGTCCAAGAAAATCAATTACTTTGTTAGTGTGCCTTTGTATCCCTCTGCATGTGTGTGTGTCTCTCTCTGTTTTACTGTGTGTATCTTCTCTCTTGAAAATTCTGTCTCTGTTTCTCTGTGTCTTTGTCTTGTTATATATGTCTTTGTCTGTCTGTCTGTCTGTCTGTCTCACACACACACACACACACACACACACACACACACACACATTTTATTAGATGTGCTCTTACTAGCTTTACTGGTAAAAAGATCTGGTATGCTTGTTTCCTGTTTCAGTGTTATTCTTGAAGTGGGCTGCAGCTAGAATCTGAATTTCATTGGGCTATTATTATTTGCAGCTGTGTGACCTTTTTAACCCTGCTTTTAAAGTGACATTTCAGCCCTCAAGCTTGAAACGCCTTGAATGCTGCAAAGTTTTCAAACCAGAGATTTACGCAGGGAATAAGACCAAGGGTGGGACTCTACCTTCTAAGCAAAAATTTCAACAGAACTTGACGACGACGGGGTGTGTTGTTGGGCAGTTTACATCCCCAGGAGTCCTCAGCTTTATACACACCACTTGCAGTCATCCCATTGCAAACAGAATATCATTGTCCTTAAAAGATTTCCACCATCCACTGGTATCTCAAAAGTTGAGTCCCACAGCCTGCATCACAGACCTCTTTGGGGTTGTTTCACAGGCTGCATCACTCTGAAGGCACTGTCCAAAGGTCCTTTCGAACCAAGCCCACGGTTCCCAAGAGGAGGATTTCTTTACAGCTTTTGTCTCTAGAAACTCACAGGGCCTTACAACCCGGTCCTCAGAGGGGAGAGAGCTGGGGGCTCGCGTCCTCTCGTGTACTTTAGCAGAGGTTTGTGGTTTTATTTATGTGGCATTTATAGTGTGTATGAAAAAACATTCCAGTGGGATTGGGTTTTCATATGTTAGATTCCTCTTTTTTTCTTAAGTTTTCCATATGTTTCTTTGGATATGAGCTCTATTCAAAGTTACCGGCTAATTTCCACTTATGTTTCACACAGTCCTGTCTTATAGCTTTCCTACCTGTGGGTTCAGAAGTTCAGAACATACTTGCTAAGCAACAGTGTGGGGCCTTAGAGGTGTTAGTCTCTGCAGGGTGTGTGTCTGTGCCCAAGGCCATATATCCAAGTCCCTGTTCCTCTTCCTGCTCTCAACTAGCACAATACACTTTTGGCAGGACACACCCCATTTTGATGAAAAGTTTATTTGACATGCAGGTGGTTAACTAAACACTAGCTTAGAGATTCTCAGATTTTGAAGGAAATACTGAATGTAACCAAATCACCTGCTTTGTTTCTAATGAGACAGAACCCAACATCTGAAGGCAGGCTGAAAACCAAACTCTTTCTTTTTCTCTACTCCCAATATGATCAAACTGATGAGAAAAGAAGGAAAAAAAAATCAGAACAAGAGGTGACTGAGGGTTCAGCTGACCTTGTCATCTGTACCTTCCCAAAGAGTCTTCCCCTGCAATTTAATATAATTGAACTAAAAAATGAAATAATTGCCCTATGAAACTCTGAGGACAAACTATAATAGTAAAGAAATTAAATGCAAAACTGGGTATATTCTTCATTCTGGTCCCAGGTAACTCGCCTTTAGAAATTCAAGAAAAAGTTAGCAGTAGAAATAAAAAAATTCTTTCTTTACCTTTCTTGCTCTACTACAGTAAAATCTGACTTTAAAATTGTAACCCATTCCCAAATGGGATTACTCTGGGTAATTTTTCAGACATTTTGAGTGAATGTGGTTTTTAAACTGTTTTCATTTAAAATGATTCTTTTTAAATATTCTGAAAAATCACAGCTCTCTAATCTTGGCTTGCTTTTCACAGATTCAAATGATTTTTACTGGCTAGAACTGTTTTCTTTATATCTTTATTCTATATAAGTATCCTTACATCTCCAGAAACAATATATGCTTGGTCCATCTGACACATGGTCTGAAGTATTCTTTAACAAAACATCTGAGAAGTCTCCTTCTTGTGCATGAATCAGGGCTACAGAATGTGACACTGTGTATGAAATACAGAGCTGATCACACCAGACTTATCTGCTTTCTGCAAGGTCTATTTCATCTGAGTATCAAATCTTATGATTACCATTGCTGATATACTAGGAAAAGACATTTGAGAGTTATGGTATCAAACTGAAGGCTTTTTTTCCTTGACTCTAGAATAAAGCAAGGCATTCCCAAGTCCTACCTAAAATAGCCAGCAGTTATGTTCAGAGCCTACCCCATCTCACTGTGTCAGTTAAATACAAGGTAAAAATACACTCAAAAGACTTGATTCAGACTCAAACCAGTCTATGTGTCAAATGTCAAGCATATCAACATTTGACAGGACTAACAGGTCACTTAAAGGCCACATTATGGCAAAAATCTTTAGTCATCTGAAGAGTTTGTCATCATGCTAATAAAGTGCCCTCTCTAAATACAGGCAAAAGGCACATTCTCATCTACCTTCCTAGAGAAGGCATAATTTTCTTGCATGGCCCAGCAAGAGGACTTGTAAACATGTGAAGCCAAGTTTTAATTGCTGCTGTTTCTGGGGGTCACCCCAGTATTATTTAATAGTTGGGGGTCAGGGATACAAAACATTCTGTGATGTGCAGAATGGGTAGCCCTGTGCAACACAAAAGTTTCCCGACCCAACAGCTATAGTACAGCTTTTGCAAGAGTAAATCGTAATATGAGTCCTATTGCCCTCTGGTTTAGAGGTAAAAAGCAGATAAGATAAGAAAATAGTAGGAGGGAGAAAATAAAAACAAAGTCAACATACAGCAGAGGAAATGAAAATAAGAGACTAGAAGCATACCCACCTCTTTATACTTTGCAAGCAGCTCTGGAATATGCAGGCTGAGTTAAGCTTAAGATGAGGCTAGATTCTATGCCAATAAAAACTTTATGAATATTCAAAAAAGTATGTGAAATTATCATTCCCTCTCAGTGTGAAGGAGGACTGGGGGCTTTTGCCAAAATTTAACTAAGCATAAGCATACACTTTCAGGTTCAGTCCAGAGCAGAGACAGATGAGTAAGCCAGAGGCGACTTTTTAAGTGAATTACCTCGCTTGGTTACCTACAGCCCCACTGTCCCATCCATTCATCACATTGTTCTAAGCAGTACTGACTCTCAACAGTAGCGAAAAAAGCCTTGGCCCAAGGTGGAGATGGCTCTTGTTCAGATGCCCTTTCACTCTTGATAATTGCCTTGTTTATTTTATATTATTGCTGAAGACAGTGTTATCAAAAAGACCATGTTTTGTTTGGTTTTGATTTTCTTTTTCTTTTAAGCAGAGAGTGTCTTAAGCTTCTAAATTGTTTTCATGTTACTAGTCATCATCAGCCATCAACTCATAGAATACATACTAGGGGAACACTGGCCTCCTAACCAGCTTCATTACTTATCAATAGGCCAAAAACATGTTCATTGATGCATATCCCCTGGTGACTTAGATGGTAAAGAATCTGCCTGCAATGAGGGAGACCTGGGTTCCATCCCTGTGTCTGGAAGATCCCTTGAAGAAGGGAATAGCTACCCACTCCAGTATTCTTGCCTAGAGAATTCCATGGAGAGAGGAGCCTGGTGGGCTATAGTCTATGGAGTCGCAAAGAGTCAGATACAACTGAGCAACTTTCACTTTTTTTCATGTATATATATACACAAATACATAAATAAATAAACACACATACACGTAATTTTTTTTCTCTTTTGGTCTAAGTTTACTTACTGATAAACTGGAGTATGTGTGTATATATATCCTCACACACATATTACAGAGATTATTTCATCTCCACAAACTAGCTCAAGCCTCAAAACCGAGGCCGAGCCCTAAACACAACCCCAAGGAGGCCAATGAGCTCCAAGGAGACAGAAGAAGAAAAGTCAGGTCTGCCTCACAGCATAAGTTCACCACAGTTAAGGATCATTAATCTTGTATTTTAAAAGTGCAGAAATCAGACATATTTCTGAGAATCAGTAAGTCGTTTCCACAGACTAGAAAAGTCCTTCATGTCTTTCTCAACTTCCTATTAAACAAAAGAGCCACTCACTGAAGCCTATAAACCCACTGCAACAACCTGGAAAAAAGGACACGGGAAAAAAAGGCCTTTTCCTTGAACCACCACCCACGAGGTTATACCGTACCAGATTCCAATTCATCAAAAGGTCTGAGCCATTAACAAACAAAGAGGGGCCAACTCCTTCTCTCCCCAGGGCTCGCTCCCAGACAACAGCTCCATTTTTCAGTCAACACTCCAAATCAGCACAGGAAAGAAAAAGGACTTTTTTTAAATGCCCCTGCTCTCCCAAACCTGGGACCTTTTCCCCCATCTTGACTGTGGGCTCTCTGCTCAGGGTGTGGAGGTCAGGTCCTGGGAAACACCCAGAACCTCCACTCTTTGGAGAGGGAGAGTGAAGGGAGGCAGGGTGCAGTGGCATCCAGAGGGAATCTAGAGGGAGGCCTGTCGACATTTCCTTTGAAAGGCTTGGTAAAGAGGAAGGCGAGGCCCCCAAGCCCACATGGGTGAACTCCAGATCTTCAATGATCCAGTTCTAGGATCTTCATAAGGCTTTGTTCGCCAGTGCTTCAGGGAAAGTGGCATGTGAACAGTGATTGATTACCTGTCACCCTGAACTTATTCCAAAGTGATTCAACCTTGGCAAGCAGTGGGACAGGATCAGAAACCAAGGACACTGGTCTCATTCATTCATTCTTTCCTTGCACATTACTAGGCACCTAGCAAGCACTAAGCTCCATGCTAAGAACAGGAAGTCTCCACAAAAAGAGCCCCTGCCCTTGGAACAGTGACTATACAGTAGGGAGGGGACACAAGTGCAGATGTCTATAGAGGAAGGCAGAATTTTAAAGGCCATAAATCAGTTTTAGCAAACTGCTATGAGAGGTCAGAGGCTGTGAGAGAGCAAGGCTATTTCATTAACTACATCAACTACAGCTAAATGTTTCTCGTGATAAGATATCAATTCAAGGAACAAATATACACACACAAGCACACATACACAGACACACACGTTGAAGCAATCTTTTAATTGTACTAGAAGTAAGGGTTTTTTGTTTAATTTGGGCTTTATTTTGCTTTTAATTCTGATAAGTAAGACTACATTGGGCTTCCCTGGTGGCTCAGTTGGTAAGGAATCTGCTTGCAGTGCAGGAGATGTGGGTTCAATCCCTGGGTTGGGAAGATCCCCTGGAGAAGGAAATGGCAACCCACTTCAATACTGCCTTGTCTGGAGAATTCAATGAACAGAGGAGTCAAGCAGGCTACAGTACATGGAATCACAAAGAGTCAGACACAACTGTGAGATTAACTTTCAACTTTTTTTTTCAGGACTACATTATTTACCATAAGCCTAACACTGTGGCCAGGGGACCAGATTTATGTTAGGAAATCAATAATTGAGTCTCAGTTCCCTTGCTTACTAGCTGTGTGATCCTGGGCAAATTACTTAACTTCTCTGAACATTACTTTTCTCACTAAAAAAGGGATATAGACAATATCGGCATTAAGTGCCTCCGGGGATACTGAGGTGATCAAATGCATGATATTTCAAAAGCACTACAGAAACTGTAAAGTGCTATGAAATGTTGGCTACTGTTTTTCTCAGTCAGCTTGTAGTAAGCACATGGAATTGCTGAGGTCACGGATGGTGCAAAGAGTTATATCTACACTTGACAGCACGTGCAGAGAGATGAAAAATTCTAAAAAACGTTGGAGGGGATGCTCATCAAAGAGATCCTGAACTATGCTTCTCTGGTAAGCTGCTGCTGCTGCTAAGTCACTTCATTTGTGTCCAACTCTGTGCGACCTCATAGATGGCAGCCCACCAGGCTCCATCATCCCTGGGATTCTCCAGGCAAGAACACTGGAGTGGGTTGCCATTTCCTCCTCCAATGCATGAAAATGAAAAGTGAAAGTGAAGTCACTCAGTCGTGTCCAACTCTTAGCGACCCCACGGACTGCAGCCTACCAGGCTCCTCTGTCCATGGGACTTTTCAGGCAAGAGTACTGGAGTGGGGTGCCATTGTCTTCTCTGTCTCTGATAATCTAGCAACTACCAAGCCAAACCTTAACTATCTATCAGCTTTTTACTTGTAGGTTCCCAAGTAGATTTACTTTCTTCGTCTTCTAATTGAGATGCAATGTCAAGAAATGCTGTGGAGTCTGGTCAGTGTTCAAACCCCAACTCTGTGACAAGCCAGCTGACCTATAAGCTTGGGTAATGGGTCACTTGACCCTGGGATAAACTTGGCTATTGCTGGCTGAGCAAGCCAGGGAGCATCAGATACCTCGGAGGGGGTTGGAGGAGCCAGAGCTAGAGAGCCAGATGAATGTGTTTGCCTTCCTGGAGTACTGCTCCCGAACACAGACATGAAGGGAAAGCTCCTTGCTAGGCAAGCCCACCACTAGAGCCTGGCCTTGCTGTCCTTACCATCCAGATTCCAGTCACACTCATGGTAGGAAAAGAGTGGAATCTGGAAGGCACTTGGGATAAACTGAGAAACTCGGTGTCTTCTTATCAGTGGGTACTTTTAGGCTCACCTGGAGTCATCAGAAATGAGACTAATACAGACTAAAAAGATTAATATAAGACTAAAGAGTAAAGGGGGTCAAAAGGTTAAAAAATGCAGTTGATGTAAAACAGACACAAATTTTAATCATATTAATTATATATATGTTTATATGTGTGCTAAAATAAAGTCTGAAAAAATATAAGAGTAATACAGATTATGAAAATGTTTACATGTGCCCTCCACTTGGGCTACCAAAGAAGAAATCGAACCCTCCTTTTATCATTAAATTTTCTTTAGCAAATTATATTTTCCTTCATCATCTTACTGCCTATTCTTGTTCTTGCTCTTCTTATTTTTTTCTTTTCTTCTCTCTTTTTTTTAATTCCCAAAATATCCCAGGTGATATTTAATAAAAATACTTTGGATGGCAAAGAGATCCAACCAGTCAATCCTAAAGGAAATCAGTCCTGAATATTCATTGGAAAGACCTATGCTGAAGCTGAAACTCCAATACTTTGTCCACCTGATATGAAGAACTGATTCATTGGAAAAGACTGATGCTGGGAAGGATTGAAGGCAGGAAGAGAAGGTGACGAGGTGACGACAGAGGATGAGATGGTTGGATGGCATCACTGACTCTATGGACATGAGTTTGAGCAAGCTTTGGGGTTGATGACAGGGAAGACTGGCGTGCTGCAGTCCATGGGGTCGCAAAGAGTCAGACATGACTGAGTGACTGAACTGAACTGAACTTTGAATAAAGCAGCAAGAGTCAGCTGTGGGGAAAAAAAGTCACAGCACAAATCAAAAATCTGGTCAATTCAACCACTTGGGAAAATGGGGAGATGACACCTCAACAACAGCAACACTTCCCAAACCAGGACTCTGGGTTGTTCAAGATGATTAGACCTCTGTCCCTGAAAGCAGATCACTGGCTCCAGCCTCATACTGGCAGAAAGGTCAGTATGTATGAAAAGACTGAAAAATTTTGAGGGCTTTTTTTTTTCTTAATCCTTGAGAGTAGTGAGAATTTTGTTTAATGAAAATATCTCTTCCATGTACCACCACATCTTCAGTTGTCAGCCATTTTTAATCTCAGAAAAGGAGTTTGTATCAAGAAAACCTTGATGAGAAACAGCTTTGATTTATCTTCTCCACTAAGTGTCTCTGTAGAGAATACACCCAGATAAAGCTTTTCAAATATGAGTTAGGATGGCAAAATTCTCAGTAATTTCCAAAATCTTCAGTTTTCCTATCCACCTTTAGGACACCCACATCAAAAGATTTCTGGTACTCTTGAAGTGATGGGATTATTTAAATAATTACATCAAGCTAATGTTGGTAAGATGCTTCAAGGAACTCGAACACAAGTTGAAAGTAGCAATATCTTTATTATTTCTTCATCTGTCCTCTACTGTTTCCAAAGAAACAGAAACAACCACTTACACAAACACACACACACAAATCTTCCGGACACCCAAGTTAACCAATGTCTCCTTTCTTCCCTAACTGCCCATCAGCCAGTCACTGGGCAAACACCTCAAGCACCAGGCAAGGAAAACATGTTATTTTTCTGGGCAAGCCTTAACTGCACTGCCTACAAAACACGGCCCCACAGGGCACATCCCACACATGGTAAGATTAAGGCTCCCCCTCTCTCACTGGAAAGCAATAGTTACCCGTCAACGCCCGCGGAAAGTGAGGTCAGGAGTCACAAGCAAGCACCCAAAGTCCAAGGTCACTGATTCTCAGATTCAAGCTTTCTTACCCAGACCCCTAGTCACATCTAAGCTATCACTGCAAGGCTTCTCCTGCTAATAATACACAAAGAAAGCTTAAAAAGGAGTAGCAGACGAGAGAGCTTCTCTCCACAGAGCCTCATCCCCCAGCCCCTCAAAACCCAGCAGACTTCTGAGATTTCTCTCAGAATGAGAGAAATTGCTCCATGTCAGTGCTGGACAGTGAGTCAAGCTAGTATCTTGATGTCCCCTGAACCAGGCAATTCAGTGAGCTGAGATAAGAAAAGGAAATCAAAACAAATAACAAAACCAGGCTTCAGATAATCCTTTAAAAATGAGACTGAAAGCAAAAGCGTTAGTTACTCAGTCCTGTCTGACTCTTTGCGACCCCATGGACTGGGTGGACCCCATGGACTGTAGCCCTCCAGGCTCTTCTGTCCCTGGGTTTTCACAGGCAAGAATACTGGGGTAGGTAGCCATTCCCTCCTATAGGGGATCTTCCCGACCCAAAACAGAACTCACATCTCTTACATCTCCTGCATTGACAAGGGGGTTCTTTACCAGCTGAGTCATTAGGGAAGCCTAAAATGAGGCTTTCAGGAGCCAAATTCCACAGTGCACACCAGCCGCTTTAAGGCACACCCCAGTGCTCATTAGAAATCTTCAAAGTACAAGGTCACAGGCCAGGGTCAAGGACCCAAAGACGACAATGAGACACTCCCAAGAACATCTGGCCAAATAAGCCAGGCTCGAGGCCTTTCCTAATGGTGGACAGTGGCCTGTGTCTTCATCAATCTGCTGACCTCAGATTCCTGTCCTGGAGCTGGTCGCTTTGAGCACAGATCTCACCCATCGAAGCCCAGTGCAGGGTTCATGTTTTAAGGGGACTGAAGAGTCCCTTGCTTCCCTATATTCTCTGTCTGCCTTCAGAAGACTTGTCAGTCTTCCAGCAAATGTCTCTGGAGGACATCAGTAGGTGAGCATGAAGGAAAGAGTAGGAAAGGAGGTAGATGAGGCCCCGGTTCTTATGGAGAACAAAGAAGAAAGTAAACACCACAGAAAGTAAGGGAAAACCACCAGCACACAAATCAAGTAAGTGACCAAGAGAAACAACTGCACATTTTGGAAAGTTCATTGAAAGAGATAAAGAGGGCAACGTGATAGAGAAAAAGGTGGACTGAAAGAACATTTTTGAAGCAAAAATAACAAGTGGGGCTACATAAAACTAAAAGGCATCTGCACAGCAAAGGACACTCAACAAAATGAAAAGACAACCTACTGAATGGGAGAAGATATTTGAAAATCACATAGCAGATAATGTTTAATTAATAAATATTCAAGACATATTATGACCTCATACAACTGAAAAACAAAAAACAACCCAATTAAAAACTGTCAGAGATGAAAAGATATTTTTCTAAAAAAGACATACAAATGACCAACAGGCACATGAAAAGATGTTTAACACCACTAATTATTAGGAAAATGCAAATCAAAACCACAATGAGTTACCATGCCATACCTGCTAGAATGACTATTACCAAAAGGGCAAGAAATACAAGGGTTGGCAAGGATGTGGCGAAAATGGAACCCTTATATGCTGTTGGTGGGAAGGTAAATTAGTACAGCCACTATGGAAAATAGTATGGAGATTCCTCAAAAAATTAAGAACTACCATATGATTCAAAAACTCCACTTCCGGGTGCTTACCCAAAGAATACAAAAACACTAATTCAAAAAGATATATGCACTCCTATTCTCACTGAAGCATCGTTTATAATAGCTAAGATAAGGAAACAACATAAGTGTCAATGAATGAATGAATAAAGATGTGAGATAGATAAATATAGATATATAGATTCATACATACACATACCTAGTGATAAATATGCATACACACAAAATGGAATACTACTCAGTCATAAAAGGTGATATCTTGCCATTTGCAACAACAGGGATGGACCTTGAGGACTTTATCCTAACTGGAATAAGTCCGGTACAGAAAGACAAATACTGTAAGATTTCACTGATATATAGAATACAAAACAAATAAATAAAATAAATAAACCAAACCAAGCAAAACCAAACACATAGATACTGAGAATAGGGTAGTTGTTACCAGAGGGGAAGGAGCAGAGGTAGAGCCAAAGGGGTAAAGAGGGTCAACTGTGTGGTGACAGATGAAAACTAAAACTTTGGTGGTAAGCATGCTATGGCATATATAGAAGGAGAAATATGTATGGTGCACACTTGAAACTTATGTAGTAGTATAAATCAATGTAAACCTCAATAAAAATAATTTTTTAGAAAAGATCATTTTCATTAAGATAGAGAGAGTGCATCAAATATAATTTTAGTTTCTCAATAAGTCAGATTTATTTTGGTTTGGTTTGGTTTTTACAGAGTTGATTACTTCAAATGTAAAGAAAATTTATCCATTGAAAGTTCATTGAGAAAACTCTAAGAGTCCATGAATTTGCCTTGACTTTTGCAGGCAAGTTCCATCGTCAGCAAATTTCTAAGCATACCTAAATTTTAGGGTTTTTAATTTGTTAAATGAACAAAACAATTCTTTTCATACAGCACCATGGTAAAGACTGAATGAGGCACATAGTGACTACTTAATAAATCACGGCTCCATATTACTCTGTAGTGTTTAAGTGTATTTGGGTTCAGATATTTTCTTTCATTAATTATCTGCATGACCTTAGATAAGTCACTTAACCTCTCTGTGCCTCAGTTTCCTCATATTTTATAATAATGACATTTTCCTTATATGGATATAAGAGTATATGAGGATTGAAGGAGTTAACATATGTAAACAATTTGGAACAGTGCCTGGCACATGGTAAATGCTATGTAACTGCCAGTTCTCATTACTATTATGAAATCTAAATCTAAAACTTCTGAAAAGCATATGGTTACATAATCATGTAAATATGGTTTATTTTATGGTGACAAAAATAACAAGCAAGAATAGCATGGCATTTTAGTATCACTCATTGGCACAGACATTAATTTTTATTCATGTATAAACTTGTTATGTTTATGTCACAAGGAAAAATCAAAGTCCTAATTTTTTATTTGTTTCCATATATTAAACACAAGCTATAATTTCAGGACTATCCAGCCACCTTAACTGACTAAGTTAATTTCTACAATGAGAATTTTCTTTGTCTTCATTTTTTTTGTTACTCCTCCAGTGTAGAACTGAATTCAGTAAATCTCCATGTGTGTTTGTTTATGTAGTCACACTGCATGGCAAGCACAAAGGGGACTCAGGTTATTGGTGTGTGCGTGCTTAGTCGCTAAGTCATGTCTGACTATTTTCAACCCATGGACTGTATCCCACCAGTCTCTGCTGCCCGTGGGATTCTCCAGGCAAGAATACTGGAGGGAATTGTCATTTCCTCCCCCAGGGGATCTTCCTGACCCAGGGATCAAACCTGCAACTCCTGTGTCATTGGCAGGCAGATTCTTTACCACTGAGCCACCTGGAAAGCCCCTCAGGTCATTCATTATATATCAAACACAATTTTTACTGGAAGCCTAATAAATTACAGATTAGTTAGGCAGATCTGCCCTTGCCTCAGACAAGTAAGACCCCATCCTCCTTGTCTCTAATCCAAGACCCAATCAAAGCTTACTCTCATCCTCATCTAATGAGATCAAGCTTCTCTTGTCCCACCTCACAAGTCATGCTTGATTCTATCCAACAACATTCCAAAGAACTCACCAACCAGATGCAGATGGAAGACCTGCAGCGATGGTAACCACGCCCCCATGAAGGATTAGACACCATCTTTAAGATGATCAGCAGCGTCAGCATATAGGTCTCAATTTAGGCCTCTGAAGCAACCCGAGACAAATAAAACCCATCCCAGAAATGAGCTTAGCACTCTGTGCCCATAGCTTATCAGCCACAGCAGTTTGGAACCTCATGCCTATTCTATGGTAAGCTCTGCTGCTCAGACACTCATGACTTCTGTTCAGGGCACTGGACACTGTCTCACTCTGTTCCTAGGCTCTACGCCCAGATCTACTCTCTGCCACAGCTTCTTGAGTTCTGACCTTTGAATTGAACTGTTCCTTGCAGAAGCATGTAATGACTGCATAAGGCCACCTGCCAATCTTTATATGCTCTCACGGTTTAAGGGCTTCCTCATCCTAGGGAACAAAACTCCGTCTCCCAGTAACTTGCAGTCACTAGGCTCATCCCATCCCAGGGGCCCATCTTGAAGTATAATCTTTTTTTAACATGGCAGAGTTTCAAATATCTTCAGGCCAATCAAGACTGCCTGCCACTCCCTACTTCTCTTAGAAGGACCAAACAGCTCCAAGTTGCTTGCGCTGCTGGCCTTTAAGATGTTCCTGCTTTAATCCAACCTCTTTCCTAAGATGCAGCCTGACCAACTTCACATGAGCAGCTTTTCTCTGCCATCAGTCCTAAGGAACATCTGCAGTAACTTCAACACAGTAGCCCCAAAAAGCTGCCAATGTGGGAAATTCTGGCTGATGGGTCGGCTGCTGATGTGATCTAGGGTGACTTCTATACACTTCATATCAGCCCACAAGAGCAATTCCTCATCTGTCTACAGAAAGAAAATAAAGAACTGCAAGTGCTACCACGGGCAGTAACCCATTTTCATAAATCCTCAAAGAGGTCTTGAAAACAGGCGCTGATTCTGAACTATGTACTGCCAGAGTTGTGGCCAAGAATGCAAGGAAGCAGAAGACAGGATTTCTCAGATTCAAACCTGGGTAGTATTAAATCTTTTCCTTTCTAGATGTGTAAAAGGACAGGCAACAAAAGGGGAGGGTGAGATAAAAGGTTGTACTTGTGTGTGCTACCCTTGCCCGTGGATCCAGGACTAGAGTCAATCTGCATAATGCCAGCATCAACCCTAAGGACCCTCCCTCACTGAGAAGACAGTTCTTCTCTTCCTCTCCCCCTCCAGATCCATTCTGTGCACCCCCACCCTGTGACCTGGGAGGCCACCCTTTGCCAACTGCCCCCAAATCTCCTTAACTGGAGGGAGGAACAGGAGAGCAGTCAAGGGTCCACTCACAGTGCTGCCTCTCTCCTGGGGTTTGGGTGGCAGGGGTGGTGTTCTCCACATACGGCAGGCAGCCCCTTCCCAGAGCCAAGGCCTCCTCCGCGGGTTCTTCCCTTGGCCCCCTGGCCCCTCCATGTTCCCCGGTAGCCTGCCCACAGCTGTAAAGTAGTCCCCTCACTACACTTCCTTTCATTATCTCCCAGAGAGTGCCATCCGTTCCCACGGCAACCCTAGCAGATACAGCGGTCTCTGTCTGAGGACTGCTTAATCACGTTCTCATGCCCAGAACTACCGTGACCATGAATTCTCCTAGATCAGAGCCCAGATTTGCAAGGCCTTGACCTAGAGACTCAGAGGATTTCAGAATTCTCTGGAGAAGTCAATAGACCAGAGATGTTGTTTGACCACCGCGTAAGGGCAGCTCTCAGAACCCCAGACGAAGAAAAGTCAGATGCTTGAGACACATTCAGAACGAGAGAGAAAAGCTGGTTTGGAAATGTTTTCTCAGTAAGTGATGTTGGTCTTACAAAATGAAAAGCTAAATCAAAAAGAAGGCAGGGAAGGCAACAAAGATTTATTGCTATTTATTTAGTCTTCATCACAACCCTACTGAAAAAGTATTTTATTCTCCCTACTTTACAGATGAGAAAATCTGAGGAAAATAACTTCTCCAAGGACCCAGCTAGGAGAAAGGGAAAAGGAACCAAACACAAACATATCATCTGCCAACCCCAATACCAGAAGTCTTTCCTCCACCCTAACTGCTTTTTTCTTTCGAGTCTGATTGAAACTTTCCCCAAACCATCGGTGAACCATAGTAGCCAAGACAGATACTAGGTATGACATTATCTTGAGAAATGTCATCATTCTCAATTTTCACAAAGTACTAAGCTAAAAACATCAGAGCTTTTGTTTTTCAGTCATACACTTAGGATAAAAGTGATCAGGTAATAACTAGATGGAATTTTCTAGAAAGACCACAAAAGAAACATAAGAACCTATTTATTTTAAGAATGCTCTTTATAAATGAAGGTGCTCTTTATACCCTCCAGGTCTGTTTTTATTTCATTTCTCCAACTTGTCCAAGTCTGGTTTCTCAGTTGTCCTTATTTTGACTGTTTCTGCCCCAGGAAGGTGCTGCAGGTTCTGTGAAATCATTGCCTTTACAGCTGTGCCTGCTACCTTGCAGAGAGGTAAGAGAAATACAGTCTCTCTGCTTCCTTTTTAAAACCCGACAGTCACACTTTCTCCACTTCAAAGCCACACCATATGACCTCAGCAGGCTGACATAAACGGACACTCAAGCATGAGATTATTCATTCAGTGGCTTTTTCCATACGGGGGAGAAAAAGAGCCATTCGTTAACTTTTGTAAGGTTTAACAGTTTACAAAACCACTTTCCATACATTAATTTAATTTGGAACTTAAAATGATTTATGAGATGTATTTTTTTTCTCCTTTTGCAGATGATGAAGCTGAGATTTAGAGAGGGAAAGTAATATGACTAAGGTCACACCATGAGTGAAAAGCAAAGCTAGGACTTGATTTCAGACCCTCTGCCCCTAAATTCTAGGCTATTCTTACAACCGAGCAAAGCAACCAATTTGCCAGTGTTTCTGCCCCTGGGGGAATTACACTCCAGTGACTCCTGAAAATACATTTATGATACAATTATACAACTATTACTCTAGAAAGCTTTAGGCTCTGTGGGGTGTTTCCAAAGATGAGGTGGAAGTTGCACTCTTATCTTGGAAGCTAGAGAAACTATATCAAGCACCTTTCCAGCACCCTCTGCCCTGGATCAAGCTGCAAAATCCTCTGTGCTGTATGCCCAGTCCACCCTCCTAGCATAACCCTGAGACCTAAGCTTAAGGCAAACTCTAAAAAATAATCTGGGTAAATTCAAAACATCCTCCTGTCCTACTCTCTACTTCTGCAGTACCTACCACAGCCTCACAGTTCCTGGAACTCTCCTGAAACTTCAGGAGTCATGACATCTCTCCACTCAGCATCCTGTCCTTGGGACCTATATGAAAAGGTGACTTTGAAATTCCTCTTCTCCCAGGCTAACACTTGGATACGATGGGACTCAGTAACTCTTTCTAAAGAATTCTACTCTAAGTGTCCAGGTTATCTGGGTACAGTTACCAGTCCCACTAGATACCAATTGCATAACCAATGTGAACCTCCATTTCCAGAAAACACACTACCTACCTCAAAATGTTGTTGTAGCACATGAAAGTACAAGTATAAAGTAGTTAGCAAACTATCCAGCACATAGTAAGCACTCTATAATAGTTATTATCACAGGCCTGTACCCAGAGCTACATAGATATGTTTTGTAGAAGCTCTTATTTTCAAAAAGTATATATTTTTCATAATAAATTGAAACAAAAGTACATGTGTTATAAAAAAACTATATGTGAAAAAGTTAGATAACCTAGATGAAATGGACAAATTCCTAGAAAGACTCAAACTACCAAAGATGACTCAAGAGAAAATAGAAAATCTGACTAAACCTACAACAAAAAAAAGAGATAAATTGGTCATTAACAAACAAAGAGAAACTTTCCACAAAGAAAAGCTCAAGCCTACATGGATTTAGTGGTCAATTCTACCAAATGTTTCAAGAACAAGCACCAGCTCTTCTCAAGGTCTTCCAAAAAAATAAAGAAAAAACAGACAAGGACATCACAAGAAGGGGAAAAAATGCACCAGTATTTCTTATATAGATGCAAAAATCCTCAACAAAATGGAAGTCAATCAAATCTAGCAACATATAGAAGTATCATATACCATGACCAAGTGGAATTTATCTGGAATGCAAAGTTGGTTTATCTTCTGAAAATCAATCACAATAACATCAAATTAACAGAATAAACAGAAAAAAAAATATTATCTCCATAGACAAAGAAAAGGCATTTAACAAAATCCAACTCTTCCATGATAAAACATTCAAAAAGTTAGGAATGTTAGGTGACTTCCTCAACATGATAAAGGAAATTTACCCCCAAAACTCCACAGCTGATATCATATGTGATGGTGAAAGATTAAAGATTTTACCCCAGGATCAAGAAGAAAAGAATGATATAAGATCTTATCACTTCTATTTTACCAGAAGTCTAGCCAGGATATTTAGGCAAGAAAGCAAAATTAAAGTCATCCAGATTTGAAAGAAAGAAATAAAATTATCTCTAATCATAGATAACATAATCCTGTATACAGAAAATATTAAGGAATCCATCAATTTAAAAAACCTATTAGAACTAATAAACATGCTCAACAAGTTTGTATGATACAAGTCAATATATAAACTCATTTGTATTTCTATATGCTCTGATCAGAAAATAAAATCAAGAAAACAATATAACTTACAATAGCATCAAAATAATAAACTGATAATAAATTTAACAAGCGGTACAAGACGAGTATACTAAAAACATCAATATACCATGGAAAGAAACTAAAGGATAAATAAATATATGGAAAGATATTTCAAGTTTATGAATTGCAAACTTGTTAAATGGAAAGTTCATCTTCAGATTCAATGCAATCTTAGTTATGATCCCAGATGCTTTTCTTGCCAGTATTGACAAGTTGACCCTAAAATTCATATGCAAATTCAAGAAACCCAGTGTAGCCAAAACAATCTTGAAAAAAGAAGAATAAAGTTGAAGGATTCACACATCCTAATTTCAGAACTAAATGCAAAGCAGCTATAATCAAGACACACAGATCAACGAAATAAAGAGTTTAGAAATAAATCATTACATTTATGGTGAGTTGTTTTCAAGAAGGATATCAAAAACATTCAATAGAGAAAGAAGTCTTTTCAACAAAAGGTACTAGGACAACTGGATATTCACATGGGAAACAATAGGGTTGGACTCCTACTTCACATCATATACAAAAATTAACTCAAAATGGATCATAAAACTGAATATAAGAACTAAAACTAAAAAACTGGAAACATAGATATAGATCTTCATGACCTTGAATTAGACAATAAATTTTTAGATATGACACCAAAAGCATAAGCAACAAAAACAGAAAATAAACTGAACTTTGTCAAAATTTACAACTTCTGTGTTTCAAAGGACACCATCGAGAAAGTGAACACAACCCAAACAGTGGGAGAAAACATTTGCAAGTCATATTCTCAATAAGGGTCAAATATCCAAAATATATAAAGAACTCTTAGAATGCAACAATAAAAAGACAGATAAACCAATTAGAAAGAGGACAAGTGATATGAATATGCATTTCTCTAAAGAAGATTTCCAAATGAAGCAAAAACACATGAATAAATGTTCAACATCGTTTGTCACTAGGAAAGTGCAAATCAAAAGCAGAGTGAGAAATCCCGTCATACCCAATCAGGTCATACCCACTAGCACACCTAAAAATCAAAGACACAAACAAGCGTTGGTAAGGTAGAGAGATTGCAAACCCCATACACTGCCAGAGGGACTATAAAACGAGGCAGCTACTTTGGAAAATAGTTTGCTAGCTTCCCAAAACATAAAACATAGAGTTACCATATGATTTAGCAGTTCCAGTCTTGGTCTACACCTAAAAGAAATGAAAATATATGTCCACCCAGAAGCTTGTATGCTGCTGTGAACATGAACATCAATGTTCACAGCAGCATTCTTGGTAATAACAACAAAGTGGAACCTATCTAAATGTCTATCAGCTAGTGACTGGATAAACAAAATGTTGTCTCTTCTCATGTTTAAATATTATTTGGCCATAAAAAAGGAAGAGAGTACTGATACATGCTACAACATGAATGAACCTTAAAAATATACTAAGTGAAAGAACCCAGACACAAAAGGCCACATATTGTATGGTTCCATTTACATGAGATATCCAGAATAGGCAAATCCCATATCGAGAGAAAGTAGATTCATGGTTGCCAGGAGCTGGGAGGTAGGGAATAACATGTAATGACTGCTAATGGACACAGGGTTTCTTTTTACGGTGATGAAATGTTCTAAAATTAGACAGTGTGATGGTTACACAAGTCTGTGAATATATTAAAAAAAACACTCAACTGTATACTTTAAAAGGGGGAGTTTTATAATATGTGAATTATATCTCAATAAAACTGTTTTATATACATTTTAAAGTCTACAAGTGGGTTCAATTTGAAAACTGGCAATGGATTTACAAGTTAAGCTTAAAAAGCTATAAGGCCCATATCTTCCGAAAATCAGGATACATTCTGATGTAAGAAGTTTCTGCTTTTAAATTTATTTCAATGAAAAGGTCTACCCATTCAATCACAATGAACTATTTTACAAGTCATCTGTTGGCAAAGTGTTACAATGATACAGAAATGGAGCTGTCACAGAAAATTCTAGAATGGCCTCATCTGTCAGTCATCAGTCCACAAGAAATATACATACTTCACTATTCAAAAAACACACACTAATTACTAAACTCTAACCATGATATGAGTTCATGGAAAATTGTGACTACAAAAAAGTATTTATGTAGGAAAGTATCACTCATTTTCTACTCTAAACTCAAAGTATGAACATTTAAAGACCACCAAAGCTAAAACAAGCACCCATCCAAAAACTGCAATAATCAGACTATCTTGCATTGTTGATTGATGTCTAGTATAAAAGGTACTGCATAAACAATGGTTGAACGAATAAGTGGATTTTTCCCTCATCAAATCACAAGTATTCTTTCTTGTTAGAGTATTTCCTTTGTCTATCTCCTCCTGTGATTATATCTTTGCTAACACTGGGCATTTTTACAGGCTCTACATCTCCTTGATACCCCTTCCTCCACTCCTTCCCTTTCCATGCTTTCTGCTCCTTTTTCTACTACACCTCTCTTCTCACAGCTCTCTCTTTCTCTCTCTCTAAACCAGGACATCGGATCAATGGTCAGCATCAGTCACCCAGTCATATCTGGCTCTTTGTGACCCCATGGACTGTATTCCTCTGTCCATGGGATTCTCTGGACAAGAATACTAGAGTGGGTTGCATTTCCTCCTCCAGGGAATCTTCCTGACCCAGCGACAGAACCTACATTTCCTGCAAATCCTGCACTGCAGGTAGATTCTTTACCATTGAGCCACTAGGGAAAGTGAAAATCGCTCAATCGTGTCCGCCTCTTTGCAACCCCATGGAGCCATTAGGGAAGCCCCCTCTGATTAATGGTCAATTCTTCTCAATTCGACTTCTCTGCAACCTGTCCACTCTTCTCCATTTCCATGGCCACCATCCCAGGTAAACCATGTTCATCCTTAACTCTTTTCTTGGAGCAGCTCATAGTATGCACTGCTGGCCTCTATAAAGCACTTACTGTGCAAAACAGCTCTCATTTCATCCTCAGGGTAATGTTCCTAAGTACATCTTGTCATTATTCATTTTTTTTGTTTTAAATAAGAAAATCAAGATTCACACAGGTACTGACAGTTGAGTCTGTCCAACTCCACAGTCTTCATTCTCTCCCATCATCCCATCCTGCCATATGGCCATGTGGCTGTCTGGATGATATTTCTAAAACTCAAAGCTGAACATGGTCCTCCCCTACATACAACCCTTCATTGCCCTCTAGGGTAAATTACAGACTCCTTAATAAGGTTCTGTCTGGTGTTGTTCTTCTTAACCCTCCTGTCTTACTTATGGCCAATTCCCAAAAGTCCTTTAAAAATCACCTTAGCTGTCACCACCTCCACGACAGACACCATATCTAAAAAATTAGCTAGGAGACCCTTTCATGGGTTTCCTAGCCCGCTGCCCTCACCTCTGTGAAAGCCACTGGAAGGCAAAACATCAAATAATCAGAGTTAAAATTGCAGGCTTCTGAGTCAGACTGTTGCTGACCAGGTCTGCTGCCTACCAGCAATGTGATCTCATGCAATATACTGAACCTCTCTGTGCCTCAGTTTTCTCATCTCTAAATTACGGATAATAATTGCACCTGCATGGACTTCATTGACTCGTTATTTTATAGATAAAATAACACATGTGAAGCAATTATATATCTATATAAGCACATATATATTCATATGTAAAGTTTTCCTTTTTAATTGTTTCTCTTTTATCCATTTTTATTTATCTCTGCTATTCCTGCCAACTTTCATTTCCTTTATATAAAATTTCATATTAGTGGAACTTGTCTGATGATCCAGTGTTTAAGAGTTTGCCTTGGAATGCAGGGCACGTGGGTTCAATTCCTGGTTGGGGAACTAAGCCACTATATGCCATGGAGCAACTAAGCCCACATGCCCAAACTGGAGAGTCCGAGCGCAGCAAACAAAGATCCTTCATGATGCCAGAAAGATCCTGTGTGCTGCAACTAAGATTCATGGCAGAAAATGAATTAATTAATTAATTCTTAAAAACGACATATTAGTGAGTTTCCTTACATTTGTAAAGGACTTCGTTCTTTTCCAAATTTTTTTTCCTCAGCAGTTCCTCAATTCTAATTCCTCAGGCAATTTTGTGAAGTAAGCAGGACAAATTATTTTATAGAGACATCCAATGTCTTCATAAACGAATGCAGTAGGGCAGTTGTAAGGGGCAGATGGTGGGGGCAAGGGCTGTAGGAAACACAATGACAGTGGCAAGAACTGCAGCTGGAGGAAAATCATTGGTTTCAAAGTTCTATTCATGCCATTCATCAACTTCTCTGCGCCTCATGTATAAAAATGAGGATAATGATACATATTTTATAAGATTTGTAGTGCGGATTAAACAAGATAACATATATGAAGCATCTGTTCCATGCTAGGAACACAGTAAACATTATGCTTACTATGTAATACTAGACAGTAAACGCTAGACAATGACAACTGTACTTGACTAGGGCAAAGTCACTGCCAGTCAAAGGCGAGGGCGGCACAAACCCAAGTTGGACTCCACAATTTCCAGTGTGTCAGCCCACCTTTCCACATGCACAGAGCCTGGTCACATTTTCAGCAGAATGAGTCAGCCCCTAAATGTGTATCCTGCCTGTCCTCTGCTTCACCTGGAAGAAAAACAAGGGACTTTGGTGGGGGCAAAACTGCAGAAGATGGGATTTAATGCATCTCGTGATGACGCAGTTCCAGAATCTAAAACTCACCATGAGAAACATCAGAGCTACATGACTCCAAGCCAACAGCCTAGTCTCACTTTTCTGAGGGTCCAGGCAATAGGGGAAAATGCCCCTTTTCCTGATTTTTACTTCCTGTGCTCTTGCACTCCTCTTTGGAGGATTTGTCAGAAGAAATAATGGTCAAGATGCAAATGAATTCTGCCTGATGAAACAGGAACCTGGAGGTCTGGGTGAAGGATGGGAGTGCTGGAGTTTGCAGAAGTGATTGGGAGGTGCTCCCTTGCTAAGAATATGACCACTCCACAGCAACAAGCTGAATTTTCCAAGAGGACGTGAGTAAAGCCTGGTTCCTGTGGAGGGTCAGCTCCAACAAGTACGGTCTGTCTTGGCACTGAGGGTGACAGGGTGTGGGTGTTCTGTCATCAGATCTCCACGACATTGACCCAGCCCATTACATCAGCAAGAATAGCATCACTCAGGGAGTACAAGGATGAGGCCCATCGGGGTCATCAAATCCCAGAGCAAGGCATTAAAAGCCTTTTGCCTCTCTCCTTCAGTTAGTTCTTTCAGCACTCTATGTGGGAATTGCCTTTCCCATGGCCCACTAGGTCTCAAGCACCACCTAAGTATTTAACTTATATTGAAACATTATATTCCTGCAACACCCCTTCCAGGAATGAAATAGTATCCATACTTTACTGGTGATTAACTTGGGCTCAGAGAGGTGAAGTTATTGGCCATGATCACATAATCAGTATTTAGCAAAATTGAGATTCAAACCCAGATCTATCTGAAACCACAGCCCATGTTTCATTTTGTTTTGTTTTTTTCTTTTTTCACCAGAATATATAGCTTCCAGAGAAAGTTCAGGACCCTGCTCTTGACATTGCCACTTCTTTTCTGCCTATTTTGTGTATTATATAACCTCAATATTAGTTAAAGGATTTTTTAAAAAATGTTACTATAAACTTAAACTCAACTTTAGATAAGCTTTCGATGCTTTTTAACATTCTTAAAACACCACCCAGGCCACTCACATTGCAATCCATTACTTAGTGAGTACTACACTGTCAGGCATCTTGCTAGACACAAGAAGATATACAATGAATGAGGAACAGTCTCAGGCCTTCCTCTAAGACCCAAAGCTAAGCCTGATCTCATGGAGGGGTTCTTTAAGGAGTGACTGCCTGAATTTAAGACATGCATTATTTGCCTCACTGCTAATATGTCCTAATCTTATACTCCAGTTAAAAACCTGGGCTTCTATATGCCCAGAGAGCAAGACTCCCAACTTTAGATTTCTTCCCAAGAGTTCCATATTGGTTCCATCTTCCAGTCAAGTGACTAGAGGCAAGGGTCTGATCATGTTCTTCTAAGTCCCCCTTCCAGCCTGGAGTCCTGTCCAAATGCACAGAATCTGAGAATCACAGAATCCAAAGGCACCATTCATTCTGTGATCTCAGTCTCTCTGCTTGCTGAGAAACCTCATCCCCTCTGTTGGGTTCCCATTGCAAACCTCTCATCAGGACCACACCAGTTACTGCTGTGGACACTAGGCTAAAACCTTTGATCAGGCAGGCTGACCAGAGAGTCTGTTCTGAGGCTGGCGGTAAACCCAGTTCTAAGCCCACCTATCACAGGTCTCACTTTTACAAGTGACTGAGCTGTATTCAGCTGAGTCCCAACACAAGACAGAAATGGCCCATTTGTTTCTCTGTCTGAAAGTCCATCTTTTACAGACTTAAGTTCCTTTGGCACCCTGGCATGGTCCACTGGAAGGAATTTTAAATTCATTTTGTTTACTTTTTGTGCAGCACCTTCTCAAATTTAAAAACAAATGTTAAAATGATTTTGAAAGAAGACAGACCTGCACTACTTTCAGCTCAAGTACTCCTCAATTCCACAAATGTGTATTAGCTGTCTGTCACATGCCAGACACAGGCAAGGACCTTGTCCCTGGTATATTGAAGAAATACGCTATTCGGCATATACAGATTTAGACCCCTGAGATAAGTAGGCTAGTCCAAAATCTATTCAGAATCTTAGTGACAAGTTTTACTGGGCAGCAATTGTTCTGACCAGCCAAACAAAAAAAGAGGATGCCTCAGGCCCAATTCTGTAAAGAGAATAAAATAATAAAATCTCTGAGGTCTGTCCACATGCAAAATGGTGGATGCAACAGTCATATTTAATGAAGACTTGCTGATGTGTCTCTCTGCTAAAGGGACATGATCTTCAGAGGTTTTTTTTTTCATTTACCTAAGAAGTCCATAAAGACTTTGGAACTATACCACCATCTAGGGCTCTCTTCTGGAGAGAATGATTGTGTTACCAAAAGGATCTTTAAAAGCCGCACTTTGGCTCAGGGTGCAATGCTCCCACCGGCAGGCATTCCATCACGGTAAAGCCCCCTCGGCCAAGGACCATTGTCACATGGCTGCCAGTGACCAGTCCATACCCATAAGTGACAGTATTAAAAACAGCACATGAGAGATGTGTTTTCCAAGAGCAAAGGAAACAAACTAGGAGACAATTCTCCAAAGACCCAACATTCACAACCAGAAAATGCCTGCTGGAAATTTATATGCTGTGAGTGTAAAAGCAGTGAAATTCGATAATCTCCAAGCCACAGATTTGTAACTTGCACTTATGTAAATATTTATGGATTCTTTGGGGAAAAAAAAATCAATCCTCTCAGCCTTTCTCTTTAGTACATGCTTCAGAGGGAACATTTTTTTCCCTCTCAAGATGAGGATGTAAACTCTAGCTATTGCTTAGAAACATTAAGTCAGCGGCCTGCCTAAGAATAATCTGAATTCCATTTATGATTTCACACTAACAGATTATATCACCTTCTCTTCCCAGCACCAGTGAAAGCACAAAAAAAAAAAAAAAAAAATTGATCTCCCTTTCTGTGGTCTGGGCTCAGTGAGACTGAGAGGTGAAAAGTTGACCAGGTCAGTAACACTTCTCACACAGTAAGAAAAGAAATAAAGGTATCGGTCATTCCTCCAACATTACTAAGAAGGAAAATGCATGCAGCTCTCCACTTGTATCTGCCATGAGCACACACAGACCTTCTGCTCACATCATCTTGGCCAGAGCTATTAAGTAGCCCATTAACCATTTCTTTCCTGCTTCCTTAACTCTCTAATCCCTCCTTTCCACTGCGCAAGGGTGATCTTCCTAGAATTCTGGTTTTAGTGTGCTTGCCCCCTCCTCAGTGCCCATTTGAAGCATCAAAGCCCCAAAATTCGATCTGTGCTCCTTGGCAGGCTGGTGAAGGTGCTTTGCTGTCCAAAGTTGTCCCCAGCTTTTATCCCCTGCCAGGGTCAGAGCTGCATAAATCCTACCTATCTGCCACCCTGAAACTCTTGCCACTACCTGAGTCAACCACAAAATTTTAGCCATTAATTTACAAATAGCATTTTTCTCATGTTAAGTCAGCAGCACCCTTTCAGTCGCAGCACCCTTTCTCCCTTCTTTATCAAAATCTTGTACTACCTTCAAGATTTGATTCAAGTGCCCCCATTAAAAAAAAAAGTCTATCTCCTCTCTCCCCTCTGTCTATTGCCAAATCATTCTGATCTGCTCCATCTGTTAGCCTGATTCGCCCCCAGACAGTAAACGCTCTCAATCTTGTCCATCTCTACAGTTTTGTGGAGTTTAGCCTACAGTGTTCCATATTTTGCCATGCAATATATTGCCATGCAATATGGGGATTGATATATGACTACTAATAAATGAACAATTTTAATGCCTCAACACATGTAACTGATGAACAGGCTTCATGTGCAGCTTTACCTCCCACCCCACTTCTGCCAAATGCTATGTTTAAAGCTTTTGTTCATCATCCGATTACGAGAGCTGAAGGTGAAAGAAGCACTATCTTAATGTACATTAAGGGGGTGATCAGATGCCACTGCAGAATTATAAGGGAGCCTCATTCAAAGACTATTGAGGTGATGTGCCTAAACCACATTAAGGTTATCCCTTCAGCACCCATGACAGAAAGGGAAGGGGAAGTAGGTATCAGTACACACAACCCTCCATGGCTGACTATGGCTATGTTAATTAAAACACATTCCATTATAGTTGGCCAGATTCTCCATGCAATGAAGATATACTGTGGAAATGGCATATCAGCTATTTCAAATTCTAAAACAGCATTGGCCTACTAGCATCTCAGTCATTTAGAAAGGAATTTTAGGTGCTTAATAGCATGCACAGTATGTGCTAAGTCACTTCAGTCTTATCCAATTCTTTGCAACGCTATGGACGGTAAACCACCAGGCTCCTCTCTCCATGGGATTCTCCAGGCAAGAATACTGGCGTGGATAGCCATGACCTCCTCCAGGGATCTTCCTGGCCCAGGGATCAAACTCGCATCTCCTGTGTCAATGGCAGGTGGATTCTTTACCACTAAGCCAACTGAAAAGCCCACTTAATAGCATACCCTAAGAATAATATATACTCCAGCAGGACTCAGGACCCTGAGACACAGATACTGAGAAATATCACAGCAATAAGGGGAAAGTAGAGCCACAGGTAGACCAATCATGACTGGTAGGCCAATTATGTCTTATGTCATGACATAGACAGTGGTACAGCTTATTAAGCTCAGGTGGAGGTATGGTACCCATAGATGCTAAGAGGGAGAGGCAGCACAGCCAACACAGATGAGAAGAGAAACTGGAAGTGAAAAGTCCTGGGAGAAGACTGAGAAATGCTGATGGGTCACAGAGCAGCAGGGACTCAGATGCTGGCACCTGATATCACAAGTGCCTCAAGAGCCCACATTCAGGCTGATCTGATGCTCTAGAAAGCAGTGGCTCAGCCAATTTAGCTATGAAAACACAGCTTTGGCAGGGTTTCCCAGGTGGATCAGTGGTAAAGAATCAGTGTGCCTATGCAAGAGATGCGCATTCAATCCCTGGGTCAGGAAGATCCCCTGGAGGAGGAAATGGCAATCCACTCCATGCCTGGAGGATCCCATGGACAGAGGAGCCTGGTGGGCTACACCCCTTGGGGTCGCACAGAGTCAGACACCACTGAGCAACTAAGTGATGTGCACACGGCTTTGGTGGCAGAGGATGTGTTCATTAGGCACACATTAGGAGAAAAGTGATGAGGGACCTTTACAGGAATAAGAATTGGAAGAGAGTCTCTTTCAGATAACAACTAGCCATGGATCCCATCCTCTCCCAGAAAAAGAGGTTTACAGAACCTGCTCACCCAGCAAGGTGAAGAAGGCAGCATTTTAATTTATAGACATTTTCCTTTGTTTTATGCCAACTGCACTGGAGGAAACTTGCACCTCAAGCAATTTTGTGGGTGATCACACAGTAATGTGACCCCATGAACTGCAGCCCAGCAAGCTCCTCTGTCCATGGGATTCTCCAGGCAAGAATACTGGAGTGGGTTGCTGCACCCTCCCCCAGGGGATCTTCTTGACTTAGGGATGGAACCCACATCTCTTTATGTCCCCTGCATTGGCAAGTGGGTTTTTTTTACCACTGGGGCCATCTGAGAATCCCAGTAAATGACACCAGGAATAGCTAAAGCAGTGGCAGGTAACAGGATAGACCCCAGCCTGAGGGCATTTTGAACACTGTTGGGCACTTCCTTTTGTTTCTTACTGTGACTGGAGGGGTGCTGTGAGCATTTACTTAGAGGGTAGGGGTCAAGCATCCGATAACAGAGGAGATATTCCTGCTAAGCAGATACTTGCCCAGCACCCCCACAGGCAGCTCAAACGCCATTAATGTAGAACAAAAAATAGACTTAAAATTATCTGAGAAACGAACTCAATTTTATAGGTATAAACAAAATGTATTTTTACATGATTTAATATATGCTGAAGCTATTTTTTTAGAAAAGCAACCTGGAAAGAGAAAATTGGATTTGGTTTAATCTAGAACTTTACCAAAAGTTGTTTGCCATTTGAGAACATCAGAGTTCCAAACACAATGCAAAACTTTTGTCACATTCCTGTATTCCCTGAGAAATCCTACACCAAAGTTCAAGGACTTGACCCTTCATTAAATCCTCCAGTGTCAAGGCAACTGGCAGGTGCATACTGAAACCCTGTGCTAGTTTCTACATGTGCCCCACCCCACCTGGATCCATTCTCTGGTTTTCTCTCTTTTTTCCATTAGGAGGCTGAGCTCTGCGGAGTTCATCCCCCAGGCTTCCTGACGCTTGGGCCTCTAGCATTCAGCCAGTGAGAGGCAGAGGCAGATCCCAGGGTGAGAGGTAGGAGAGACTAGGGTATTCAATCACCGCCTCCCTCCTTCCTAACCCAAAGAGTGAAGGTGTGTCTGTCTCCCACTTTCCAGCTCCAGATTCCACTCTCTCATGCGGCTCTTGCAGGCCTAGGGGTGGATAAGTGCTTCCAGCTGTCCCTGGTCTCTGAGTCCCTTACTCTGGTTGGTTCCCTTAACCCTGAACCTCACATTCATTGAAGTCTTTTCAGTTTAAAAACAGCTCTTGTTAACTGTGTCCTTTCCTGTCTGGACTTTGATTGATTTTAAAAAAAAATTATTTAATTTTATTACAACTATCTTTCTTTTATTTTTTTATTATATTTAGGGTAGTTTTGGTACTCAGGTGTCTAGAGTAGGTTTTTTATCTATAAGGTTTACTGTAAAATTGTAGCAGTTTATTATAAAATATTTATCATAAAAAGGTATCATTTTACCTGATAAGGCTAGAGATGATGAGGACATGGAAATGGGGAAACACAGCTTTGAGTAACTGCAGGCCAAGAGCCGAGGTTGCAGAGTGATGTTAATATCCATGATAGAAAGAAATCACCAGTCCAAGATGGGCTGGAGTGGCTTAGAGATGAACTGACAGATGAGGCAGGAAAAACAGAGGGTGGGAGCAGGGCCCTATCTCCTTGCCAAGAAGAGCCGGCAGCCAGTGCCAGAGCATGCAGCAGTGACACCTACACACAACTTGCAACTGCTGTAAGTGTACATTTATTCTATATGTATACATTTTAAAATGCGTGTTTGGGAAACCCTATGGACGTTAGTCAAGAATGTGAGCTCAGGGATCCTCACAAAATCCATCAGCTTTTTTAAAAGTAAGCCAGCCGTACTGCATATAAACCCAAACCATATTTACATTCAAGTTCCCAGGACCCAGCATAGAAAGACCAGGTTAGCAACATTCTCTCAAGAGTGGTTCCCAAGCGGGAATGGCTCTGCGCACACACAACTTTGATCTTCCTTGTCCCACCTCACTGTATATCCACAGCACACACACATACCATGCCACTTCTAGGTAAATTCAAATACCATTCCTTTTAAGCTACAGTCCCACAACCAGCTTCACCTAAGACTAGTTTTCCAGGGGGAGAAATACACACACGCACACGCATTTGGCAAAAACACAAAATGGCATCCCAGGAAAGTGGTTGGAGTCTAGATCAAGTGTAAAAGACTAGAATGGGCTGGGCTCTACTTGTTAGGCCCAAACCACAGAAAGGCTTACCGAAAGCTTCTGCACACAGATGGTATTAACTTTAGGTCTGAGGAATGTCAGATGCCAGTCGCAACATAGACTAGCTTCTTTCCAATAATGATATTTCTCTTGGGAGTGGGATGCCCCAGCAGAGACCCTCCCAATCACATTCTCACTTCTGCGCATCCCCACCCACTCCACACACAGACCACAGACTCCTACAGTTTTTCAGATTGTAACTAGTGCTAGGGTACTTTTGAAGCCCATTAGAAGATATTTTTGCCCAAACCACTACTTTATCATCAACAACTTTAAACACCCCATCACATCAAGAAGAAAATCAGTTTCAAAAGAACTTACAAGCAAGCAACCTATATGCTGATTGACAGATGAATAGAAAAAAGAAGATGTGGTGTATATACACAATGGAATATTACTCACCCATAAAAAAAAATAAACAGTGCCATTTGCAGCAACACAGATGGACCCAGAGATTATTATACCAAGTGAAGTAAAAAGACAAATACATGATATCATGTATATGTGGAATCTAAAAAAATGAACAATTTAATTTATTTACAAAACAGAAATAGACTCACAGACATAGAAAACAAATTTCTAATTACCAAGGGGAAAGGAATGGAGGAATAAATTAGGAGTATGGGATTAACAGATACACACTACTATATACAAAATAGATAAACAACAAGGCCCTACTATACAGCATAGGGAACTATATTCAATATCTTGTAATAACCTATAATGGAAAAGAATCTGATGAAAGTATGTCTGAGTCAATTGAAACTGTACACTTGAAACTGACACATTACAAATCAACTCTACTTCAAAAAAAACATTAAAAAGAACCATTTAGAGTGAGTAAAAAGGATTTGTGAACTGTGCGGGATATATGTTAAGACCCAGCTTCAACATTTTGCCAAAACTTGAGAAAAATGTAGAGAGCCAGTTTTCATCTCCTGCTACCCCACGTTGTCTTCTCACATGAAGGAGCCACAGAGAGAGAGACAGAAAGGGATAAAAGCCAGGATGAGGTGGAGAATCTGGCCAAGCAGATTCAGGTCCTGTGGCAATCCATTATCTGGGGAAAATTATGGTTTAACATCAACCATTTGAGTTGCTGCAAATACTTTTTTTCTAAATCTATGTTGGGTGTTTCCTAATTGCACATTTTCTTCAGCATGAGAAAATGCATGCTTGGTAAATTATATATTTCAGTATTCCACATAATATACAAATCAAGTATCAGAATGGTCATTTAGAGCAGCAGGTATCACACTTTCAAACGGGGATAATTTTTGAGAATTTCCAGGCTCTTCCTCAAGTAGTCGTTTCTAGTGATATATTATATAAAGCCCTCAGATACCCACTAATTGATCTAAAACCCAGTTAGGCATATTATAAACACCCTTGGGCTTTTTATTATCTTAATCCAACAGAAAGTATCAGAATCACTATTATCAATCACAACAGGATCCATCAAACAAACAGTATCTATTATATTGACATCCTCCTTTGGGAAGAAAACACCAATAATACATAAATAGACAAAGAAAGTTAAACTCATCAGCAATATCAATTGATTCTCCAAAATAACAGCTTCTCTTACTATTACAGGGCACACATGGTTCCATTCTAGTTGTCCAAAAGAAGGCCAAAGAATCAATGTCATCACTGACTGAGCGCACCTCATAGATCACATCTTCAAATTCTGAGATTCTAAGCCTAAGAAAACTGAACAGTACTTGACTCTATTTTCTGTGACGTGTGAGAGGGAGCTAGAAGAAAGAAGCAGGGAAAACATTGGAGAAAAACCTTACAGGGACCTTCTCAGAAGAACTTGACAGAGATATCAATCTTGGTCTAATGATTTTAAGCAACCAATGATACTTTTTATTAAAAAAAAAAAAGCCAGTCATGACCATGATGTTAGGAATATTCTTCTTTGACAAGCCTTCAAGTTATGACATTAAGTCCTCTAGAGAAAATTGTAATACATTATTTGCCCAAGCCACAAAGAGCAATTGCATAGTCTCAATATATAAATGCTATTCGTTGGTTTTCCACTTTTCTTACTTTTGTTGTTGCTCAGTTGCTAAGTCATGTCCAACTCTTTCCAACCTCATGGACTGTAATATGCCAGGCGTCCCTGTCCATGGGATTCTCCAGGCAAGAATACTGGAGTGGGTTGCCATGCTCTCCTCCAGGGAATCCCCCCAACCCAGTGATTGAACCCACATCTCTTGAGTCTCCTGCATTGTCAGGTGGGTTCTTTACCTCTAGCACCAACTGGGAAGCCAACTTTCACTCATCAGCCACAGCTTACATTCTCTCTTTCATCAAACAACATCTTGAATGCACACCCTCACAGCCATATGCAGCTAGCTCTAGTTTTCCCCTAACAATCACCTCTAGATCTATATTCTGTTTTTAGATAGTGTCCGTCACTATCTCCCAGAGTTTGCTCAAATTTATGTCCACAGAGTCAGTGATGTTATCTAACCATCTCATCCTTTGCCACCTTCTTCTTTTGCCTTTAGTCCTTCTCAGCATCAGAGTCATTTTTAGAGTTAACCAAAGCATAGAAGCACTGGCTGTGGTTGCAAGAAAGAACGGAAAGGAAAATCACCTGAACAAGGTAAGAGTAACTTGGAGCTGACCAAAGGTGGTGTGTGGAAGGGGGTAGGGTAAGGAGTGAGCTTCCGAAGGGCTCAGAAATCCGTCTTAGGAAAACTGGTTGAAATTTGACAAGGCAAAGTGAAGGTGCAAGTTACAATTTAAAGGTACTGCTGACCAAAAGGAGTAAAAGTCATCATGAAACATTGAGAAATGGTGGCGGTAGAGAAGAAGAAGGGCAATAGAGCTCAATTTCCATTTTCAAACAACAGATGCTGTAAAAATATGATAAAGAAAGAAACATAGATATGAGTGTATTATTTAAAGTTTGGCAGTCACTTCCAGAAAAAACAAAAACAGAATCAGAAAAAAATCACCTCTGGTGAGTGGGGAAATGATGGTTTTTCAACTTAAGTTCTTTTGTATGTGATTTACTTTGCTTCCATGTGCACATAGGACAAGTGAGAGGAGAGGGAGAAGAAACTTAGCCAAGAGGAAGAGCTGTAAAACTCCATTTTTAAAAAGTAAGAGGGTTTGACAAATGGTTAAAAATAAATTGGATAAGAAGTCAGAGTTTCTGCCTCAGTCAAGGATAGGTATGTGTGTGGAGAACAGAAAGAACCCTGAAAGAAGGCATCACAAGGCCTGAAACCCAGCTGTGACTCTGCCCCTGGCACCGTGACCAGAAGCAAGTTATCTGACCCCCACTTGGGCCTCAGTTCCCATATCTGTAAAATGGGAAGGTTAGACTGAATCATCTCAAATGCTCCCTGCTCACGGGGTCCATATAACTGGATTTGTATTCAAATCCTAAAATCGGAACCCAAATAATTATGAAAGTAGCACTTCACACTTTGTTTGTTGGAATTTTGTTTTATTTTTGTTTATCTGAGTGTAAATACATCAATAAGCCCTACTGATTTACCAATTTTCTCCCCCCACAACCTCCGCACCCAGATCTGTCAAACCCCACCCACCCACCAACCCCAGGGACTAAAGGATTCAGGGAACACATGATTTGGAAGTCACAGGCAGCAACCCGTCAAGCCATCCAAAGAATTTAGCAGGTTAAAGGCTCACTTCAGTATCTGAGAATCAGTGCCCCAGCAGACACACGAAGATGGCAGCAAAATCCAGCAGATAAACCCCCCAGCACCATGCCACTAACACTGAGAGTTCTTGGGTCTCAAAGCAAAGTGCAGTTTGGAGAATGAAGGTGTTGGGATTAGAGACTTTGGCAGAGCCAAATGAACTCTCAGGTGCCCAATGATAAATTAAGATCTAAGAAAGAAATTGGAAGCAATAAGAATGAAACCACACATATAGACCCCTCCAAAAAAAAAAGTTAACTCACTGAAGTGGTTTCTTCCTGTTTCTTGTCTCTTTCTTTAGTAGATTCCAATTTTTTTAATGTTTTTATTTTGGTGAAAGTCACATAATAATAAAATACACTATTTTAACCATTATTTTAACTGTACATTTCAGTGGTACTAAGTACATTCACACTGTTGTATGACTCTCACCATATCCCAAATTTTTTTCACCTTCCTAAACTGAAACTAGGTCCCTATTAAATACTAAGTCCCCAGTTCCTCTCCCCACCCCAGCCCCTGGCTTCTACTAATGTCTTTACTCACTCTATGAATTTGACAATTTTAGGCACCTCGTATAAGTGGAAGTAGATTCTGATCTTTATAAACATCTGTTCCAAGTCAAAGGAAGAAGCCAATAGGAAGAAGCCAATGGGAAGAAGAGAAGGCCTGAGGTGTACCTGAGGTTGGCAAGAAATGTGGACCAGTTCCATAATCAGAAGCCACCTTTCAGAAATGCCAGTGATAAGAAAAGCCCCTTGAATCATTAACTTCTTCACCTAGCTCTCCAAGCTGTAAACCCAGAGATCATCCCCCACTCTGCCACAAACACAGAACCACCACTCCCCTCCCCCAGCAGGGGCCAGTGTGGGGTCCCTGTCCCAGCAACTTGCCCAGTGAACATTCTCTGCTTTCTCTCCACCACCAATATGGCTAAGGATCACTGAGCCTGGGCTCAGCTGAAACAAATGGCTATATGAAGAGCCCTAAGATACTGAGTTAGTTGGTCCATTATTTCTCCGTTTGTAGGTTTATAATGGCTGAAATAACAAATGCGTATGAAGAGAACTTTCACCATTAAACTTCCTCTGGAAAACCCCTATCTTCCTGTCTTGGGATCAGCTCCAAAGAGACACACCATGGTAATCTGCCAGATGTAAAAGGAAAGACTTGCTGAAGACGGATTACGGAAAGTGGAACTAGCATTTGTTGAGCACTTACTGTTTACCATATTTCAAAAGACAGATACATGCCAGACACTGGGCTTACAAGTAACAACCATTGCAGACATTCACGGAGCGACTTCCAGGCCTTGGGCTATGCATGCAGGCCTATTTAGTTCCTAGGAGAACTCTCTGAGGTAGGTGCTGTTGTGATTGATGCTTTCCAGGTGGAAGGCTAGTAACCTGCCCAAAGTCACAGAGACAGCAAGGGACAGCATCAAGACCCAAGCCCAGTGGGTCAGACTCGACACATCCAGCCCACTGGGCATAAGAAATGGTCCTGCCTTTGAGGGATTCAGGTTTCAGTAGAGGTGCTACTTCACCACGCTCTCTGCCATGTAATAGGTGCTCAATAAACAACTGTGTGTGACTCCAATAGCACCTTTATGAAGCAAGTAAGACAACGCTATTTTATAATAAAGAATTGTGTTCAAAGACACCACCCAGCAATTAAGAGACACAGCCAGGATCAAGACCCAAAACTGTCTAGTTCTTTTGTGCTCTCTGCTCTCAGAGCGAAGCGTGATGAAGACTTCACACCCTAGTGTACAAGAAACATTTGGTTCATATTTTCACTGGTGTCATATTTTAGAAGCTGCCAGCAGTCACATTATCTTGCCAAGTCAGCTCCAAATGCTCCAGTGCGCATAAAGCTTCCTGGAGCTGGGGGTGGCGGGGGGAGTGTGGCGAGGAGGACCCAAAACAAATAGATGAACCAAAAACAACAACAAGGAAACTGTGGGTGGACCTATCAATAGGAACAAAGGAGGCGGGGAAGACGGTCTGCACTGAAGGTTCCCTTGGAGCCAAGCAAGGACATTCTGCATGGCTCCCTCAAGGAAAGATGGCCGGGCTGCTCTAGAGGGCTGGGGTTGGGGGAGGAAGGAGCAGAATCAAGTAATTAGGAAAGTAACATGTCACCCATCATTGGGCTTTTGTCTGGTTTGTTTATTGAGGCTGTTTTTGCCACTGTCATAAACAGGCCTCAGATATTCGGAGCAAAACAACAAACTTTTTTTTCTTCACCCCATCATATATACTTAGAGAACATTAGCTCCTGAGACCCACTTTCATTCTTAAGTAAAACTCAGTTCCAAAGATTCTTATTCTTCTCTTCCATCTGATTTTGCTGCTGAGGTGCATAAGGTAATTTCCTCTCTCTGCAAGCCTAGTCTAGAATCAGATAGAGTCTGTCTGAAGAGAGACTCCATTTGCAAATTAAGTGGTTCTAGAATCCTCCGCTCAGAACGAGGCCCAGTTCCATCACAGAGAGTCTGTGCATAAACTTTCTTTCTTAGCTTTTAAGATTAGGAAGTGACCCCTGACAGCGAGGGTCTCACAAGGAAGTCATGGTCCCACTCTGCTGAGGTTTTGAGGTGGCAGAGTTCTCTCCAAAATTCCTTCTTTCAAATTCTTCACTAATTAGATTTTCTCTGGCATCAAAGGGAGTTGAAACAAGCTCAGGAAACAGGGCCAATAGCTTCAGGTGCTGCGGAGTAGGCCAGCAGGAGAGAATTGCGCACTGTATTATGCTAATCCATGAACACAGTGGCAGGACTAAGTGAACATCAAGGCAGGCATCTTTCTTTCATTTTTTTTAAGGTACAGTTTCCCCTCTGGTGGAGAGATGCCAGCAGAAGAATGTTTGCCCCAAGGTCTCTTGGTTGAAAGAGGCAAAGGTTGACCAGTTCAGTTTCATTTTGTTCAACACCAGCCCTCTTCATTGCCCAGTGCCCACTATTATTCTTTTCATTTTTAATTTTTAGTGGAGTATAGTTGCTTTAGGCTTTCTTGGTGGCTCAGTGGTAAAGAATCTGCCTGCCAATGCAGAAGACACAGGTTCAATCCTTGGGTCAGGAAAATCCCTTGGAGAAGGAAATGGCAAGCCACTCCAGCATTCTTGCCTGGTAAATCTCCATGGACAGAGAATCCTGGTGGGCTACAGCCCTGGTGTCCTGAAGAGTTGGACACAACTTAGCAACTGAACAACAACAACATAGTTGCTTTACAATGTTGTGTTAGTTTCTGCTGCACAGCAAAGCGAATCAGCTATATGTATACATATATCCCTTCTTGTTTTGGATTTCCTTCCCATTTATGTCACCACAGAACCTGAGTGGGCTTCCCACGTGGCTCAGTGGTAAAGAATCCACCTGCTAATGCAGGAGACACAGGAGATGTGGGTTCGATCCCTGGGTCAGGGAAGATTGCCTCAAGGAGGAAATGGCAAGCCACTCCAGTATTCTTGCCTAGAGAATCCCATGGACAGAGGAGCCTGGCCACATACAGTCTACAGGGTCGCAAAGAGTCAGATATTATGACTGAACAACTGAGCGCACACACACACACACACACACACACACAGAGCACGGAGTAGAGTTCCCTGTGCTCACAGTAGGTTCTCATTAGTTATCTATTCTATAGATAGTATCAACAGTGATATATGTCAACCCCAATCTTCTAATTCATCTTACCCCTCCTTACCCCACCTGGGTCCATCCCACATTCTTTTCCTAGGAAAAGTGGCAAACAGCTCTCTTAGGGGAGTCTGTTACAGAAGTGTAACACCCTGGGATACCTTCCCATGGAGTAGAGACCTCTTTGTTTGGAAATGATGCTTCTGGTCAGATTACTGTCAAAACTTTTTTCTTCTCCCCAGATTCCAACTTCATAATCACTTAATATTTCCTGAAGGATTGATTCAGAAACATGGCAAGAGACATCCCACAAGCTAGCATGGGCACTACCAAAACATGGAGTCATTTCATGGCATCATTATACAAACATAATATAATGCTGATGAACTGGGAGAGGGAGCAACAAGGGAAAAGAACCTTCTCAATTTTATACAGAAGCCAAATTATTCAAAAGATCCAAAACTAAATTTTTCATTACAAAATGATTCAAATTTAACTGTCTAATCACCTAGCATCATTGACTTTCATGTGATTCTAAATATGACCTCTGACTTCCTTGGGGGCTGCTAATACCATGCTCACATCTCAGGCAACTCTGCTACATCTAGGTATCTAGGGTTGGGTCAAGCTGTAGAGGGAACATCTGATCGCAGGAAACATATGTGCCCCACAGAGTTATTATCATCTTATGTTAATCACCATTTTATATCATTGGTCATTAGGTGGGGAGGCAAAATGGATAATGACTGAGAAGGTGAGGGCTAAGTGGGTCAGGGGACAAGTTAATGACTTAGAACCTGTGTTGGCTGCCCCCCCCTCCATTGTTTGGCTGTGTGACCTTAACACATACAGGTGCTCAAGATATTTCTGGAATGAATGAATGACTAAAGCTCTCTAAGCCCATATTCCTTGTCTGTAAAATGGAGATAAGTCTCTTGAGATAATCTATGTCTTAGAAGCAGAGGCACTGATGGCTGATACTTCCCTAACATATTTGTGTAGGGAACAGTGAGATAGATGCAGCATGTCCATCTGGAGCACAGGGCAGGTTTGCTTACTGTCCCACTATAATAAAGATAACGCCTGTTTCTAGGGAAAGGGTCAGGCAAAGTTTCTTACCACAGTATTAAAAGAGGTGGACTTCTGAGCTTGGGGTTATCTCCTCAGTTATAACATAAACCCATGTGGGCCAGTGCACATCAGCCTAGGAGCACCTGGGGGCCAGGGGAAACTGATGCAGAGTTGAAGCTGATGTTGTCTGCTGGCTGTCAGTAATAACTTCATTTCTGATTCAGGAGTTTCATAACTTCTTCCAGCATCCATGAAATGGGGGGCTAGTTTGCTAGCCCGCAAGTAGGGTAAAATCTCAGATCTTCACGGCTCTTGATAATAACAGCCTCTACCTCAAAGAGTTGTTGTGAAGATAAAGGCAATGAACACATAACGAGCTCTGCAGTGTCTAGTCCAAAGTTAGGATTTGGTTAAAAGTAGCTTCTCTGCTAAACCATGTAATGAATGATCTTTTAATATGTACCTAATCAAACAGCATAATACTATATATGCATTCACTCTATTCAATAAGAGATTGTAACAGAAAATATAAGTGGCCTTAACCACGTGTGTGAGTGTGTGTTTGTGCGTGTTCCCATCACTCACTTGTATTCGCCTCTCTGTGACCTTGTGGACTGTAGCCTGCCAGGCTCCTCTGTCCGTGGAATTTTCTAGGCAAGAATACTAGAGCAGATTGCCATTTCTTCCTCCAGGGGATCATCCCAACCCAGGAATCAAACCTGTGTCTCCTATGCCTCCCACATTGGCAAGCAGATTCTTTACCACTGAGCCACTTGGGAAGTCCAACCACATGGAAAGACTTAGTTATAATTCAAGATAAACTTTGAAATTATGTCAACATGACAATGATTAATATGACTTCAACCATATACTGTACAACTTAATGGCTAAAACTCATAAAGGGCTAGATTTACATTCCAGCTCTTCCACAAACTATAAGACCTTGGGTAAATGATGTAGAAGAGTTTTACCTTCCAAAATGTAGAAATGTAAAGTATCTGCTCTTTACCAGATACTATGAAGATTAAACAAGAGAGCAATTTGTAAAAATATCTAACATAGTACCTGGCACATGATCAACACCCACTAAAGGTTGAGTATCTATTATTAAGGAATAATAACATCAAGAAGAGAGATGTGATTCTACTTGTGGAGCTATTTGTGTTTTCCGAAGTATTTTCACATGAGCTCTTTTAATCCTCTCAGTGATTCTGGGAGGGAAGCAGGACAAAGATGACACAACTTTACAGATGGGGAAAGTGAAGTGAAGAGGTGAAGTGGCTTTCCCAAGTTCAAAGATCTAGCAAATATCAGGCATTTTATTTTTTAGAGTTTCTTTCCATGTGCACAGCCACCAGAGATTATCAAAAGTTAAAGATCTCTTTATACTCTTGAGGAACAGAGCTCAAACATTACTAGGAGCTGGAGAATTCATTTGGCCCAGCTTAACAGCCTTATGGGCTTAGAGCTTTCAACCAAATGCAGACTTTGGTGTGTGTGCGTTTAGGTTTTGCCAAAAGTAGATGACTTTCTATTTTTAAAAAGGAAAGGGAAAGAACACTAGAAGGTATTTAAATCAAGCTCTAAAATCTTCTCGAACATCAAATAACTCTTAGAGAACAACATTTTGATGAGTTAAGTACAAATGAATCAAAAACATATGGATGAAATTTCCCTTGAAATACACAAAGGTCTGAAAATTACAGGGGGAAATGCATTGATAAAATACATTTGGGATTTTATTGAAACCAAAACATTTACAAAACCATTACACATCCAGATTCACCCAACCTCAGTGGGTTCTCTTTAATAGCCACGGCCAGCCTCCTTGGACCTCCCCAGTAACAGGCTGACAAATATTTCCTTTCTTGCCAAGAAGTTCTCTGGACTCCAAATCAACCCACAACAAGGTTTGGATCCTGTCTTGCGTGTGGTTGATGAAACATCTTCAGCCCAAATACTGTGAACTCCAATTCTTCTGTATTTTGAATTATCAGCCTTGATGAAATGGCTCTGTGTTAGTGTGCCTATCATACTGAAGGCCTAGTAACCAATTTCTGCCTGAATGGTTTTATAAGTAGCTATTAAATTAAGCTTCCAACTTGCAACCCCAAAGCTAGGAAACCATCAGCTTACTCTCTAGGCTTGTAAAATTAGCTAAAGATGAATTTAAAAGCTGGGGCAGAGGATGGCACAGAGAAATAGGACTAGGGAATATCATGCAACTGTGGGCATCACTGTAGCAGCTTCTAGCAAGCTGGCAATAAACATGTGATATTAACTGAAGCCCTTAATTTAAGGAAACGAGATCAACCAACTAGTAATTAACAAATTATTCTTAAACAGACTTCGCTTAAAAATTAAGTCGAACTACCATTTTTCTATAATGCATCAGGAAAACGCTGACTGGTACTTAAAGTAAACACAACTTAAGCAGATGGTGAGCTCTCACAGAGCACCAAACCTATACTTAAATAAATCAACGTTGTCAGACTGGAGTGCTACATGGCTGCTCAGCAGAATTCATGGGCATCTTTGCAGGATTTGGAAATGATTTACTGTCATGTGAAGATGACAGCTCTAAGTTTTCCTGTTGGAATGTTCTGTACCCATGAGACAGGTAAAATCTACTGGAAGAAAGAGTTTTTCAACTGATATCCCAGAAGCATATCATAGAAGGAAAGACAATCCTGACCCACTTGAGTACAGACAAGTACTTCTGTGTTTGTTCATTCACTCTTCATTCTCTCGTTGAAGAAATAAATCTATTAAGTGTTTACCTGGTGGCAGGCAATTTGCCAGGCCCTGGGCACACAAAACTGAATGATGCTCAGAATTACTCACAAATCAAAAAGGCACAGAAAAACCAAAATAATAATTTAACTTGCTAGATTCTATTACTAGACTGCTTTAGAAAGCACTTTGGAAATCCTAAGAGTGAAAGAGGTTACTCCACTTGAGGAATTTAGGAACACTGTCAAGTTTGTACATGCAGCTTAGAGAAGGCGGAGTGTGGTACAGGGATTGAGGGTACAAGTGCAGAAGTGATGGGCTGTACAGGTTCAAATCCTGGACCTACCACTTATTGGCTATGTGACTTTGGGAAGTTTACTTAATCTCTCTGGGCCAGGTTCCTCCTCTGCAAAAGGGTACTGATAATGTCAACCACCTCATTGTAAAGATTAAATGAGTGACTGGCACTTAATAATTACTGTTATCTGAGCCAGATATTGTAGGAGCTTATTCAACAAAGACTGAGCAGCAAAAAATCTTCCAGTTAGCCAAATAGCATATGTAAAGGCAATGGTTCATGAAAGATCTGGTAGTTGCAAGTAGATGAAAAATTCAGCGTAGCAGGTTCATAATGCATGTGTGGAGATGAATCAAGGGTAGATTAGGATTATATTGTCAAAGACCTTCTACATCAAGCTAAGGAGGTTAGATTTTATTCCCATGGGTAGTTGAGACCCAACAAGGGTTTTGATAAAGTCTGCTTTGGTTTTCCATATCATTCTGTCCGCAATGTGGGGCCTGGGCTTAAGAGTTGTATAAGGTCCACTCCAGATGTAAAGGGTTGGTTTTGTTTGGTTGTTTGTTTTAATCACAAGTAGAACTGTCTGTGGTCAAGGGTGACAAAGTAGACACTGCTATTTCTGGTTGCTTACCAAGGAAAACTGTGAGGCACACCCAAAGCATAGCTGTTACCACATATTTACCTTGCTCTCCAAATTTGGGGGGTGGGGGTGGAGCACATCTAATCGCTTGGGGTGCATCGCTTCTTCCTCCACCCCACAAAATGTCAGATCTGGATTTCAAAACGTTGTTAGGATTACATTTGCAACTAGTCCATTTTGTTAGCTCTAATGGTGTTCCCAAATCACAGAATGTGAGAAGTTGAAGGGAATTTACTAAATACAATTACTAAATACAATTGCTCCCTACTTGGGGGTCTCTGGATTCCTAAGGAGCCTGTGAAAGTAGTAACAGAGATGACTTCTATTTTCAGAATTTCCAAAAGCTTAACATGTATTTAAACATTTAGCAATTTACCAAAAAAGCTCTTACATGCCAAGGAAAATACCAGTTTTGCTTCTGGCTGGAAACTCTTTGATTCAGTGTGGTAACATCAGTCAGCTGATGATTATTACAGTTTTGGATTGACAAATGTGAAAGTCCTTAGTTTTAAAGAAAAACTGATTAAGTAATACTTACGGAGTAGAAAAATTTTTTTCAAATTTATAAAAGTAAGAAAAAACAAAGAGACCCTTTATGGTGTAAAGCTGGGGATCAGTGATCTCTTGTCCACCCTCAACTGCCCTCTCCCAACACCCCCTTAACAATAACTTGTTAGTTACTGTTAATACCTTCTTTCCTATCCCACCTCCTGCTCATCTTTAAAGTGCAAAACATACTCTTTGGCACGACTATCTATTGGAAGGGAAAATGGTAAGCAGCATATTGGGGGTTATCTAAATGTGAAAGGAAACCCTGAACTTCAACTCTCAGAAAATGAATGAGTTAAACAATATCTACTCACCGATGAAATTTTATTACATCACAGTAAATGTGTCTCTAGTTAGTTAGGCTTTAGGCAGGGTTCTGGTGCTTTGTCTCTTGCACACTCTACTCAGTAAACACTTAAGGCACTGCATAAATGATGCATCACAATGCATCCTGACCACAAATGGTTCCTGAATAAAAACCTTTTTGGATAACTGGGAAATATCATTCAGGGATGAATGCCAGTGTGTGTAAATTCACCCTGGGCCTGAAAGTTACCAGATTCTAATCCCACAAATGTCTATACTCTCTTTCTGTTCCAGAACAGATTTAGGACTGTAATTCCAAAAACAGTCATACAAAAACTACTGAACTTATTAATCATTGAGTGACTGCATTTAAGCGGTGGCATGATATTACATTGATCACAGTTGACAGGAGTGTATCTTTAAACACAACTATTAAGACTACTAATAACATCGCTTGCAATTTCACTTAGTTAGACTGTAATACCAACTGCACCTTAATTTTTGTGTTGTTAGATGACTTGAACTATGCTTTTACCATATTTCTTGAAATCAATGACCACTTAAAATAAGGATTCTGTGGGCACTCAGTAAAATATTTGGTGACAGAAAAAACATCTTGTATTAGTAGAAGGTGATGGAAAGAAGATCTGTGAATTCAAAACTTCAGTGGTATTTTGGCTGTACAGATAGCTTCATCTGAAGAAGACAGAATGGTGAGTTCTCTGGGGGAGCTGTAAAAACCTTTCCTTATGCTCCTAATACTGTACAAGGAAAGGAAGCACCCAGGACAGAGAGCGAATGCTGGCTCTGCCACTTAATAGCTATGTGATCTTGGGGAAATTTTCAGTCTCACTGAACTTTAGTTTCTTCATCAGGACAGAGATAATAATAACACCTACTAAATAAAACAATGTAAGTAAAGTATGGAACATAACATTTAGCATATAGTAGGCACTGATCATATTAATTGATGAATAACAAACAGTAGTAATAAGTCTTTAGCCAGGCTTCTAAGAATCCTTTCTATTGATCATACAAGTGGGACCTTGTAAGAGCTGAGACCTCTGAGGGATGCTGTCCTACTGATTCAGTGACATCAGACAAAACCATGACTGGACTGCACCAAACCAAAGACCTTCTGATGTTTGCTCTCCTTTTAAAATTGGGAGAAGGTCAACTAGGGACGGTTCACCATTTGCTCTAACACAACCTTTCAGTTACCTGACCAGAAGAGTATACAATTCAACTCAGGGACTTTTACAGAGCAGAATAAATGCAGTCTCTTTCCTCAAATGCCATCATTTTGGTAATACATCCTTAAATTCCACAGTCAAATGCTGTGACCAGCAAGGTTGATCCCATTTATCCAAGGCAATGATTAGTTCAAGGAGAATCTGAGACTTCCAGAATCTTTCCTCCACTTTGGAGCCTAATCCTAAAATTCAACATTTGATTATTTCCTAGAAGAAACCTGCAATGGAAACTTCACTGGGCAAAGCAAAATAAGTGCATCTAAGCACAGGCAAATAACTGGCCATCACGAGGCTCAGACTCTTTGTACTTGGCCTATTTAAGAAAAGATAATTCAAGTCTGAAGGCAAACTAAATGGTTTTCAATGCTGCTACCCCTCCAGAAATCCATCTTTTTCAGATGTTCTTGCTACCCCAAACCAAAATAATACATAGACAAGTAACAAAGCGGTGCTTTTCTGCACCCACTCCCCAGGGCAAATACTGGGGGAAAAAAAAAAAAAAACACCCTCTGCTGTTCTGATCATTTACACAGAGAGGCTAAACATAAGCAGACAGATTGTTTGTAGCCGGGTTGAGATCTCAGATATGTTTCAGAAACATCAGAAAACATGGGGTGATGAAAGGCCAAATGTGCAAATGCATACAACGGACACAGGCTACATAATAAGGCCTCTGCAGCTTAAGCAGCAAGGGCACGAAGCATTGATTTTCACTGGAGAGGGCATATCGGGTTACAGGAATGCACACATCTAATTTTTATGAGGCTGAAGGCTCACAGAAACAACAACAAAAAAATTCCCACTTTGTGACACATTAATGTAGCCAGTAAGGGCAACTTACTGGCTACATTAATAAAAAAAATAAAACAAAGGGAAAGGCTTAATTGTGCTATCAAAAGGCCTTTGAAAATAAACTGTAATGCCACAAGCCATTTAGACATGTTCTGTGACACTTTTAGTCTCTTGGCAAGAGAAAGGCTGGACCCAGATCACATTCGCAAATCCTCTTTTTTTATATAAATAAGTATAGATGAGATTACTCACCCCTTTCAGGTTTCTCTAAAGAACAGTTTTCATTTTCTAGGTAAAGACTCACCCATCTTCCAGCTCTCAGCCCCAACCCAAGAAGAGCAAGTAAGCAAGGCAGAAATGTGGTTTCATACCAGAGCATCTTCTTCCAGCCAAATGTAATTTACAGCAGAGTGTTTGGCTCATCTGTCACAGGAGAATTATACACCCTTGCCACTTACCCTGAAAATAAATATGCACTCCTCATTCAGGTAAATGAGATCGTTTCAGAAATAAATTGACTCCCCCACTAAAACTCGCTTTCTGCAAAGAAAATAAATGTTTGAGATGTTTCTCCTGATGAAGACGATGCCGCTGACACATAAATTTAAGAAGCTGATTGTACGGCCCTCGTTCATATGAAGGCCAGCCCAGGAGAAGCTAGAGGCCATGAGAGCCGGAAACATCAGATAATAACTCTGCTAAATCAACTCTCAGCTCTTATCAGTATGCAAAAATCTCCCAGGCAGAAATGGAGGGGAAGAGGTCAAAACACATGTCTCCACTAACAATCATACATCTGGAAATAAAACAACCTTACAAAATGACACTGATTTTTTACTAGCCCACACAAAGCTCCTGACCACTTCACAACAGCCTTGTAAATTAAAGAAGGTATGCTTTTCCAACTTAGAGATTGGGAAACTGAGGTGGCAAGCAGTTACCTAAGTGTTCAAAGACTCACAGCTGATGACAGGTTGAGTTGGGTGAAAAAAGCCAGGTGGCCCAGGTGATAATTCCAATATGCATTCAATCCCTCTGCTTTCAGAAGAAGTACAACACATGGTCTCTACTCTTAAGGTGCATATGACTTAATCAGAAAAATAAGACGATTACACACTAAATCAAACAGTGCAATTGGAGAAAAACCACCAGTGCTAAGCATATACCCTTTCCAACTCAAAACCATATTCATTTTCTGAATTTATGGAATTAACAAAAAGATTCTTAATCAGTCAACACACAGCGTCAAACTTAAAGCTGCACAGTAAGAACCAGGGCCACTGGTCAGAATATGTCATTTGTTAAATTATTTATGCCCACATGATTCTCTTGTTCAGTATCTAGGTAACTATAATAGTCTTAGATATAATTATTTACCAATGACCAGATTAAAATGTCTCACCTTGAAGAAAAAAGAATTTAACATGGTTTATAAACAACAGTCTCAAATATTTAGCTCTTAATATTTTTATTAGTGAGTTACAATGATCTGTGGAGATACTAATATAAAACTTTGTAATTTAAATTTTTTAATTTCATAAAATTTTTTGGCATTCCCTCTCCTTGGAACTTCAAAATTTCTAAATATTTTCAACAGACTTTCAAACTGCTACATTTTAAAGACTTCATTTAGCGTAGGGCAAAATAAACATAAAGGAGCCCTGAAACAGCAAGACAACAAAAGTCACCACTAACTAAATCAGGGTGTTGAATTTTTGGCATTTGATTGAAATTCCATAAAAGGAATGAAGAATTAATGATCTAATAGTTGTCATAATTAGCAATTATATTTTCAGAGGCTCTAAGAAGAATTAATTAGAGCATACCTTTGAGGTATTATTATCTCCATTATAAAACAAGGAGAGGAGCGGAGATGGAGATGGAGCCGGGATGAACCGGTTGCCTCTGGCCACAGGCAGAAAAAGAGAGCCGGCTGACGGATACCTGAAATTCCTGAGCCCCGAGGCCTCCGCACTAAGCCTGCTCACTCTGAGCTGGCATCAGGAAGTTCATTCTCTCCATGGCATAAACAAGAAGCTGTCTTTTCTTTCTCATGGACTGTTCCTCTCGCTAGAGCTACTGACCCCCTTCAATGCTCCCATGAGATTCTTTTCAGATTTGGTTTCCTTGGCAAGCTGCCACCTAAAAGTATAGTTGAATAAAGTGAGATAAGTAGAAGTCTGGATCTTAAAAAAAAATTTATGATAGGTAAAGGAAGAGGGAAACAGGCAGAAATATATAAGGAAGATTCATGTAACTGAGCATATAACAAGCAGAAGTAACATTATTCTAAAAGTAAACTGTTTATATATTTTACCGACTCATATATAAACAACTGTTTCAGAAATTAAGAACCACAAAAAAAATTTAAACTTTTTTATATGCTAGATGTCTCTGGCTATATTTATATGTCTAAATTTTTAAGATAAAGAGTGCATACCTTTGCCATAATAATAAATGTAAATTTCAATAAGCAAAAACAGTAATATTCTAAAAGAAAAATGGCCAAAAGGCACAGACAGACATCAACAATTGACAAACTGCCAGCAAAAAAAGGAAATAATGTTCAACATCCCTTACAATCAAATAAAAGCAAATTAAAACAATTTTGACCTAATAAACTGGCAAATATCTTTTTTTTTTTTTAGTGACTATCTAAATACTGGTTAGAGGTCAAGTTTGATAGGCACTCTGCATAGCCTTGATGATGATGAGGCAATTGGTCCAGGCTGTTTGAAAGCAATTTAATAAAATGTATCAGAATCCATTTGTTGGATTAATTCCTTTGGGAAAATGAGAGATGCAGATGAAGAGTTACGTGTAAGAAAAGTCATATAATACTACATATTACCAAGGAAAAATTCCAAATGGACTAAGCACCTAATAATAAGCAGAATAGCTTAAGTAAATTAAGGAAAACAGAAGATAGTACAGTCATTAAAATCATATTTTCAAAAAATATATCATGACTTTGGGGAAATGACTACAAGAAAATATAACATAGAAAACAAACCCAAACACAAAACTGCATATACTCTATGAATTATAGCTATCGGATATGGATGGATGGACACAGATTATATGAAGGATACACATCAAAATCACCAACAGTGATTATTTTCGGTTAGAATTTTCTTCTTTACATGTTTTTGTCTTTTCTGTGAGTTTTTTTCTTAAATCAGAAACAGCACATTTATCTCTAAATTTTTTTAAAAAGCCAAGTAAGAGAATCTTTGAACTTCAGATCTAATTGAAATTTTTTTTCACCATTTTTTTCCAAGCCAGCTAAAATTTGTCTTGACTCAGAAAGGAACACACTAGTAAGTAGATGTTAGCATTAGGATGGGCTGATTTCCAATGTTAAAACTTTGGAACTTTCCTTTCCTAGTTACCCTTTCAGGAAAAAAAAGATGCCCTATTGTTCCTCTTCAGGGTATTTTCTCACAAGGCCAGCTTCAGGGGAAATTTGGAGGAAAGAGAAGTTCCCGAGACCACTATGTTAAACAGTGCACTCTAATTTTACAGTTCCAGATGACATTGCCAAGCTGCTTCGCGGTGCCTGCCGGCTCAGAAAAGAGCCCCAGGACTACATACACGCACCAGCCATAAATGACACAACCGAAAAATGATTGCTGCTTGTTTGAGAAAATATGCACAGAATATGCCAAAAGGACTCCTACACTGGATGTTTTTCTGAATGAATTTCTTGTAAGTTCTGTCACATGAAACTAATGTAATACTAGGAATCCCTATGATATGAGGACCTCATTCCAAATGCATCTACCACATTGCTTTTGCCATTGGCTGGTTGAAATACACAACACTTCAACTCTGTGTTAAACACATTGCCTAATTCAAACATCCTATTATAAGGTTTCAGTGCTTGTTTTATCTTTGCCCAAGCATGGCTTTTAGTTAATAGATTTCAGAATCTTTCTTTCAAAAACAGCTCCATGAAATAACTAATGCAATTAAAATCACACACACGAAAAAATTATTGCTGTTTGCCATCATCCCAAACTCTGCAATGGCTCTCCACTGCATTTAAATTATAATCTAAACTCCTAACCTGGCTTAAAACACCTCACCTCCAGTATCATCTTGTAGCGTTTAATCCCTTGCTCACTATACTGTGGGCATACTAGTCTTTTATTCTGTTTCTCAATCTTGACAAGCTTATTTCCATAGCCCTAGGTCTTGTCTACATTTTAAGAGAATATTCTTTCTTATAATCTCCAAATGATTAGACCAGCTTTGTTTTCAGGTCAGAGTTAACAGTAATCGAGTAAACAATGGAAACATCTTAAATGTCCATTGACAGATCAATGGGTAAAGAAGATGTGGTACATATATACAATGGAATACTACTCACCATAAAAAAGAATCAAATAATGCCATTTGCAGCAATATGGGTGGACCCAGAGATTATCATATTAAGTCAGAAAAATAAATGTCATATGATATCACTTACATGCGGAATCTAATATATGACACAAATGAACTTAACTACAAAATAGAAGCAGACTCACAGACATAGAGAACAGACTTGTGGTGGCCAAGTGGGAGCAAGCATATGGGAGGGATGGACTGGGAGACTGGGACTAGCAGTTACAAACTATTTCTATAGAACAGATAAACTGGAAGGTCCTAGTGTGTAGGGAGCTATATTCAGTATCCTGTGATAAACCAGAATGGAAAAGAATATATATATATATATGTATAACTGAATTACTTTGCTATGCAGAGAAATTAACACAGCATTGTAAATCACCTATACTTTAATAAGTTAATCTTTTAAATGGCAAATAATATTTTTTAATTTGGTATTCTTGCTTAGGAAAGACTGACCTTTGTTTACATCTGGTATTTACCTGGTACCTTTCAAATGTTTGCCTAAAAAACACAGGTTATAAATGTCCAGGCATGAGCTAACAGCAGAAGCAAATGAATGAACCAGGAGTTGATACTGGTCACAACTCAAAACCTAGAAGGTTGCAACATCAGTCTCCCTTGTCTGTCCTAATTATTGTGTCTTAAGGAAATGATGGTGCTTATGTTCCTATTTCTTTCCTTTAAAAAGGTGTAACATTTTTAATACCATAACTACAGCATTAACTCCTAGCCTTATTTACAAGGACCACTATTTCAGCCAGTCTGAGATGTCTCCTAATCAATGCAATCTTGTATACACATGTGTAATCTCATCCCCTGAGTACAGATGAGGCCTACTGAGTTGTTTCTAACAAAGGGAATATGGCAAATGTTGGAATTCCCTGGCAATCCAGTGGTTGGGTCTTGTTTTCACTGCTGGAAGCTCATGCTCAATTCCTGCTTGTGGAACTAAGATCTGCAAGTCATGTGGAGGAACCAAAAATAAATAAATAAATATTTTTAAAAGAATATGGCAAATTTAATGGGATGTTATACCTAAAGTTAGATTACCAAAAAGGACTGCGATTTCCATCTCTCACTTTCTCACTCTTAGAACCCTTGCTTACTCTTATCCTGTCAAAAGCCAGACAGATAAGCCTGCATGTGGAGTTTCAGAAGCATGTAACAGCCATGTGAGTTTAGAAGTAGATCCTCTCCCAGCTGAGACTCAAGATGACTGCAGCCCTGGCCAACATCTTGATTACAGCCTTGTGAGACCTAAGCCAGAGGACCCAGCTGAGCCATACCCAGATTCTTGACCCACAGAAACCCTGACTTAATAAATATATGGCAGGGTGGCAGGGGGAGCTAGTTTATTACACAGCAATAGGGAACGGATACAACAGTTTAAAACACAAACTATATTGTGACATTTTCTTTTCTTACCGTTAGGACTGTAATGAAAGGAAATTTAGCTCCCCAAATTACAAGGAAAACATCAGGTTGTATGGGGATGTAAGATATTCAGAAGTATCAACAATAATCCAGATTTGTCCTGAAAGGTAATAATAACTATATTTGGTATATTAATCATAGTAGACACTCATAATTTACACAGCATTTTAAAATTCAACTGGTATTTTCATATTCAGGGGCATTTACTCCTCTTAAAAAGGTTTTGAAGTAGGTATTATTATGATCTCTATCTTACAGATGAGGAGAATGAGACTCAGTGGATTTCATGACTTGCACGGAGGCAAGGACCTTGTCTAGCTTGTTCACCTCTTTTTCCCAAGGTCTAGCACTCAATATATATTTGCTGAGTGGATGTCTCCCACAACAATATTATATATAAAGATGGTGACTTTTTTCATGAAGTTCTCCAGTGAACATATATCAATCAATCAACCAATCAGTTTCTACGTATCTGTGTAACACACAAATATATATTCATGGAACCAATATATGTGTTTCCCAAACAACACAAGCTCCTCTGAAAGTTCATTCTAGCTTTAAAGACAATAAAGAGATAAATCCCTAATTTAATCCTGTTTTTCATACAGGTCGACACCACCAAAAACAGAAACTCAGAGCCAACAACCCTTTCTTGGTAAATCAAATCTCTTCCCTCACATATCATTTCCTATAATCTTCCAAGATGAGGCTGGAAATAACAGACCTTTCTGAAAGTCACCAAAGGAGCTCATCAGCCCACTCAGACCCCATCATCTCCCACAACACTCTCACCCCTTCCTTGCCATGCCTGGCCTCTGTCCCCCCATAAACATGGTGAGTAGGAAGTAATAGGTCTGGTCAAAGGTCACTATAAAATAACCTCAGGCAATGCTGGATAGAGGAGTCCATAGAAATGCAACAAAACTGCTGACAAGGAAACAGGAGGTGGAGGGATTTCAATTGGGAAGTTTGTATAAGCCTTAAATTCCTTTTCTTTTCAAACTTTCACAGTCAAGTTACCCATTCAGTTTTCAGTCACAGGCCAATCTCTACTCAGTACTACCTAATAAAAGAGTGTTTGCTCACAAAACACACAGGGAGCCATTAAATAATAAATTAGTCTACATTTTAAGAAGATAAAATCATTAGGTACAATTACCCTTGGAATTGTATGATTACAAATGGAGGAACTCCAACATATCACATACGAGAGAATAAATTAGTAATAGTTCTCCACTCATTCAGCAAATTTTGAATAAGTGCCTGCGATGTGCCAGCACTAGATGTGGGAAAAATGTTGATGAACTAATCATGCATGACCCTTGACATTTCAGAATTTAGATTCCAGTGAGACATATGGATTATTATGTTTTAAAAATTAAAAATCACTTAAAGGAATATACATATGAAAACAGATGAATGAAGGAAAAGTTCAGGGTAACCTGAATATTTCATTGGGGGACCTAATTTAGATTGAGGTTCCTGGATAGCTCAGTGGTAAAGAATCTACCTGCCAATGCAGGAGACATGGGTTCGATCCCTGGTTCTGGAAGATCCTCAGGAGAAGGAGATAGCAACCCACTCCAATATTTTTGACTGGAAAATCCCACAGACAGAGGAGCCTGGCTGGCTATAGTCCATGGAGTCGCAAAGAGTCAGACACGACTGAGCAACTAAGCACAGCACATGATTTAGATTAGGGAATGAGGGAAAAATAGCAGTTACCCAGGCTGGAATGATCTAGGCAGAGGGCATAGCACATGCAATGTGCTGTTAATCCCTGGAGTTAACAAGGATTGGTGTTTTTAAGCACCTGAAATTCCAATGTGTTTGGGGCTGTGTGTTAAGAGAAGGCTGGCCTAGATGATGCTGATCCTGACTCCTTATCTGTAGCCCCAAACCCTTCTCTGAGAGGCATCATCCCACTGACTCCTGGACATCTCCTCACACATAACATCAAGGCTCAAAGTCAAGTTCTTTGCCTTTCCCACCAAACTTTCCATGTGTCATCTTCTCCATCTCAGTTGATGGAAAATCCATCCTCCCAGGGTCTCAGGTCAAAAACCTCAGCACCCTCCCTGACTTCCTGCTTAGCCATACACCCAATCTGTCAGCAAATCATTTCAGCCTTAACCTCTAAAATAAGCCAAACTCCTTCTCACAATCATCTAGTTCAAGCCACCGTGGTCTGTTCCTTCTAACAGGTCTCCCTGCTGCCCCCTACCTGCTATATAGTCTGTTCTTCAACCATAACAAGGGAGGTTTTTAGAAGTGATGAATTCTCTTCTCAAAACTCCCCAATGGCTTGCTTTATTGCTGAGATTAATACCCAAAATTCAGAGCATGGTTTGCAAGCCCTACATGATATAGCCACCCACTACCTCCTTACTGTCTCCATCCCTGCTTATACACCAGGGCCTTAGTATGAGCAGCTCCATTTGCCTGAAAGATTTTTCTCCAGATCTCCCCAGGAATTGCTCCCTCAGGTCAGAAGCTCTCAAAATGGCATTCCCTGACTCTTCCATCTGGAAAGATAAACAAGCACATCGTATCCATCCACTTTCTTTTTAGCACTTAAATGCTGTATGATGCATCTCTACTTCTAAAGAAATGTTGTCTGTTGATGCACTGCCATGCCCTTAGAACCTGAAGAGTTCCAGTTAAAGAAGGTATCTTTAATGATGTACTTTGCTGGGCTACCACATGGTCATTTCTAGATCACATAAAATTACAAACTCTTAGAAAATTGATTGTGTCTAATATCTTACTAAGATCGAGGTTCTAGAGAAAGAAGAGAAGGCCTATGTCATAATCTTGCCTATGTGCGTGCATGCTCAGTCACTTCAGTCGTGTCAGACTTTGCAACACCATGGACTGTAGCTTGCCAGGCTCCTCATGGAATTCTTCAGGCAAAAATACTGGAATGGGTTGCTATGCCTTCCTCCAGGGACTCTTCCTCACAAAGGGGTTGAACCTGTGTCTTTCTATAGCTCTTACATTGCAGGCTATTCTTTACCCACTAAGCCACCTGAGAAGCCCAAGTGAAAGCATTAGTCATTCAGTTGTGCCCAACTCTTTGTGACCCCATGGACTGTAGCCTACCACCCTCCTCTATCCATGGAATTCTCCAGACAACAGTACTGGAGTGGGTTGCCATACCCTTCTCCAGAATCTTGCCTATGCTCAATTGAGTTTTCAACCAGCATAAGGGGAAGGAGATTAAGGTCTTCTGAGTACATATTCCTCTTGCCAAAAGATTACTCATGTGTTTTTCTATAATCATAAAAAAAAAATCCACAGCAAACTTAAATGGCAAACAATAGGGGATGGTTTGGAAATTATGGTATAGCAACTCAATGGAATATGATGCATAATCATAGTTTTGAAAACTATGTAGCAACATGAAAAAATGTCTGTGGTATAGTTTTAAGTGAAAGAAGCAGAATTTTAAACTATGTCTATGTTCTGATTGAAACTATGTAAAAATTATGTTAATTTCTGGACAAATAAAAAATCAGTGATCCCCTAAAGTGGTGAAAGCCTCACTGATTTACTCATCTCCTCAAATTTTTGGAGTTCAAAATACTATTTCAGTTTTCAAGCTATGGGCATGTTAGTCACTCAGTCATGTCTGACTCTTTGCAACTCCATGAGCTATAGTCTGTCACCCTTCTCTTTCCATGGAATTCTCCAGGCAAGAATACTGGAGTGGGTAGCTATACCCTTCTTCAGGGGATCTTCTCAATCCAGAGGTTAAACCAGGTCTCCTACACTGCAGGCAGATTCTTTACTGTCTGAGCCACTGGGGAAGCCCCATGGGAATATCCATCAATATACCTAAAGAATCTCCCTATGCTGGTCCTCCCAAGGACACTCCCAGACACCAAACATCTCATTCTGGTAACAGGAAATTCATGACAAAGAACAATGCTTCAGTATCCCTATAAGCAATTCACTCAGGATTAACTAACTCTGTATAAAGGACTATATGCTAGGTTCTATGAGGAAAATAAAAACTGAGCAAGAGTCAACTCTTGCTGTGATGGGGCTGATGATCCAGGAGAAGGAATTTATGACAAACTCCAAACAACCACAATATAAGACTTTTTAATCCTGAGAAAAAAACATTAACATAGCACTAAGGAATTAACTAGTTTTGCATTCAGTTTCTGCTTTGAGAGATCCAGAGATGAGTGTTTCCACAGGTGAGGACTTAGGGGACAAGAGCAGATGTTCCAGGAAGATGAGACTCTGAACATGGCAGAGAGGCACAAAACAAAATAAGAGCTGATTATGGGTTTGGCTTAAATAGGGCTTCCCTAGTGGGGAAGAATCTACCTGCTGTTCAGGAGACTCAGTTCGATCCCTGGGTCAGGAAGACCCCCTGGAGAAGGGAACAGAAACCCACTCCAGGATTCTTTCCTTGAGAATTCCATAGACAGAGAAGCCTGGTGGGCTATAGTCCATGTGGTTGCAAGAATCGGACACGACTTATTGACTAAACCACCCACATATACCCTGGGTATACTTACAGGGATTGTGGCTAGGGTTGGCCAAGAGGCCTTAGAACAAATGCTCATAAAGGCTCTTGAGCAAGAAAATGAGAAGTTCAGAGCCATAGAGTAGAAAAATCCATTTGGTAGCCAGAAAGAGTCCAAGCTAGGGGACCAAATAAAATGGTTCCAAACTCCAACTCCTCCCTGTACTGGTTTTGCCACATTATCTGGTTTGTCACCTAACCTCTGAGCTTCATTTTCCTTATCTATAAAAAGGTATAAATCCAGCTCCTTGATAGGCTTGTTAGGAAGATTGACATGGTAGAACAAGAGAGGAGGTTCAGTAAAGACTCAATAAATTTTTTGTCCCTCTCAATTTTCAGTTCTGAGAAAGAACTGATGGAGAAAACAGGGCAAAAGGATGCAGATCACAAGACATGGTTCATGTGAGACCTAGAAGACTGGGCAGTAACATGATCATGATGGCCAAGGGAAACTGCAAAGTCAGCAACTGTCATGAAGGTTCAAGCCAAGAGCTCAGGGGATGATGATGGCCCCCAGTGAAATGGGTATGGCAGAAGAAGAAATGGTATGGAGATGGTTTGTGTTTGAACAGTTTAAAAACTAAGGAACAGCAGCAGTCCATCTAGCAAAAAATAGCCAAGGTGAAGTTGGAAGTCAAGATTCATGGCCCGGAATAAAAGTATGGGCTGGAGACCCATGGCATACCTTGTAAGATTTTTAGTAGATGACTGTTCCTATTACCAACGTCTCTAATGCTTCTATCTACCCTTCTCTACAGCTCATCTTTATATAGCCCAAATGTACAGAGAAGTTGCTGGACCAAAAACCCTACTTGGCATATATTCTAACTAAATTTAGCATCGTATATTTTTCTCCATGATGTGTGTTTTTTTAACAACTTAGAAATACATAATTCACATGTCATACAATTCACCCACCTAAAGTTTATAATTCAATGGCCTTAGAATATTCACAGATCTGTGCAACTATCACCACAATCAGTTTTAGAGAATTTTCATCATCTAAAGAAGAAAATACATTTTTCCCTCAGTAGTCACTCCCAAGTCCCCAGCCCCACCCTCCGTCTTAGGCTACAACTAATCTACATTTTCTCTTCATAAATTTGGCTATTCTGGACTTTTCATATAAATTAATCTTACAATGAAGAGTCCTTTGTATCTGGCTTCTTTGTCTCAGCACAATGTTTTTAAGATTCATGTATGCTATAGTATGCAGCATTATTTCATTTATTTTTAGGACCAAATAATTTTCCAACATATAGATATACCACATTTTGTTTACCCATTCATCAGTAGATGGACTTTGGGTTACTTCCATGTTTTGACTATTGTGAATAACCCTGCTGTGAGCATTTATATTCAAGCTTTTGTGTGGACATGTTTTCAAATCTCCTGGATGTGTACTGAGGAGTGGAACTGCTGGGTCATGAGGTTTATGGTTAATTTTTTGAGGAACTGCCAGACTGTGTTCCAAAGTGACTATAACATTTGACAGTCCCACCAGCAATGTATGAGGGCTCCTACTTCTTCACATCCTCATGGACACTGGCTATTGTTGGTCTTTTTTTTTTATAGTCATCCTGATAGGTATGAAGTGGAATCTCACTGTGGTTTTGATTTGCATTTCCCTGATAGCTAGTGATGTTGAACATCTTTTCATGTGTTTATTGGCCATTTGTATATCATCTTTGTAAAACTGTCTATTCAGATTCTTTTCCCATTTTTTAATTGGCTATTTGTCTTTTTATGATGATACATTTTTAGATCACAGAATTGTGTCTTCTGTGCTTTCACTGTAAAACAGAGGTAGCACATAGGCATAAATTATCCATCAACTATTAGAAAAGCATAATTACTTTTCTACCTGCTTGAAACATCTATGTTCAACTTGATGTGTCTGTTGTTTATAGGAACTGATGGCTTTTGTCCTTGTCAGTAAATATTAGCACATCAAAACAATGGTTGTTAAGCCTGTCAGGGTGACAAACTACAGCTGTATTTCATTCTTTGTTCTCAAGGTCAAAAGTTGGTGCTGCCCTTTTGGCATTTTTCTTTCACAAACTCTGAAGACAAATTCAAGGCCAAACCAAGGACAATGACTACATCAGCAAATTCACTCACCAGTGTAATATATATACATCTATTTTAATGTATGGACTTGTTCTGTTAGTTTTGTCCATTCGTGGTAATGTATAGATCCCCATCTCTGAAGACTTGTTCTGAATTTTTCTGGGGGGTCCATAAAAGTTTATTTTAAACACCTGCTTTAAAAATTGTCAGGTTATGATTCACATAACTCCCAATCTGCCAGCTCCTATAAGGTCCTATACTACTTGTCCTGGGGCTAGTAGTATGGGCATACTTACTCTTATGGGCTGAACTGCGTCTCCCAAAGCTCCAGCACCCTAGAATGTGACTTTAATAGGATCACCTATTACAGAGGTGGTCAGAGTAAGATGAGGTCCTTAGGGTGGGCCCTAATCTAGTATAACTGGTGTCTTTATAAAAAGGGGAACTTTGAACACAGAGACAAACTCTCACAGAAGGAAGACAAGGAGCAGAGAGACACAGGGAGAAGACAGCCATTTAAAAGCTAACCAGAGAGACATGGAGCAATTTTCCCTCACAGACCGCAGAAGGAACTAACCCTGCTGACACCTTGATCTGGGACTTCTAGGGTTTCCCTGGTGGCTCAGATGGTAAAGAATCTGCCTACAATGTGGGAGACCCAGATTCAGTCCTTAGGTCGGGAAGATCCCTGGAGAAGGGAATGGCAACCCACTCCAGCATTCTTGCCTGAGAATTTCATGGACAGAGGAGCCTGGAGAGCTACAGTCCTTAGGACCACAAAGAGTTGGACACGACTGAGCGACTGACACTTTTTAGTTTCAGCCTCCAAAACTGTGAGAGAATAAGTTTCTGTTGCTTAAGCCACCAAGTATATGGGACTTGATTATAGCAGCCCTAGGAAACTCACATGTCTGGCAGTGGACTTCCTGCTGAGCGCCAGAGCTGTGGCTGTCTTGGGAGGTGGGTGCCTCTCCCTCTGACACGAAAGACCAAAACTGCATTGCCTTGCAATGCAACAACTGCACTTGCAGTTTTTAGCTGCTCTTTGAGTTTTTGTTCAGTTATTTTCTTTTCTCTTCCAAGGATTCTGACACAAGCCCATGCCTGGGGCACTGGGCCAGAAACCCTCCCCTCTTCTACCACCACAAAGGACAATCCGGACTTCATAACTGAGTCAGGCTTCTCCTGCCTGGCTCCCTCTTCCCTGACAATGAGTAAACCCTCTCCCGTTCCTATCTTCAGTTAATCAATCCTCCAGTCGAATCAATCCTACTTCTTAAATGGCTTTTGAATCTGGCACCACCATCGCCCAAGCCACCATCATCTCTTGCCTGGACAGCCACACTAGCACCCTCACTGGACTTTTCACCCGCAGACCTATACTCCCTCACCCTCCCACAACATTCTGTTGCAATGACCTATTTGGTGTCTCTCCTACCAGTAAGATCTGGGAGGAGAGGGACTGTGTCAGTTTTTGATCGTGGATCCCTACTACTGGGCACATAATAGATGCTTGACAAATGGCTGGTGAAGGAAGGAAGGAAAGGGGGGAGGTGGAAGTGATATGTAGGTTTTATTCCCTTTCATAAACTAGCTCCCCTGATACGTCAGTTGTTAAAGAATCCACCTGCAATGCAGGAGACCCTGGTTCGATTCCTGGGTTGGGAAGAGCCACTGGAGAAGGGATAGGCTACCCACTCCAGTACTCTGACCTATAGAATTCCATGGACTGCATAGTCAATGGGGTCGCAAAGAATCAGACATGACTGAGTGACTTTCATTTCATTTCACTTCATAAACTAAAGGCCATGGTTCTTCCTTGCTCTTAGTTGAGCACATCCTTGCACTGAGAAAAGCAATCAAGTCAATACAAGCAGAGATATCCAAATAATGCCAAATGGTGTGTGATTTTCAAATTATATGACACAACTTTCTATACACAAAATCCATCTAGATCTGAGCTGGTCTCCAGAAAAGAGGCACTTTGAGCCCTGTGTCTAGCTGCTCTCCTCCCTGGATCATCCAGCATGTCAGAATCACATCACATGCTGTCACCTCTCTTCATTTGCCTGAAATTCGAAAGTCCTCTTTACACTTTTGTTCCTCCCATTAACACACTAAGGCTTAGTGTTCATAACAGCTTGGAACAAGTGGTTTATGCCTTCTATTTCTCCATCCTGCAAATGGGTATGAGCAACTTTTATCCCTCCTTTTTAAAAAGAAATCATAAATTACACATAATAAAATTCTTTATGTTAACAATTTTTTGAGTACATAGTTCAGTAGTGTTCCATGTATTCACACTGTTGTGCAACCAATCTCCAGATTCACCTATTTTTTCAACAAACATTAAATAACTAGAACTATGTAAAGGAATGTAAAAGTTCCTAAATATACCTCCTAAAATACCCACTAAATGTTGAATAAAGATTAAGCAAAAGGGAGGGGATATATGTATATCTATGGCTGATTCATGTTGAGATTTGACAGAAAACAACCAAGTTCTATAAAGCAATTATCCTTCAATTAAAAAATTAATTAACTTAAAAAAAGATTAAGCATCCATTTACAACCTTGTTTTTAAAGATAGTATAATTTGGTGCTTCAGGATTCAAAACAGAGTTTATTTCCTAGAAAGATTAAAAATGAATCTTGGATTAAAGGGTTAACTTTTTTGTCTTAAGAATGTCCGTTCCTAAGGGCAGATCAAGCAATTCCATGTAATTTTTTTCCTCCCTGATTTTTGCAAGTGCTTCTGAGGCCCATGAAAAAAAGAATTGTGCTTCTTTGCCAGTGCTCTATCCATCCAATGGAGAGACATCACCGTTCTGTTTTTGTTTTTTTTTTTAACGTCTTGAATGGTTTGGAGATTAGCATGGGTATTTAGCAAAAAGTACAATTTCAAATTACATGCTGCTTCGTGGTGCCAAAACACTGCACCATCATCTTTGATGACGTCTACCAACACAGCACTGAGAATGGTGGTTGTTAGTCATCTTGCCTTGCAAAGCTGGAAGATGAAATTGTAAACAATGTGTGCTTAGACAGGCCTTATTAGAAGAGTGTCTTAAAGATAATTTCAATTTTTTTAATCTAGCAATATCTTTTAATCACCAAGGCGTGTGTGCTTGCTAAGTTGTTTCAGTGGTGTCCAACTCTTTGTGACCCTATAGACTGTAGCTCTCCAGGCTCCTCTGTTCATGGGATTCTCCAAACAAGAATATTGGAGTGGGTTGCCATGCCCTCCTACAGAGGATATTCCTGACCCACGGGTCAAACCTGCATCTCTTAAGTCTCCTGCAGGTGGGTTCTGTACCCCTAGCAACATCTGGAAAACCCTTAATCACCAATTGTGTTTCTAAATCAATGTGACAAATAGATACTTGCTCAAAAGGAGGAATAATTATCCATGGGCATCCTAAAAAAAATAATCACATTTACAAGTATATATGTTAGTAACATTCTGGTTTTCATTGGCTGAGGTTCTTGTTTATATATGTTTAACCACATATTTGTGTAGATATTAAGATTGCTTTAACGTTAGTATAAGGCTTGGAAAAGGAACCAAAGTGACCCCTCCCTGGCACTGGTAACAGGTTGTGCTATTAATCCCAGCTTGTATCTCCCCGATTGAAGAAACAGAGGTGTAGACAAAGACTACAGATGACTAAGTCCAACTCTAGTCATTACTAGGAGAAAACAAAAACCAATTACTCCAAAGAATATGGCTTCAGGTCAAGTATGAAGACAGAACACTGGTAAAATAAGAGTTAAAATGTTTTATGAAAGACAATTTAGGGGCTAGGACTAGAGTTTGTCTTGCTCAACAAATGAATACCTAAAACAATGCACATCTTTAATCTCCACAAAGTCCTCTGACAGTCAATCACAAAGGAGCCTGAAGAAAGTTTCCCTAGATATCACCAAAAACACAGGTTTGCAACAGATGTCTCCATGCAACTTTCAGAACAGATTCCACGTTAAGAGGCTGATAAACCCATATGTATTTGTTCATCAATCCAGGTCTGTACATGCAGCCTGAAGCTGGGAAGTAAGTTACTAGCAGAGAAATCATGGATGTGCAAATAATGCATGAAAAAGTATCAGAAAAACAATATTTATAAATTCAAAGACAAATCCAATAATATACACACTTGGGAACTCCCCACCTGGAAGCCATCCAGATGAGTGCTTATATTTAGGCACTAATTGATGTGTAAATAATGCATGGAAAAGTATCAGAAAAAAACATTATTTGTAAATTCAAAGGCGAATGCAATAATATACATAATTGGGAACTCCCCTCCTGGAAGCCATCCGGAATGCTTATATCTAGGCACTAATAAACATGAGCTTTTTGCTCACACTGACCACCCTCCTAATTAAGGAACACAGTGTCAGTCTCTCAGTTTCCCCACCTATACAATAAGAAATTGTGCTGTGTGTTAATGAGTGGAGGTTAAAATTCTGAATGATATTACAGATAACACAAATGTTATGACCATGAAATGCAGAGAAAGGTATAGTTTTGAACCTAAAACCGGTTTAAAGTCACGTTTTGAAAGAACACGGCCAGAGAAACATGTGCTTGGAACCAAATTGCTATGCAGGGGATAAGAAGAGAGGTTCAGGGTGAAATGACTCATGAATGTGGGAATGCAGGGGCTCTAAGCAACATGGAGTCACAAGGGACCGTCCCTGAGGTCTCTCCTCCCCTCCGCAAACAATGCAGTGTGTTGACTTCAAAAGAAGATGGGCGAAGAGTTTGGAAATTATTATTTTTTATTTTGGGAGATTCTTCACATCATTTACCAAAAGTACAGGCTGGTATATTGTTCAAAAAAATCATTAAAGGAAAACATTCTGATGTGTACTAAGAAATAATGATTTTTCTAATACTTAGAGGATGACAAATAGAATGAACACTTTAAATCTAGGGATTTGTAACTAACACTTTGACATGAGCAGAGAGCAAGTTTGGTCTGACACGAAGCTTTTTAAAAGTTCAGAGGGCAGAAACACAAGGGCATCCAGATGTCTCAAACAGTCAGAGCATCTCTTCAAAACCAGCTAAAGGCCGGGAGCATCTGGGGCAAAAAGCAAACTAGCAAAATACCTGAAATGTGGTGATCGTGACCTTTTCCAAAATGGAAGCTTTCTGCGAGTCTGCATGCAAACCAAATACTACCTTAAGATTTCTCTGGAAGCAAACCACGTAAAACAATCCACATCAAAACTTACACAAAAAGGAGTTCATCTGTGGTTCAAAGAATTATCTTCTAAAATCTTCATGTTTTAATTTGTATTAATGACATCTTCTTAAACATGTTTTGCAGCAGGCAGCAGCACACCAATAAAAACCACTCGCTGCCCTTTGAACTCTGAATGCTCCACTGCAGTCTCTTTCCTTAAATAGAATCGTGGAATATTAGAGTAGAGGATTCCTCAGCGATCAGTTAGAATTGCAGTTCTCAACACTGGCTAAACTTTACAAGCATTTCTTCAAAAATATAAAGGCCCAGGTCCCCACCCCAAACGAATTAAATCAGAATGGAGGGGACAGGGTAAGTATTAGTATTTTTTAAAAAATAAACTCCACAGGTGGGTTTATAGGGCTACCAGGATTAGAACCATTGATATAGCCTATAGATTTACATTGCCCAATAATACCATAGTCACTGATACGTGAAATGTTGACTTGTGAGCACTTGAAATCTGATTAATCCAAATTGAAATGTGGGATAATTATAAACACATACAGGATTTCAAAGATCTACTACCTTCCCAAATCACAAAGAACCTCTTCAACATTTTAATATTGATTGCATACTGATATTTCAGATACACTGGGTTAAATAAAATTAGCAAAATTAACATCACCTTTTAAAAAATATTTTTAATGTGGCTATAGGAACACTTAAAGTTACATATGCGGCTTGCCTTTGTGGTTCCTGCCATTGCACTGTGCTGGTCAAGACCAACACTCTAATTATAAAAGAAGAAACTGAGGCAGAGGGCATAATGAGTTCAAGGCAGCACTTTGGAGTTTTAAACTCTTCTGGCCTCGGGCTTGTCCCGTTGCTTTAAAGCTCACTGTTGCAGAGCTAGGAATGGCAGAGCCCAGGAAGCCACCACCGGGATTTCAAACCTTTCTTTCTTTTATCTTGCTGGTTGTTTCCTCTAAGATTTGATATGGAAATCTATTTCCCTTATGAAAAAATGTCTCCTCTCTGCTATGCACACACTTGTGATTTGTTATTGTAGGGTTACTCATGAAAGCCCAGTCACAAGAATGGATGTTAAAAATAAATCTAGAAAAACATTACCATAAGGGAAATGCAGAAAATAAATGAAGAAGACTATTAAGGCTTTTAAGAAGTAGATGGCCAAGTTCTATCTCATGAATGTTTTACCCTGTCGCAGTTTAATAAATAATCCTGGAGACCCTCAGCATTCCAAAGTTCATCCTCAGCACAGCATCCCAGTCTCCACTTAGAATTTAGAAGCCTGAGCCTGTAATATTTTCTTTCCTCCCAAAGGCAATGTTTTTCTGGACTCTGTTGTCACTCAGTAAGGCAAATCAGGCTCTTCCTAATGGCACACCTCATCACACCTAGGTACCTTTCTAGAAGTGGACTTTATCCTCAAACCCTTCTATCTCTGCTGCATGGATTAGTACTTGGTCATTCCGAAGTCAAATAGCATCACAGTTGACTTAAAGAAGAAAATCTTGTTTTGATAACATAAAGTGGTCCCACCAGATCTGGCAAATGGAGATAAAATGTATTTCTTCTAATAATCAGCTAATTCAAACAAAAACAGAGATGTTTTTTGTTCCATGTGGTTTTTCCCCCCTTGGGAAGCTAGCAGAGAGAGAATTGCATAAAACTAGCTGAAATGTGTTTTATTTGAGAAATCGTGCAACACAGGGGCTCCTCAGTGTAATCAAAGAATAAAAGAGACCTGAATTCTGATATACAGTGTTCATGCAAAGAGCTGGAAAGGAAAACTATGGGTCAAGCCAAACAACACATACAGTAGATGCATTCAAGATTTCTGTTGAGATATTCTTGTGCTCCATCCTAAATACAGCAAAACCAAAACATCATCTTAAATCAAATGTTTGGTGCTCTGGAGCCCCCTATGTTGCATGCATGATTTCTATTAGCTGTGATCAGTCAACTTTTGCCAGTCAAACCTCAAAGGCCATACTTCCAGGTCCAACTCACTCCTTGTGTGGTAATATTCACCTATAAACAATCTCAAATACACCAGCCTGTAAAGATGACATATTACAGACAGATCTTAGGCAAAATTGTATCTGCTAGAGTGAAAATAGGACTCATTACTCTATTCAACAAAAAGAAAGACAAAGGTATTTTAACTTTAAGAATTTTTTTTTGATTCTTTCCTTGGATATGAAAAAGAAAGGACAGGAAATTTATGAAAGGAAAAAGACAAGAAAGTAAAGAAAGCTACTGCCTTTACTGAGATGATCCTATAAACCGTTTTTAGTTATGCCTTGTTTTTAGTCTCCAGTGAAGTCTGGATGATGTAGTTTTACAGGGCATGTCTAATTACAATGGTGAAGATGAGTGGCCTTCAACTAAGGAAACCAAGATCAGAAAAATTAACATTGCATATATATAAGAATAACCAGAATAAAAACTACAGTTGATATGGTCAAGATATTCATTCAAAAGATCTGATAAAAATTTGAAAGGTTAGTGATCAAAAGGCTTGAAAAGAGCAAAGCATTCCAAGCTATGGGTTATGCTTCCTTCAGGATAAGGGCATTTATGGCAGCCTGACACATGGAAAGACTGCTTCTAGGCTGGGTTCGGCATTCTCCAACTCTGGGCCTTAGATGAGCCAGGAGAACCACCAGGCCGGAGGTTGTCCTCTGCAAAGTGAGGAAGTTGGTCCATCAGTGAGAAGACACCCCCTGCCCCAACTCCAGATCTGCCAAATGCTATCACAAAAGCCTTTCTCATGTCTGAACCCCTAAGCCAAAAGGAACTTCTCACTAAGACTAGGTGTGTGTGCTTAGTTGCTCAGTTGTGTCTGATTCTTTGTGACCCCATGGCCTGTAGCCTGCCAGACTCCTCTGTCCATGGGGATTCTCCAGGCAAGAATACTGGAGTGGGAAGCCAAATGCCACCATGGCAGTTTTCAATCCTTGTTAATTTTAGGGTAGAGATTACAAATGTGAACCTTGAGGAAGTAGAAAGAAGCAGCTAAGATATGTATTTTCAAAGTGTTAAAGTTAATTCTCTTCTTTCTCAGAAAACCTAAATGGGCAACAAAGCTTGGAGGTAAGAAATATGGAAATGTCACTGTAATATATTATACATTCAGAAATTTATCCTAAACTTTTAAAATTTTATTTTGAAGGTCCCAGAGTCTCAATAAGAGTTTCAAAATTTTTACTTTTGTTTCTATAATAGTATCATCAGTATTACCTGGAAACTTGTAAAAGCCTTCTCTCTTTTCTCTTTTCTTACATAAAATCCATGATTTGCGATTCCCAACAATAGAATGCTAATGGATCCTCAAAAAGCACTAATTGTCTATTTTTTCCTAATTATAAAATGTAAGAACCCTTTATTGAAAACATTAAACATGATGTCATTTTTAAAGTGCTAGAGTTTCTATTTAAAGCGATGCCATAAAGTAGATAGCTTATATAGTTTACAAATAGCAAGAAAAAAGGGTTCTTTAAGTCTGCTTAGCATATCTGAAAGTGCTTCTTTCTCACATTTAAATATATGGGGCCATTACCCCCCTCTCCAAGTTTATTACCTTATCTCAACTGTATAATTTTCTTAAATAGGATTCAGAGAAATAGTCCTAGATTTAAATTTTTAAACACTAATTTATAAAAGCATGGGTTGATTCCCATAATACAGCTGGTAGTCAAACTGGACAAGATAATGAATTGACTGAGATCATTGTTCCATCTTCATCCAAGAAAGCTGCCTCTAAAAAAAGATCTTAAATTGCTGTGGAAATCCAATTTGTAAGAAGCAAAAGAAGCATATAGATGGGAAACACCAGCCATGATCACATTAATTTTGTGGCTAACAGCACTGCTTTGAAGTGAAGAAAAAGAAGGGGAAAAAAAGATGACAAAAATAATAAGTCTACTCAAATCCTCAATTTATTCTAATAGCATAACCAGAAGAAAACCAACTACAGACACAAAGTTCACATCTTGGTGATCCAGCAAACATCACACCTCCCCAAAACAATTTTCAGTTTAATAAAAAGTAAAGGAAATACTATAGGACGGTGATGCATCATTGCCAAAAAAGCAAATTATAGTAAGAAATCAGGAGACCAGGAACCTGACATTAGTATGAACAGCCATGGAAAGTTCACAATTAATGGGTTTTGAAACCATAGGTGTGGGAAACTGACAAATAACTGTAACCAAAATATTCAACTTACTGTAACTGAAAAGCTATACAAGAAAAATCTAACTAGGTACCATTCACTGAACCTCTTGTTCAAATAAAAGCTGAGACACCAGAAAGATATAAAAATAAAAGCACTGTTTCTATTTTTTTCTGGGAATGTCCTAATTAACTATCTGTTCATATATAAACTATATAAGGTCACAACTGACTTTTCATTGACAGGCAATATGGGGGGTATCAGCCATTTATATTCAAAACCAGTTGGCTTCAAGATATGATCAACTGAGTAAACATGTTTAGTCTGAGTAAAGTTGAAAAATAAAAATCACTATGAATCAGACAGGATTTAAATATAACATTTATATTACATGCTACAAGCAAAGGAAAATGAGAAAACTTATAGGGAAACACAATAAAGAAAAGAGTTCTTTAATTGCTTTCTTTTTAAATTTTATAACTAAACTAATAGCTGATATTCCATCAATAGCATCCTTCTTCAGGAAATACTCACCTAGGATGGTTTTTTGTTTTATTTTTAATTTTTAGGTTTCTTTTTTAATTAAAACTTAAGTAGCTACTGAAGTGATTCATGAAAGCTTGGGGGAAAAGAGAATTCTTACCTGGCATATCATTTCACATGTTTCGTAGCTCCCCTACTGCAGTTCCCATGCTCAAGAACAGTATTTACCCAGGAAATAATGGTCTTATTCACACACACAAACACACACAAAACCTTCCAATCAAATGTTATCAAGTCTCAGGAAACTACAACAGCAACATTAAAAGTCAGTGTAAAATAAGAATTCCACTTATGAATCTCATCTATGAAAATACAAGATGGTTCTCCTGGAACCAACTACAAAGTTCCCTTTCTGCTTAATAAGCGTAATAAACATCATCTTACCATTATCTGTAGAATAAAATCAACAACGTGTTGCTTCCTGCAGCCACCAAATCAAGTTGTTCCTTCCTTTCTTTCTAGTAAATTCTTTTTCACCAGCAAGATGAGGAAGAAAATAAACCTTTAAGTATTTGCCTCAGTATTCAGACCACAACACTGAGAAACCAGCTCTTAGTAAAAGAAAAAAAAAAAAAAGAACAGGTCTGGTATTTTACAATCACTTCTGCAATCCACAGGTACCTCCTGGACTCCCGTACCTCCTCTCCTTTCTGGTTCTAAGTTTCTTTCAGTAATGAGACTAATTTTTCCAGTAGCCTTGAACTCCCCAGATTTAACTGACATGGAAAATGTGACTAAAAACTTGTAGAACTGTCTAGCCTCCAACCTTACACAGAATCAACTTTGTTGTAAGTGTTGAAGAACACCTCGCAAGCAGCTACTTGCTCCTTTAGACTCCTGCACGACACAGCACAGAACACCAAATAACACTGCGCCATCTAGTTAGCAAGCTGCATTCTCCATTCTAAAAGGGGGGACACCTTCAAACTCTGGGACTTAAGGACTTGTCAGGGTTCAGCTGCTCTAAAGGTCCAATTGTTTATTTAAATAAAAAAAAATATCGCTACTGAGATAATCCACATCTAGTGGATATGGGAAAATTTAGGTTATAATGGCACTACAAACTTTTACATCTAACTTTGATTTACAAGATAAAAGCAAGTTTTAAATTAAAAGGGCTTTCTGTTAATAGAGCTTATTATTCTGAAGACGGGGAATGATTTTCTTCGAAAGTTGTCCCTGGGTGCATGCCTATTATCTGTGCTTTTCCCCTTCCACTAATGAGCATTTATCTAAAGAGCCTGTTAATCCTCTGATGTGTGCTTCTGGTCAGAGGTAACAGTTTGAATAAAACCACTAATCACTGATCACTAAATCACTGATCATTAATCACACTCTCCAGTGCTGGTGACCCGGGCCATTTTCCCCTTTAGGTCTATGTATGCATCACAAACGAGAAGTTTTAACATTTCAGATGCACATGTATTGTGTGGGGGGTCATACTATTTCATCTCTAGATGTGAATAAATAATAAATACTGCCACAAACTTGGGGAATGATGTCAATTAGACCCCAGACATGAGTTTCACAAATGCCTACTCTACAGCATGGCTTTCACTCTGAAGAAAGTAGATCTGATTATAACAAAACATGTGTTCTTCAAGAAATTCCCACATACTCAATATAAATTTTCCTTTATTTAGCTTTCACCAGCTTCAAATCAGAGAGCACTCAGCTCTTCTGCACCCCCTCTATTCAAAAGGCTGTTAAGAAATCTTTTATTTAATTTCTGCTACACACTGCAGCCCCGCCCCACCCCCCACCCGGAGTTCTTTTTACTTTTATCCCTTAAACATGTCATATACAGTATTTTTAATCAGCTGCCAGATATGGGGATTCTGACTCAATTCAATGACTTATGTATTTAACTTTCTATTTAAATACATAAAGTTAATGTTAGGAGAAAAAAAGTAACACACGCACCACTTTATTGGAAGATATTTTGAGTTCAACGACTTACATTCCCTCACTTTGGAAATGAAATGTTTAATCTCAAGCCTCCCAGCTAAATTTGATTTAGTCAGCATCCTCAGCTATCCCTCTTCGGATAACCAGTCTGTCTGAGGAAGGCGCTGTGTAAAATTAAGTACTTTGCTTGCATTTAGTGTGTTGTTTTCCTAAGTCACCACAGGGACACGGTACTATCATCGTGTCTCTGAACATTTCCCGAGACGCCTTTTCTATCAGAGTTGAGAAGTTTGCCCTGGAGAAGAGAGTTCACTGGTGCCTTTCTTAAATAATAGAAAAGAGCAGATTGTGTGTGCGTCGATCAGGTACTGCGCTCCCTCAGCCACCAGAAGCTCTTACCCACACTCCAGGGACTGTGATCGCCCCAGGGAAAGCAGTCAAAGGCGGAGGCGGGGCCAGAGTGATAACGGTGTGGGCGGTATGCTGGTGGAGAAGGAGGGATCCGGGAGGAGAGGGCAATAATGACGCCCAGGGAATCGGCGATTGTGCGAGTCTGTTGGGGATGGAAAGCCTCTCCTTGTCAGCACTTCTAAGGCCCCCAACCCTTGAGTATCTGAAGCTGTTAATCAAACACTTATTGGCTTGCAGAATGACGTAATGGACCTGTATCCAGCCTTTATTCCTTGACACATGTCAGAGAAGGAGGGAAAAATAAAAATCAAACACTCTGTAGACTCTGACAACGAAATATACAAGTAGCCCACTTCAGTTCCCGGCCTTGAACAAGCCTCAAGTGGGGCGGCACTTGTTCAGGGAAAGTTGGGGTGGACAAAATCTTTACTAGATACTCACCCCCCACCCCCGAAATAAATCTATGGCAAAGGAAAAGCTGGATGCAGCCGCCGGGAGAAAAACATCTCCTTGGTTCTTTCGTGAGTCTTGCCCCTCTAAGAACGTCGCGAAAAGTTTTGAGCTATTCCGTGGAGAATCTGGTGGAGAAGAAGGCTCCGCCGCTGTGTCCTGAGAACTGCAGCCCAGCCGGGTCGAAGGCGGGAGCTGTCATTTGGGGCAGCGGCGGGGAAGAGGTAATGATGCCAGCGAGAATCGGACGGAGGCAAGAGGCGGCTGGCTGCAAGAGTGAAGACGAGGAGAGCCTAGCCACTGTCGAGCCTTCCACGCCTGCAGTGAAAGCCAAGTGCCCTCCTAGGGCGATGCCCCCTCATTCTCTGGCGCGCGCGCCCACCACCTGCGGCGGGCAGCCCTGCAAGAGGTGGCAGCAGCAGGATTGGGGCCCGGGAGGGAGCTAGCCCCCAGTGCGCCCGACCGTCCGCCCCCTAGGTGACCCGGCGTCCTCGCCGCGCCCGCTGGAAGTTTGCAAACTTTCTCCGGGGGTTCCGCCGCATCACCGGGAAGTTGGGGACGCGGGGGGAGGTTCCTGTCTCGCCGTCTCCGCTGCTGCCGCCTCTGCCGCCTCTTGACCGCACTTCTGGAGGGTTCCGCACCTTGCCAGGTCTCTGGAGGCAAACACACACCCCCGATTCATAACTGTTCCCCGTGTCAGGGAAACACACGCGCGCTCCTACACACGCACGCACGCACGCCGGGGCGGACACGGCGCTAGCTCCACGTTAGCATCCCTCCAGTCGCACAGTGCGGCGGCCACCAAGACGCGCTCCGGGACGGACACGGCGTGGGGTCTTTAGGGTAGCCTCAGCACACGGCCGATTCCACAGTCCACCAGTATTTGGGGCCTGACTTCCCTCTGGTCCGTCAAAGTGTTTACAAACACAGATCATCCTCTAAAAAGAAAATGCATCGCATCTTCCCTACTCCTTGCCCTGTGACCTGCCCACTGGACCAAGTAACCTCGCGGTTGCTGCCGAGAACCAACCCCTGCAAACAAGTACGCTCCCGAGACGGCTCCCGCGGCAAGTGCAACAAAAGTGACTAAATGCAAAAGCCCCAGAAGTGGCCTAGCCGTATTTTTAGGAACTTACCAAACAAGTGTGGAGAAAGCAAGAGCGGAGCCCGGGTGAAGGGACCACGTTGGACTGAGCAAAGATTACAATACATTCTATTTAGAGTGCATTACATCACCCCCCCGGTGACGTCACGTGGGATTCCTGAACTTCTAAATCATTGCGGTCCGTGGGGGAGGGAGGGAGGGAGGGGCGGGGCCGTCGCGCCGAGTGGGCGGGCTCCGCCCCGGCCCCGCCCCGCCCCCGCCCCACGAGCGGACCCTGGAGCACCCGCGGGGACTCGGCGGCGGCAGCGGCGACCGCGCAAGCAACAGCTTGCAGAGCCCAGCGCCGTGTGACACTGCTTCCTGACATTAGTGGTGTGAGTCAGCTTGGAAACAATCCTCATGGTTTCATACAGGACCACGGAGGAGGCAGGGATACGGGCTCTCCCGTGAGTAGGGCCTGGTAGCATTTAAAAGGTGTGGGGATGGGGCGAGGTGGGGAGGGGTTTCGAAGAGTGCAGGGAAGAGACTTTCTCCGAACAGAAATGCGGGGCGCTCCCCCTTCCCCCACCAGCAGATGTCCAGCTCCGTTTTGCTGCGACAGTCGTGACCTCATTACAGTGTTCCCTGCATCCTGGCTTCTCAGAGCACTCACTGGACACCCCTTTTCACCTCCCGCCCCCGCCCCTCTCCAGCTCACTTCCAAGGGAATAACTTCTTTATTGTGCACACTCCTGTGGAATACACTGCCCCCACCCTTTTCAAGACCCCTGCTTCTCGCGTCTGAGAGCTGGAAAAAAAGAGTTGCTCCTGGAAGGGAAAGGTGAATCGCGGCTAGAGCCAAGTGATGAGCCTGATTTAGACTCAGCGTCAGAGCCGGAAGGGCCATTGGCGATCACTTCCAGAGCCTTGTCTGTAACTCGCCCAAGCTCCCCGACTGACAAGTGGCAGAGCAGGAGCCAAGGTAGGGAAAGAGCCCCTGGTCTGCAGTGTCTTCCCCACAGCTCCGTGAGAGAAGGAGCCTGGAGCTTTCAGCATCAGCCGAAACACCACTTTCACCATCACTATCCTCGGCTTGACTTCCATTCGGATGTTCTCTCAGTGAGCCGGACTCAAAGGGAAAGCATAGAGTAATTTCCAGCGGATCCTAGCCATCCCAGACCACCACGGTCATCCGTGCAGCAGCTCACATTGTACAAAGCCTTCACACTCATGTGGAACTCCCTTGATTCTCACAACAACCAGCACAAGGAGTGCAGGCTTTATTATTATCCCCATTTTACAGATGAGCTAAGGCAGACTCCAGAAGGTTAAAGAGCTGGCCTGAAGCTGCTTGAGTAAGTGGTGACACTGGCATTACCCTAAGCCCTGTTTTCAAACCTCAGATCCCAACTGGGCTCTTTTCTAGAACCAAGGCTGTTTTCCCTTTTCAAGGGTTATTGGTGGAGAACCTTTGCTAAGGATTGGAGATTTGCTTAGGAACAATTTAGCCCCCATTAACAATTGAGCTTCCCTGGTGGCTCAGAGGTAAAGAGTCTGCCTGCAATAATGGGAGACCCAGGTTTGATCCCTGGGTTGGGAAGTTCTCCTGGAGAAGGAAATGGCAACCCACCCCAGTATTCTTGCCTGGAAAATCCCATGAATGAAAGAGTGTGGAGAGCTATAGTCCATGGGGTCGCAGAGTTGGACATGACTGAGTAACTAACACACATAACAACAAACAATCATTCCTGACATTTATATAACATCTGACATTTATATAGCACCTCTCATCCCAGTGTATCATAACCATGACTGTGCAGTTTGCCAGAGAATCATGACTGGACTGGCTAGAAATTGTAATGCTTTGCCTGGATTGTCACACACTTCTGAACTGGTTTTGATACACTAAATGGAAGAGCTTTGTGTTTCCTTTCTCACTTTAAGTGTTTAACTCTCTTCCTTTTAGTGTTTCTTGAGACCACAGGGACTGCTGACTTTCTCACAGCCTTATTCAGAACTCATCACTGAGTTTCCTATTTGCTGTCTTCCACATGTGGCCCTAAAACAATTGCAAAAGAAGGGCTCCAGTCCTAACTTGAATCTTAACCAATAAAACTTTAAATATGACAGCTCGATTACTTGGATTGACAGAAGGAAGTAACAGCCACCTTGCCCACATTCCCACTCAACTATCAGGACATCCTTTACCAGTAAAGCAGGTATCTGCCTCCTCTCTCAAAAGAAAAAGCGTGAGCCAGATCAGGAGCAAATTTGAGGCAGGAAAGGGATGCAGCTTGACAAAGCAGTACTAAATCTGAGATCTCATCTTTTTTCCCAGCTAATAGGTGTGGATAAAGGGTACATAATGGAGAACTGAATAAGCAAAGCTGAGGTGATAACCAAAATATTTAAAAACCTGTAAGTAATTAATCATCATCTAAATTTAAAACGTTTACTTCTCAGTATTCTCTAACCAGAAGCATATATGTGAGTTTTAAGCAGGTATTTTATCAGTTTCCAATACTATTCAAATCAGTTGTCAGTCTTTAAAAATTGTTGCTGATCTTTTGTTTATATGCTGTTACCAGGTAAACAATGCCTCCCTCCCTCCAAGCCATGGTTGACATAGGAATACATGTGGAACTTTTCCAGTGCTTTCTCCAATAACTTAATAATCATTAGGTTAATTGGAATTTCAACGGGCAGATAATTTCTCCACATCAGCAATATTGTTCATGGTGCTGACTCATACTCTGCTTCTGCTTCTGCTTCTGCAATGAATATTGCAATTTCATTGACAATATTTCTAAGCCATTGTATTACAGTTTTCTATATATTATAGATCTCTGTGATCTCTGTGTCACATACACACACAATTATTTTTGACGTAAACTGAAGAAGAGAGGTAATGTTTGTAAGCGTGGACTCTAATGTCAGGCTGGCAGGGTTCAGATTGTGGCTCTGCTACTTGAACTTTAATCTTTGGGTCTTAGTTTCCTCATCCATGTAATGGGACTGGTGGTGGTAATTATAGCAACTCAAATGAGTTAAGAATTGTGTTTGGCACAGGACAAATACTATATAAATAATCGCCATCATTTTTATCAGTGAAAATAATGCCACTAATGCCATGACAGGAAGAAGGTTAAAGAGCTGGCCTGAAGCTGCTTGAGTAAGTGGTGACACTGGCATTACCCTAAGCCCTGTTTTCAAACCTCAGATCCCAACTGGGCTCTTTTCTAGAACCAAGGCTGTTTTCCCTTTTCACGGGTTATTGGTGGAGAACCTTTGCTAAGGATTGGAGCTTTGCTTAGGAACAAACTTTTTGGTCAAGTTTGCCAAAATCACAATATCAGTGATTTTGGCAAACTTGACCAAACAAATGAAAGGACACCCTGTTTCCCCATACTTTTCCCAGCCCCACACTAACCCCTGCATCCACCGTCTATACCAAGCAAGCTCTCCTGTGTCAAAGCATGCCAACAGAGCCCTTGTATTTATGGACTCAAATTTCTACATGCCTTGTGCTCACCCTGTCTCTTTCAGGATCTCTCAGAGCCATGGAGGCTGCAGTTCCCAGAAGCAGCTGTGCAAGAGAATCTCTAGCGATACCTCCACTGGTGACAGCCATAACCTGTGACAATTGCCTGCTGGGGTGCCTGCACCACCTCCAAGAATGCCACTTCACCCACTAGGACTCTACCCATTATGGCCTGGGAGATATGTGGAGACAAGGACCCTTACACTGGAGTCAAGGTAAATTAGCTGAGGTACTACCCACCCAGGGTCCTCCCCCACAACCTCCAAGGGTAGGGGCACAGGCAGGGCACAGTTCTGCTCATAAGGCACCACATCCCCATACTCATTGACCTATGAAAAGCTGTCTTGGCACCTGTACTGACCAATGAGAATAGATGAGATGCCTGTTAGACCCGAAGTTAACCCTTTAGTTGCTGGATCACAGGGCAGTTCAAGAATGAGGCCTGAGCAGCTGGGTCAGTAGGGGTAGCACAGAGGTCAGAGCAGTGGGTGTTTACTAATCCCTAGGGAAGAATTTTAATATTTTAACAAACTTACAGCCTTACCAGTACTTATGCACTGAATATAAGGCCAGAGTAGAACCATCCCAAGGGTCCTCAGAGGCTAAGAAGCCCTTTTGTGCATGCTTTGGATATTTTTGGATTCAGTCATTTCTCCAACATTCAACAAAGGTCTGCCCAGTACTGGGGAGGAAAAAACAAGTGTCTACTTTTCAGCTGTCTCGTAGACTCCCACAGAAGTTCTCAAACTTAATGGCATAAGCAGCACTTAGGTAACTTGTTAAAGACAGTTTCTTGGGTCAGGCATCCCCAGGGGATTTCTGTTCAAGAATCTGGCATTGGGCCCAGGATTCTGCATTTGTGATTCTGATGCAAGTGTCTGGAGACCCCACTTCGAGTGATTCTTGTCTAGTGAATTCATAGATGGGCAGTTACCTGGGAGGACGCCAAGGATGGAACAGGAAGAGTCTGCAGCCTGCAACACTAAAAAAATTTTTTAATTAAAAAAAAAAAAACCCACAGGCTCTTGCTTAAAATCTATCCTCTAGCTGCTTCCCATAATCCTAGAGAAGGATTCCTCTAGGCCCTTAATACATACACCACTCAGAGGGAGTTTTACCATTTCTTTTTGCATTCAAGGCTTTTCTTAACAGTGTTAACAGTGATAATAAGAAGATTGTGGCTTGCTTTGTGGTTAAACACCTTGCTATGAGACCACTGGGAAGTTTCCATCTCTTTTAAGATGAATTTTCACTCTCTTATTTGAAGGGATAAAGATATTCGAACAAATGGAACTGGAAAATTCATCCAAAGACAGAAACAACCACAGAACCACTGGCTAACACTTACCGAGCATTTACTCTTTGTCAAGGCTTATGCTCAGAGTTTTATGTGTGTTCTTTCAGTTACTCCTCACAATAATCCTATGAGGCTGTTGAACACGTTCTCATTTGCAACGAAGAGATCAAATCTTGGAACAATGAGTAGCTTGCCAAAGATCATGCAGCTGGGTCAAGACCAAGAGAAGTGAGGCTCCCACTTTAGCGCTAGTACAAGTGCCTCCGGGAAGACCCTTGGACCACAGAGCATGCGCCAGAACACAGGCTCTTGGGCTGTCAGGTGTCCACTGTTCCCTCCCATTTCATTTGCATGGAGCACCGCTTATGCACAAAATTCTGGTGGACCTGTGGTGCATGGGAGTCAGTGAGATGCTAAGTAACCAGGAGGGAAGCCTTTTTCCTTTGCTGTAGGTGGAATGGGGATGAAGTGGACACTGTCGGCCCTGAGAGGGCATGCTTTCTTTTCAAACTGGAACTTTCTTGAAACTCAGGAAAAAGGCAAAGGTGTTTTGTGCCATGCTAAGTCACTTCAGTTGTGTCTGACTCTCTGTGACCCTGTGGTAATAGCCCTCTAGGCTCCTCTGTCCATGGGATTCTCTAGGCAAGAACACTGGAGTGGGTTGCCATGCCCTCCTCCAGGGGATCTTCCCAACCCAGGGATCAAACCCTTCTTTCTTACATCTTCTGTACTGGCAGATGGGTTCTTTCTCACTCGGGCCACCTGGGAGGCCCAAAGGCTCTCTAAGACACCCTGAAAGGCTGTCTGAACTTCTGTTAGTCTCTGTGTTGGGCAACTAATCTCTTACACTGAAAATGATGACATAGATGGAAAGGGAAAGGTAGAGCCGCCGTTACGTCTCTTCAGTCTTTCCTTATAAGTTAACAGAAGGCAGAATATTTGTAGAATGTGTGCACTTCAAGAAGTGAAATACAGTTTAGTTCATTTTATGCAGCATTTCCACTGTGCAGGTAAGAACAGAATTCATATACACATAGGAATTGTGTGAATTCAGTGATTCCATATACAAGTGAACATATTTACATTCAAAACTGGCATTGTACAATATAAATATAAATGGTAAAATGAGTGTTAATAATTTACTATTTTAATTTTTTGTTACTTTGAACAACATTAAACAGCAGATTAAAAACACCATGACAAGTGGAGAGACTGACTATGGGAGAGAGGAAACCTTTCTATTATTTATTTATTTATTTAAATTTTCTTTACTTTATTGTGTTGGTTTTGCCATACAATGACATGAAACCGCCATGGGTTTACATATGCTCCCCCTCCAGAACCCCCCTCCCTCTTCCCTCTGATTCCCTCCCCCTGGGTCATCTCGGTGCACCAGCCCCGAGCATCAATCCTGGGCTGGCGATTGATTTCACATATGATAATTAACATGTTTCAATGCCATTCTCCCATATCATCCTACCCTTGCCCTCTTCCACAGAGTCCACGAGTCTGTTCTATACATCTGCGTTCCTTTTGCTGTCTCGCATGCAGGGTTCTCGTTACCATCTTTCTAAATTCCGTAAATATGCGTTAGTATACTGTATTGTTGTTTTTCCTTCTGGCTTACTTCACTCTGGATAATAGGCTCCAGTTCCGTCCACCTGAGTAGAACTGATTCAAATAAATTTTTTTTTAATGCTGAGTAATATTCCATTGTGTATATGTACCACAGCTTTCTTATCCATCTGTCTGTTGATGGGCATCTAGGTTGCTCCCATGTCCTGGCTATTGTAAACAATGCAGTGATGAACATTGGGGTACATGTGTCTCTTTCAATTCTGGTTTCCTCGGTGTGTATGCCCAGCAGTGGGATTGCTGGGTCATATGGCAGGTCTATTTGCAGTTTTTTAAGGAATCTCCACACTGTTTTCCATAGTGGCTGTACTAGTTTGCATTCCCACCAACAGTGTAAGAGGGTTCCCTTTTCTCCACATCCTCTCCAGCATTTATTGCTTGTAGATTTTTGGATGGCAGCCATTCTGACTGGTGTAAAGTGGTACCTCATTGTGGTTTTGATTTGCGTTTCTCTGATAATGAGTGATGTTGAGCATCTTTTCATGTGTTTGTTAGCCATTTTTATGTCTTCTTTGGAGAAATGTCTGTTCTTTGGCCCACTTTTTGATTGGGTCATTTATTTTTCTCGAATGGAGCTGCAGGAGTTGCTTATATATTTTTGAGATTAATTGTTTGTCCGTTGCTTCATTGGCTATTATTTCGATTTAATATCTTTAATGATATTTTTCCCTAGTTTTTTGAACAAGGGGCCCTGCATTTTCAGTTAGGCTGGGTCCAAGAATTATGTAGCCAGCCCTGATGTCTGACTCTTTCCAACCCTGTGGACCATAGCCCACCAGTCTCCTCTTTCCATGGGGATTCTCCAGGCAAGAATATTGGAGTGGTTTGCCATGCCCTCCTCCATGGGATCTTCCCAACCCAGGGATAGAACTCACATCTCTTGTGTCTCCTGCATTGGTAGGTGGATTCTTTACCACTAGCACCACCTGGGAAACCGTGTAACCAGCCCTACCTACAGATAAATGATGGAAGCAATCTGCTGTGCCCCAGACCCATGCTCCCCATGTGCAGAGTAAGAGCAAGCAGATCAGAAGTCTAATAGCCTTCTGTCACTTAGTGTGTGGCCCTGGCTGTTTTTTTGGCCTCTCTAAACTTCAGATCCTTCATCTGTAAAGTGGAGCTAATGTTAGCATCTATCTTCCAGGATATTGCAAGGATTCAATGACAATATACATAAAGTGCATAAACAATGCCTGGCACATAATAATTACTGGAAAAATGTCAGAAACTAATAAGACTTGGTGAAGAATTTCATAAAATGATCCATGTCAAGTGCTTAGCAACTAGCTATGTCATTTAGAATATGTTCAGTAAATGTTCATTACATAAAATTGCAGGTAAGCTCTAATCCTGAAGTTCTATGGATTAGAGTGGAGGAATCAATCCCATTTGTCCTCAAATTAATGGCCTTCAGATAAGACACTTGTATTTGAAGGATAGTTAGATGAACAAGTCTGCTTTGAGTTTGTGGGCAACAGAGCAATTTTACACAGGCTGATATTCTGGTTGAAACCATCACAATTTTCTCCTCCTTAACATACAAATGCCTTCTTAAACCTCCAGTTGTACAATTATTAACTCTTGTGTGGTTTAGATTTTCTGCAATCACTTCTTAAAATCCTAAAAGGTGTAGCTCAAAAGACACCATACTCTTGCACTGGAGGTGGGGGTGTGTATCAGCCTGGTCACTTGGTTCAAGCTTGGACGACATCATTTGGAAGAGTATCAGTTACTCATTGCCTTGACCTATTCCTTTAGGGAATTACTGTATCCCCCATATTATAAAATTTAATGTTTTTTCTTGAACTGGACTGAAAATCAAGTGTTCACTTGTCCCAAAGAGTATCATTAGAGTGTTAACATCCCTATGAAAGTTACACTTATCTTAATGTGTTCCTCTTTTATCTTTTAAAAGAGAGACTTGATTAAATGAAAAACTACTCTTCCTTTTTTCCCCCCTGCGTTGGGATTAAGTGAAAAAGATTGACACCTGTTCTGAATAATGACCCAGAATAACAGTGCTGTGTCAGCACACTGGAAAAATTTTAGTCATTTCCTTAAGATCAATGGTAAGTGGAAAGTAACGGTTTTACAATAATTAGGAGTGTTTTATATGGGGAAGGTTCATTTAGACTAAGACAGTATTGATATCACATAAATTAATATTGAGTGTCACCTCACATGAACTGATATTTCACATACCACCTCTTTTTATATTATCGTTAGCCACATGTTTAACTCATGTACTGCTGACGTGGAAGGTTACTCTCATCTCTTCAGGGGCATTTATTTATAAGTACCTTATTTAAATGATTCTAGAGAATTTCAGTAGCTTTTAAACCTAATTGATCAGCAATTCCTCCTCATTCTTACATGATACAGAATATTTAAAACCTGGAAAGTTATTTTCAACCTCATTTGAATCATGAAAATTGCCCACTGAAGGAGTCAGAAAATATAACACTTCCCCATCCCCCTTCCTCATGCTAGTTTTAAAATATTCTGTCTATAGCTTTCACAACAGTGCCCTAACTTGACATTTAAAGAGAATGCAGTACAAGCAGTACACTGGAACACTGTGCTGTTTAGAAAAACCATCTATTTTCAAGACTGCTATGTCTGTTCAGTGCAATGCTAAAGTCTGAGGGGAAGGAAAGAAGATTATTTGTGAGCACTAACTGTGGTTCAAGTTATCTATTTTATCTCATTGAATCCTGACAACTCTGGGTGGAAGATGTTGTTACTCCCTATTTTGTTGATGGGTGTGTTAAAACTCAGAGAGGCTAAGTAATTTGACCAAGGTCACACAGCAAATAAGTAAGGCAGTTGGGTTTTGAACGTAGTTCTAACTCCAGAATCCCCATTGTCCATTGCATCCTGCTGCAGTGGCTTTTATTTCAAGATGTTCCATCTCTCCTTTCACTCTCTTGCATAACATTATTTTGTTTTGTTAAGCAACCCACCCCCCTCACACACACACACACACACACACACACACACACACACACACATATATATATGCAAAAGGTTGAAAGCTGCTATGTCTCTCAGTGATCACTTTGTGGAAGCTAAATCCTTTCAGAGGCTGAATCCTGTGTTCAGGAAGCAGTAGACCTGTTTGATGAAGAACAAAGGACCCTGGCCTAGCAAGATCCTGGCTATTATGGGTGATCCAAGCATATCCCTTATGGTGTCTCTTTCATTTTTTTTTAAATGGAAATATTTTTATTGTTTCTGCAGGTTAGAAAAGTAATACATGCTTGTAAAAACCTGAAATAACACAAAAGTGTTTAAAATAGAAAGTAAATTTCTCCCTACAATCCCATCTGGAGATAACTACTGTAAAAGTTGGATGAATACACTTCTAGAAATTGTACTATACATGTAAACGTAAATTGCATGAATGTGGTCAAACTACATATTCTGCTCTCAAACTGACTTTTCCTACAATTTAGCTTTAAATTTTACAATTTATTGTGAGATCTGTCCAGGAATATTATAATATGGCATCATCCTTTTTCATGGTTATGTAAGATTTTATTGTTTGGGTTTAGTTAATCCATTCACTATGAATGGATATCTGTATAGTTTCCAATTTGCTGCTATTATAAACAGTGCTACAGTGAATACCTGTTACTCGTGCATACATATTGTGAGTAATTTTCATCAAAATGGTATTGCAGGGCTACAGGTTATGCCTGTTTTAAATGTTGTTACATATTGCTTGATAGCCCTTCAGAATGGTAGCACCGATTAGTGTCCAGCCTACAAGAAGCAAAGGTGCACCCTGTTCCCACATTCTTATCAGCAGGGGCATCTGTTAAGAGTAAAGTCTTACCTGAGATCTCAAACAGATGTTAGTCTGTCTTATAAGCAAAACTGAAATTGGTGGTTTCTACAGAGAATCCAAATGCAAGACATTTTGACAATGGAATTCACAGTCGTAAATCATCAAACAACAGCTAACTTTGATTGTTAGGAATTAGTATAAGTCTTTCCCACACATCTCATTCATTTAAGATAACCCAGCTAGTATCATTTTTATCCTCCTCTTCCATTCTGGAGGAAACTGGATTATATAGAGGTACAGAAACTTGCCTAAATGTCTAACAAGAGGTGAAACTGGGATTCATTTTTTCATTTTTTTGATTGATATATAGTTGATGTGTAATATTAGATGTTTCAGGTATACAAAACAGATTCACAATTTGTGAAGGTTATATTCCATTTATAGTTATTATAAAATATCATCTATTTCCTATGTTGTACTATATATCCTTGTAGCTTCTTTATTTTAAACCTAGTAGTTTGTACCTTTTAATTCCCTGCCTTTGTCTCACCTCTCCCTGCTCAGGTCTCCCAACTAGTAACCATTAGTTTGTTCTCTATATCTGTAAGTCTGTTTCTGTTTTTTTAATATTCACTAGTTTGTTTTATTTTTTTGATTCCACATATAAGTGATAACGTATGGTATTTGTCTGTCTCTGTCTGATGTATTTCACTTAGTATAATACCCTCAAAGTCCACTCATGTCATTGAAAATGGCAAATTTTCATTTTTATGCGTGAGTAATATTCCTCTGTGTGTATGTGTGTAAATATATAATCTTCTTTATCCATCTATCTGCTGATGGACATGTACATTGCTTCCATATCTTGACAAATGTAGACAGTGCTGCTATGAATTTGGGGGTCATGTACCTTTTCAAATTAGTGTTTCTGGTTTTGGAGGTGGATTGAATAAATACTCAAGAGTGGAATTGCTGGATCTTATGGTAGTTCTGTTTTCAGTTCTTCAAGAAATCTTCATTCTGTTTTCCATAGTGGCTGCACCAATTTACATTTCCACTAACAGTGTAGGAGGATTCCCTTTTCTCCACATCCTTGCCAACATTTATTGTGGTAAATATATAGAACATAAAATAAATTACCTTTTTAGTAATTTTTAGGTATACAATTTGATGTCACTAAGTACATTCACACTGTGTAATGATCACCACTGTTTATCTATTTTCAGAATTTTTTCACCATCCTAAATGGAAACTCAATATATACTAGACAATAACTCCTGCTTTCCTCTTCCCCTGGAACTGGAATTTGAACTCATGAAACCTGAGGTTAAAGTCCAAGGCTTATCTACCAGAGTCTAGCTGCTTTAACTGATTCTACCATTTTGAATCAAACCCAGATTTTAGTGTTTTCTTGTTCTAAGTAAGTTTTGTGTGGTAAAGGAATAGCAGACATAGACCCTTTCCAAAATAATGGGAGGCTTTGTGGCAAAGATGGGATTGTGAGGGCATGAGTCAAGCCTTAGCATTGCTGACTTACCATTACTGAACCCACCCTTGGTCATTCTAATTGCTAAACATTGAAGACCAGGGTCTTGTGTGAGGCTGATGAATGAACTTACAAAAAAAAAAAAAGAGGAACCATTTCTACTCTGATTCACTAATCCAAATAAACAAGCGAAAGGGGCAGCTGTGGTAGGTATGGGTCTCCTTGGTGCAGATCCTCAATATCTCACAAACTAGAAGAAGAAGGAGCTGATGGATCCTCCAGAGGCTGGCTCCAACCCAAGAGGTCCAGACAGATGCCGTCCTCATGTCTTTCCCCATCTCGTTATATTGGTTCCACCCTATCCTGAATTTTACTTCTCCAAATAGATCCATCTGGAATACAACATCCATCACTCAGAGTATTGTCAAGGGGAAAATGGGTGCCTTTTTGGAGAAGAATCCCACTCTGTAAATCAACCACCAGGTACTGTTTACCCATTGAGGGATGTCACACATCTACACATATGGGCTTTTTTCCAATCAACATTTTAGATTTTTTTCTATATTTTCAATTTATTACATTACTGTTTAAGAATAAGTTATTTTTAGGAAACCATGTTCTATATATTATTTAACCCTCCAATCCAAGGCAGTCTCCCAAACAGAAAATTCTTCAAATATATATATATCTCCTTGTGGCATTTAAAATATAAGGTAATTTGTCCTCATAAAATAAGACCCAGATTTTTTCCTCCTTTTGTACTCACAGCCCAGTGAAATGAATAAAGGTAAATAATCAAGAATATAAAGAGAGGAGAAGGAAAAAGGAAACAGGTATAGACCAACACAGGGACAAAGCAGAGGAATACAGAAGTTGTGGTTTCATTCTTACAATGTTACCTGGTATTCTTCAGCTTGCCAAAATAAAAAGAATCAATAGCATCCGAGAGTTGCAGTCCTGTTTCAAAAATAAAAAGAAATTGCAGTTAGAATGATTGAACTAAGTAGAACAGAAACAGGAAACCTATAGAAACAAGTATATTTTTTGTACACTAAGACTCTGATCCCATTAGATGCTTAAATGATATCTTCCTGACATCATGCCTATAGAAATAACATGTTACTTTCATATTTATGACATCAAGAAATTTATTATATTACTAGTTTATGAAAAAATATGTTTAGCTTGCCATTTTTAAATGATACTGATATGGATTAGTATATATTATAGGATTAGATACATACGCTATACTATCTAGTTATATATTGTAATATAAACATCCCCAACAGGTGCAAAAATACCACCTAAAGTAAAACAAAAGATAATGTATCTTATGATAAGAAAAACATATCTGCCTTGTATCCGAAAAGAAGAGAATATGTATGTATATTCCCATCATCCTACATTTCTCTTTCTAGGGCTTTATCTAACTCTGGCACAATGCCATGGATCTATAAGCCTTTGTATCTTCTGATTAAAAGAAAATAAGTGTAGAATCATGTTTGCTACAGTCTGCTGCCAAAAGCCCATGTCTATAATCCATCATTAAAATGTGACAGTGTATGCCTACAAAAAAAGAAAAAAAATCTCAGTTGTCATGCTCATTTGCAAATGTTTTAGGGGCTGGAGATTGTTTGGCAATCCTGCTGTTTCTAGGTTATTTGTGGAATAACCAGTTTAATTGAGCTGATGATTGCCTTGTGCCTGTATTGCTCTTCTGACTTAGGTCTTTATTTTCAGCAGTTGGCATCAATTTGTACTACGTGGCAAGGGAATGGCATGCATTCAGCAAGCCCAGATTCCAGAGTTCCAGCCCACCCCTTGTCTGCCCTTGCCAATCTGATTTCTGAGGAATTTGCCTAAAGTTGTTACAGGAAAAAAGAAAAAATGGGAAAGGAACTCCTCGCCCTACTTTGCAGACCATTTCATAGAATATCTCCTTTGGCTTGACATCCTTGGCCCCAGTAAGGAAAAAAGGATTTTATATCTTTATTGAAATGAAGGGTTGTTAAGGATGTTCTCTGTAATTGGAGCACATCCCACTGCGTGTAGTGTACAATGTCGACCAACCTGTTGCAACCTGGAGTGCAAGTCAGATATTTGCTACCCAACAGAGCCAGTTGGGAAAAGAAAAGGGTGGGGGGAACCTGGGTTAACACCAACCTTGTCCTGACATGCACCAGGGCTATAGCATGAAGGAAAATTGAAAACAGAAACATCAGGAAGATCAGTAAGAAGACAGGGCCTCTCCTTCTTCCTTTACTTTGTTCCTAACAAATGTTCATCTTCACCCACTCTAAATCATGTCACTTGACTGAAGACTATATAAAAGGGAAGTTCATACTGCACAGCCAGTGTGGAGAGAAACTGCCCTTGACCACTAATGGAAATGGTTATATCCTGCCTCAGAGTGGGTTTGTTCCCCTGGAGAGGAGGTGAGTACCCACAAGATAGTTGAATCTTGGAATCTGAGATTATGATGAGATCAACAGACATCACTTAAAAGGGATTGTGTTTATCTTCCATGAGAAAAGCCTAATATAGGCCCTTTGCCAAAGAAAATTTAGACAACGTTCCCAGGTACATGGTGAATTTCACCTAAAAGCCTCCAAATAGTTTCCTCTTAACACCCTCTCCCCAGGGAAGTAATTGCGGTCCTTTTACTCTTTTAGAGAAGAGAGAAAATCTCTAGCCTTTCAAAATAGGAAGGCAGAAAACTTTGATGAACATTTCCAAATACATAAAAGTCACTCCAATTCAAAGAAGACATAAAACCAACAAGTATGCTAAAACAAAACAGGAATGGATGATAATTCTTTTATTCTTTTTCTACCTAAATAAAAATGCAAGGGTTAAGAAGATGAATATTCAAAAGGCTTCTTTTCATGATAAAATTTTGAGCAATAATGCTTGATCCATCATGAAGCCAAATCAGACCAGAACACTCAACATACATGGCATATCACTGAATTACAGAAAGAAAGTGAAGTTGCTCAGTTGGGTCCAACTCTGCAACCCCATGGACTGTAGTCTGTCAGACTCCTCTGTCCATGGAATTTTCCAAGCAAGAATACTGGAGTGGGTCGCCATGCCCTCCTCCAGGGGATCTTCCCAACCTGAGGATCAAGCCCAGGTCTCCCACGTTGCAGGCGGATTCTTGACTGTCTGAGCCACCAGGGAAGCCCAAAAGACAATCAAATGCAGGCGAAACTTGGGCTGAATGTTGAAAGACTCTCTCTTAATATGAATTCTTTGAGAAGAAAACAGACTTTGAAAGCATATCTGACTTCACCTTATGTTAAGAACTAATTTACCTGAAATACCTACTCCACTCTTTTCAACTAGTGTTAGCATGATATGGGGGCTTCCCTTGTGGCTCAGTCAGTAAGAAATCTGCCTGCAATGCAGGAGACCCAGGTTTGATCCCAGGGTTGGGAAGATCCCCTGCAGAAGGAAATGGCAACCCACTCCAGTATTCTTGCCTGGAGAATCCCATGGACAGAGGAGCCTGGAGGGCTACAGTCCAGAGTTGCAAAGAGTCAGACACAACTGAAGCCACTGAGCACACACACAGCATGATACATCTTTCCCCGATCTCCTTTTTTTTAATCTATGTCTGTCTTTATATTTAACATACATTTCTTATAGACAACGTAGGGTGAGGTCTTATCTCTTTTATCTGCTCTGACAGTCTCTGTCATTTAATTGGACCATTCACATTTAAAGTGATTATTGATATAGTTGGAATTCTACCTACCATATTTGCAACTATTTTATATTTGTTACTTGCTCTTTGTTTCTTTTTTGGTCTTCCACTCTTCGTGCTTTTTCTGCCTTTAATTGAGAATTTTATGATTCCCTTTTCTCTTTAGCATATCAATTATACTTTTAAAACAAAATCTTAGTAGTTTCCCTAGAATTTGCAATATACATTTACATCTTAATTCAAGTCTGTGTTAACACATACTGCTTCATGGGTAGTCGTAGTCCAGGTATGTTATAATAGAAAATTCCTCCTTCCCATTCCTTATATCTTTGTTTTCCTTTCTCTTAACCATGAGCTATAATTACTCAATGTGTTGTTGCTATTATTATTTTGAACAAATTATTTTCTGTTAGATGATTGTTAGTTTTCAGTTGTTAGGATGGGATTGATGACTTCCAGTCTCTTTATATACTGGATTGGAAGCCAGAAGTTGACCTTACTTTATATCACATTTACAAGACTAGTAGAGACCAGAAAAGGGATCATTAAGATCTAACAGGCAAGGTAATGAGACCAGAATCCATGATCAATCATCAGAATATCAAAGTAACCAAGAAAAGTTGAAACAAGTGGGGAGATGGGTGGGAATGTAGCAGATAGAAGGGAAAGGTGGAGAGATGTTTGAAAATCTAAAACTTTGTTTTTAGAAATAAGGTTTCTGAGAAAATATTTAGATCCAATAGAAATATTTGATGCTTCTTGGCTAAAAAGCCTCACTACTTTGTGGGTTGAGGAAGATTTCTGTACTTAAAAAGAACAAATGAAAAAAACAAACAGCACTAAGCCCAAAATCACCAAAGCTGAGATAGCGTCGTGAAGCAGACAAGGTCTGAGTTATGAGCTAAGGTGTCACCTGCATCTAGAAAATGTCTTGGCCACTCCTAGCCTCCTTTCCTGCACCTTTGAAGATGAGAATATGACTAGATAAACTGTAAGATTGCTCTGTACTGAAATTCTAAGATTCTATGAAGGGTTAGATGCACAGTGGAAATACCAGTCTCTCATAAGTAAAGGGTAAGAGTGTTTTAAAAAGACCCAAGGGTGAAACCTTGCAAGAGAAATATTACATAACCCATCAAATACAGTCGCATATAATCCAAGGCTACCAAAAGCAGCATCATGATGTGTATAATAAACCCTCCACTCAAGAATCAAAGAAGAGACAACTCCAGCAAGGAGTCCCAGACGCCAGAATCTCCTGAACCTCAGTGCAGTCCCCCTGATGGAGAATGGGAAGAACAAGAGAGTTCTTTGGATACTCCTAAAATAGACACTTTAGGAAAAGAAGGATACCTCCTGGATGGACCCTGGCTAGAAATGCAAAGGTTACTGAACAACACACCCCAAAAGACAGAAAATAAAATTGCTCCGTAGGACAAGGAAGGTGAGTGCTAAGAACATTAGAGTAGAGAAACAGAAGTAGGAAAATTAAAAGGAGACAGAGATGGGAGATTCATTTGTTGTTCTGATATTAGAAAAACCACAACCAAATCACTCCTGAGGCCACAGGAATACTTGGTGAGGTAAAAGAGTGTCTTTTAGGCAGCTGTCACCAAGGAGGGCACTGTGGGCCACCAGCTGATGGCCCATCGGAATTGGAGTAGACCTGACAGCACAGCAAAGTTCCAGGTGGCACAGAGCCTTCTCTGGGCAATTCTTCAATGGCCCAGTTGATCTGACTTGATTTTTTTCATGTTGTAATTATATTGGAAAGCATGAAAATACTTTAATTATGTTCTAAGAGATTCATTCTACAACATGTAATGGCATATTAGTGGTGACAAATGAAAGCCAATTAAGATCAGGGAAAAAGAAGAGGGAGAAAAAGGAGAAACACTGTTGAGGGCTTATATGTCAGGCACTCTGCTAGGCTGGTCACATGGAGTCATTTAATCCTGGCATTGTCCTTTGAGACGGGTGTGATTGTTCTTACACGTGAAAACAGTGCCTAATTCCTGAGGCCATGTGCAAATTGCACTTACTGAAATCTGTAAGCGGTCTGAAGACCACACCCACACATATGAAAAACGTTTTGATGAAATTATGATATAATACTAAATTTGAACAGAATATCAAACTAGAACAGAAAACAGTGATAATACAAATATACTTCTATCCAGTAAATAATTTTTACCTGAAAAAAATTAACAGTGAAGGTATTGAGGTGATGGATGAGACTCTAAGTGGATTGCTTTCTTTTCTCTATTTTAAAAAGAAATCTAAAAAACAAAATTATCAACAGACTTTTAAAACTTCAATCAATAATAAAACTAATATAGCAGGAGGCATGTAACGCATACTATGTTATCTTCAACCCATCTTTCAAAGAGTTAAAAATGCATAAGGAAAGTCTAAGTTAGAATCCAAATCATAAACTTGACTTGAACTCTGTTGTCAATTGCCAGGGAAAGCATTCCAGACTCTAAGAAACTTTGATTTTTTTTTTTTTTTCTCTTCATAGCATCAGGAAAATGCTGGAGGGCTTAGGGGGCCCCTGGCATGTAAATTGTAGCCATCAGGAGAAAAACTAACTGTATTAGCCAGTGATGCTTTCAGAGTCATTTTCTTACAGTCCCTTATATTGCTGCCACAGAGACAGGGTAAAGATAGGACAAAGAATTCTTCTGATTTGAAATCACCCAAGTGATGCAGAGGAAAAAAGAAGCACTTTGCCAAAAATTCCAAGATTAAAAGTAACCAAGAGAGAGGTATCTGTCAGAATCCAGAAGAGTTTTATAAACAATAGATGCAAGACATCAGAACCTCGGAAAGAAAAGATGTCTTTTCAGTTCCTGTTCTGGAGAATGATCAGTAATGTATTTTATTTCAGTTTAATAAGGTTATTAACAATTTCTTTTTTGTTTTTAAAGAAGAGCAAAGTAATATTTTCCATGAAGGTTGGCTGATAAGCATTCATGTAAGAATTGTGTTCCTTTTTAAGAACATTCTCATAGTAGAATAAAACTATCTACATGAGTTTTCACACAGCAGAGCAATTAATTAACTTATCTCCGTGAACACTCTTCTCACTGAAACTTATTAAAAGTCTGATTCATCCACAAAGCCCCAGGCAATCATCAATTGCCTCATAATAATACAAAAGAAAAATAAGTTACAGTTATGTTCTCATTTAATATTGGAGGAGGATCTTCTTTGCCCTCTGTCTTTGTTTGGAAGTATCTCTATTAAGAGTTTTTAAAGAAAAAAAAAAAAAAGAAACCTCCCCCTTGACATGAAATATGTTATGGCAGGGAACTGTGGGAGTAAATTACAGAGCCTCCAGGATACCAGATTAAGAAGAGAAGCTGGACTTTCTCAAAGACACACAAATCATTCAACATGTAGCACAACAGGGCATACAGTGTGTTATCGATGCCGAGTTCCAAGCACCATTGTTAATACAGACCAGAAGAGGAATTGTTCATTAAATAATAAAGGGGGAGGGGAAAGAACGTTCAGACTCCAGCGTTAAAAGCCAGAGGAATGCTCGGTTTCACAAGTATTTAACAGCTTAAGAGTTATTAGTCTGCTTAGGGTTTTGGCTTAATTCAACTCCTCCAAATATCAACTTAAATGACTTCTAAGCAGAGTCTATAGTTTAGGAACCATGCACTTTTTTTTTTTAATGTTTAGTATAGTTGACCATATCAATAGCGCCCTCTACAGGAAGTTTCAAACCCTCAACAGGTTTTCCTAAAATTTAAAAAAAGGCTAAGCAAGGTAAACACCATCTGAGAACAAGGTGAAAATTGCATAAAATTGAAGAAAAATGTGAAATTTGGATGACATCTCCATTTCATGGAGATTTATGAATTTGGCATGAAACAACACAAAACCACAGCTGATAGCTATAGGTCATTTTATCTTAGTGTGTGTACATATATATTTTTTTGGCAGTGGTGGTGGTGGTGGTTTGTTAACATGCAGTCGTTTGAGACAGGAACACTGAAATTCTGTATGTCATTTATTCTTTCTGTTGAAACTTCAAAAACATTGGGGATTCTCTGGAAGCTTACCCATAAAGAATCTGCCTGCAATGCAGGAGACCCCAGTTCGATTCCTGGGTTGGGGAGATCTGCTGGAGAAGGGATAGGCTACCCTTTCCAGTATTCTTGGGCTTCCCTAGTGGCTCAGCTGGTAAAGAATCCACCTGCAATGAAGGAGACATGAGTTTGATCCCTGGGTTGGGAAGATCCCCTGGAAAAGGGAAAGGCTACCCACGGGAGCCCAGAGTCAGACATGACTGAGGGACTTTCATGTCACTTCACTTCAAAAACATATTGCTTTCCCTATTCTAAGATTTGCTAGTAAAAGTATTCTACAGTATTACTCAGATTCAATTTAACAGAGTTTATTTTTTTGAGAATGCATAAATAAGTAATGTACATATCTTTCAAATTATGCTTATTTTCTTAATATGAAGTAAAGATGCTTCACTTAGGGTTTCGCATGAGAGAAAGTCCTGATGCTTATATGATATGCCTGTTGTTGATGTGGTTGTTCAGTTGCTAAGTTGTGTCCGACTCTGTGCAACCCCATGAACTACAGCATGCCAGGCTTCCCTGTCCTTCACTATATCCCAGAGTTTGCTCAAACTCATGTCCATTGAGTCGGTGATGCCGTTCAACCATCTTATTCTCTGATGCCCCTTCTCCTCCTGCCCTCAATCTTTCCCATCATCAGGGTCTTTTCCAGAAGAGTCAGCTCTTTGCATCAGGTGGCCAAAGTATTGGAGCTTCAGCTTCAGCATCAGTCCTTCCAATAAATATTAAGTGTTGATTTCCTTTATGATTGACCGGTTTGATGTCCTTGCTGTACAAGGGACTCTCAAGAGTCTTCTCCAGCACCACAATTTGAAAGCATCAAGTCTTTGGTGCTCAGTCTTTTTTATGATCCAGCTCTCACAGCCATACATGACTACTGGAAAACCCATAGCTCTGACTATACGGACCTTTGTCAGCAAAGTGATGTCTCTGCTTTTTAATATGCTATCTACATTTTTCATAGCTTTTCTTCCAAGGAACAAATGTCTTCTGACACTTGATTTTGGAGCCCAAGAGTATAAAATCTGTCATTGTTTCCACTTATTCCCCATCTATTTGCCATGAAGTAATGGGACCAGATGCCATGATCTTTGTTTTTTGAATGTTGAATTTTAAGCCAGTTTTTTCACTCTCCTCTTCACCCTTATCAAGTGGTTTTTTATTTCCTCTTCACTTCCTGCTATTTGAGTGGTATCATCTGCATATCTAAGGTTGTTGATATTTCTCCTGAAAATCTTGATTCCAGCTTGTGACTCATCCAGCCTGGCATTTCACATGATGTACTCTGCATATAAGTTAAACAAGCAGGGTGACAACATATAGCCTTGACGTACTCCTTTTCTTATTTGGAGCCAGTCTGTTGTACCATGTCTGGTTGTAACTGTTGCTTCTTGACCTGCATACAGATTCTCAAAAGACAGGTAAGGTGGTCTGGTATTTTTCTCTCTAAGAATTTTCCACGGTTTGTGATCCACACAGTCAAAGGCTTTTGCCTGGTCAGTGAATCAGAAGTAGATGTTTTTCTGGAATTCCCTTACTTTTTCCATGATCCAACAAATGTTGGTAATTTGATCTCTGGTTCCTCTGACTTTCCTAAATCCAGCTTGTACATCTGGAAGTTCTTGGTTGATGTACTGTGGAAGCCTAGTTTGAAGGATTTTTAGCGTTACCTTGCTAGCATGTGAAATGAGCGCAATTGTGCGGTAGTTTGAACATTCTTTGACACTGCCCTTCTTTGGGGTTGGGATGAAAACTGTTGACCTTTTCTAGTCCTGTGGCCACTGCTGTATTTCCCAAATTTGCTGGCGTATTGAGTGTAGCGCTTTCCCAGCATCATCTTTTAGGATATGAAATAGCTCAGCTGGAATTCCATCATCTCCACTAACTTTGTTCATAGTAATACCTCCAATGCCCCCTTGACTTTTTGTATAGTTCTGTGTATTCTTTCCAGCTCTTCTTAATCTCATCTGCTTCTGTTTGATCCTGGCTGTTTCTGTCCTTTATTGTGCCCACCTTTGCATGAAATGTTCCCTTAGAATCTCCAGTTTTCTTGAAGAGATCACTAGTCTTTCCCATTCCATTGTTTTCCTCTGTTTCTTTGCATTGATCACTTAAGAAGGCTTTCTTATCGCTCCTTGCTATTTTCTGGAACTCTGCATTCAATTCAGTGTATCTTTCTCTTTCTCGTTTGCCTTTGGCTTCTCTTCTTTCCTCAGCTACTTGTAAAGCCTCCTCAGACAACTACTTTGCCTTCTTACATTTGTTTTTCTTTGGGATAGTTTTTGTCACCACTTTCTGTACAATGTTGCGAACCTCATAGTTCTTAAGGCACCCTGTCTACCAGATCTAATCCCTTCAATCTTTTTGTCACTTCCACTATATAATCATAAAGGATTTGATTTAGGTTATACTTGAATGGCCTAGTGGTTTTCCCTCCTTTCTTCAACTTAAGCCTGAATTTTGCAATTAGGAGCTGATGATCTGAGTCACAGTCAACTTCAGTTCTTGTTTTTGCTGACTGTATAGAGCTTCTCCACCTTCGGCTGACAAAGAATATAATCAATCTGATTTTGGTATTATCTGGTTATGTCCATGTGTAGACTTGTCTCTCATTGGAGGGTGTTTGCTTTAACCAGCATGCTCTCTTGGCAAAACTCTGTTAGCTGTTCTCCTGCTTCATTTTGTTAGTCAAGGCCAAACTTGCCTGTTACTCCAAGTAGCTCTTGACTTCCTACTTTTGCATTCCAATCCCCTACGATAAAAAGGACCTCTTCTTTTTTTTGTTTGCTCTAGAAGGTCTTGTAGGTCTTCACAGAACTGTTCAACTTCAGCTTCCTCAGCATTAGTGGTTGGGACATATACTTGGATTACTATGATATTGAATGGTTTGCCTTGAAAACAAACTGAGATCATTCTGTCATTTTTGAGACTGTATGCAAGTACTGTATTTCAGACTCTTTTGTGACCATGAGGACTACTCCGTTTCTTCTAAGAGATTCTTGTACAGGGTAGTAGATATAATGGTCATATGAATAGAATCCACCCATTTCTGTCCATTTTAGTTCACTGATTCCTAAAATGTCAATGTTCATTCTTGCCATCTCCTGCTTGACTACATCCAACTTACCATGGACCTAACAGATTACTATGCAATATTGTTCTTTATAGCATTGGACTTTACTTTCACCACCAGATATAACCATAACTGAGGATCATTTCCACTTTGGCTCAGCCTCTTCATTCTTTCTGAACCAATTTTCTGCTCTTCCCCAGTAGCATATTGGACACCTACTGACCTGGGGGGGCTCATCTCCCAGTGTCATATCTTTTTGCCTTTTCATACTGTTCATGGGGTTCTTGAGGCAAGAATACTGGAGTGGTTTGCCATTCCGTTCTCCAGTGGGCCAATTCTGACTGGGAAGAAGAGATAACTGTACAGATCCTAAAAATGTGCCTCTTTCGTAACTATGGATCCTTTCACTCCATGATCAGTGGTTTCAAATCCAGATTTAGAAACCAGAACCTGCTTTCAGAAATAGTTTTAGCTAAAATTTCTACTCTTGTCACTATAGCCTTGGAAGTCAGACCTGTAGGCTTCTTATCTCACAGTTGTAATGCATCAAATGCCTTTGACAGTGATTTAATCTCACCTTATTTTAGCAAGTTATCCTAATTTGGGGAAAATTGACTTCTGATTTCAGAGTTATTTTGAAAGTTACTAGGAGTGACACCACAAATGTCAACTTTAAGAGTGTAGGTACTGTTATTTTGTGTGATCCGTGAAGATGCGAAAAAGGAGGTTGAAGAATCAGTTTGAGTTTCCACTTGGCTGCATCTTTTTAAAGGCAATGAACTTTTCCAGGTCTTAGTTTCTTCATCAGAAAAAATAATAAGAAACTCCTGTCTGGAGAAATATTTATAACTGGATGCCTAGAAGTGCTTGATGAAATAGTGTAAATATCTCTTTAATAGTTGAACTATTAAGTAAGGAAGGGTAAACAAATAGTTGAACTGAAGAGAGCTAGAAAACAGGTGTTAGCTGAATCTGAGGCTATCCTGCCAGTCTTTATAACCAAGAGGCTTAGATTTCAGTGGCCACATGGGACCTAAGTAAGATGGGGAATTGGAACTGAGCCCTCATGTAAAGAATAATAAAGAGATGCACCTTCCAAAGTAAACTATGTGAATGGAAATAACAAGGAAGTCTTCTCTTTCAGCCTAGGCTCCAGGTTGGAATAATACATCTTCCCTGAAAATTTGTAACCCCAAGCCTGTCCTATGAAGGTTTGGGGTTAAATTGATAGTCAGGAAGATCCCCTGGAGTACGAAATGGTAACCAAATCCAGTATTCGTGCCTAGAAAAATTCTGTGGAAGCAGCCTCTCAGCTACAGTCCATGGGGTTACCAAGAGTTGGACCTGACTGAGAACTTGTCAGCAGCAGTAGTGGAATCCAGAAAATCTGAGTTCAAGAGGTTAACCCAATGTGAACCCAGATGAGTAGTAAGCTGCAGTACCTGGCAGAGGTAAACACAGATTCCCCATGTGGGCCTCACCCTCAACTCAGGTCTTACAGGTTTCATACAGATAAAGCTGAAATGCAGTCAAAACCCAAAATTTTGAAGTATATGAGGAAACAGGTATCATGGGTGAGAGTCAGTAGAAACAATAACAGCTGACTTAGACCACCAAGAATTTTGAATATTGGAATGGATAATATAGAACATAAAATAACCAGGTATAAAATGTTATGAAATAAATACAGAATGAAATGAATGAAATAAACTCAAGAAAGTAATACTTTAAAACACTAGGCCTATTTGGAAAAGAGTCAAATATCTAAAAGAACGAAAAATGTAATTTAAAAGCACAATGGATAACTTCATGAGGTTAGTCATAATTGAAAAACTAAGTGGCAAAATGGGGGATAACACTCAGGAAATTAACCAAAACACAGGAAAGAGAAAGAGGCAAAGAAATGGTAACTGAGAAAGGATATTTATGAGAAATGAGGGTAGAATAAGACACTTGATAAATATCTAACTGACGTTCATGATGTTTTCAAAGAAAATGCCAGTAATAATGGCATAGAATTTTTGAGCATAGCTGCAAGACGTGAACGTTCAGACTCAGAAAGCACAAATCCAAAGGAGGATATATAATTTTTAAAAAACTCATATGAAGACCCAACACAGTAAAGTTGTAAAACACTGAAGACATAAAGACAATATTGAAAACATCTAGAGGAAAAAAGATTATCCATAAAAAGATAGTTAAACTAGCAGCAGACTTTTCAACAGCCACAACAAATAAAATCTACAAAATGTTCAGAGAAGCAATCAACCTAGAATCTTACATATAGCAAAAATGTAAGAGTGAAATAAAGACATTCCTAAAAGTGATGCCGTATATGGCTGGGAGACCCTCAGTTGAGGAAATCTGAAGGTTAAACCTCAGAATGGACAATGAACATAGGAGGAAGTTCTGAGATAGGTTCTGAAAAAGGAAGATAGACAAAGAGAATGCAAATAAATGGATGAATCTAAATAAACATTGACTGTATAATATTAATGTTTAAGAGATTTCTGTACTTGGTGTTGCTGTTTAGTTGCTAAGTCCTATCCAACTCTTTTGCAACCCCATGGACTTGTAGCCTGTCAGGCTCCTCTGTCCATGGGATTTCCCAGGCAAGAATACTGAAGTGGGTTGCTGCTTCCTTCTCCAGGGCATCTTCTTAGACCAGGAATCAAATCTGGGTCTCCTGCGTTGGCAGGAGGATTCTTTACCACTGAGCCACTGGGGAAGCCCCATGTTTAAGTCAGGAAAGTAGAAAAAGGTGGCCCCAAAACAGTGGACAACAGTATTATTTGATACAAGGGGAATGATCAGAGTAAGCAAATACACAGATATATAAATGTATTATGAATCATTTTGAATGGAGCTCTTCTTGGATGGAAGGCAGAGGATTCCTACCAGCTGGGGTTCACCCAGGAGTTTTGACCATGAAGACACAGGGCTCTAAAGAATGAGCTGGAAACTCAGTAGGCTGTATTATATCTGTTGCAGTGCTATATTCTGTATTTGTTACAGAATAACATTGTTACAGATAACATTCTATATCTGTTATTTTTGTTTTTGTAATATTCATATTTTTATTCTAAAAATGGTTATTAAAAACCATGTACTCTAACTTTTTTTTCATTCTCATGCACAGAGCTTCTGCCATTGACTTTAAAGGAGGACAATTTAGTTTAACAGAGCTTCACGGGAATCATGTCTGTGGTCACTGGGTTCACTAAGAAAGGTGATGATCCATGAGCAAGATTCTTGATATATTTTTTTTAAAAAAACACAACTTTGCTGCCAGGCAAGAATTGCTTTCAGAGAACATCAATACTCTTTATCTTTCAACTATTTAACAGATAATGCAGTTTAAAAGTGGACTAAGTGTGTGTGTTTGCTGTAGTGCTATTTTATCATTGTTTCTTTTAAACTCTGAGTTATATTTATTTTTAAAAATACAGGTGCATATAACCAGTGAAAGATCTATCTCCTCAAAGAAAACTAATGTTCCTACTTTAGTTGTTTTTTTTTTTTAAAAAAAAGAGAAATCTTCATTACATAAGCTCTGGTTTGGTATAAAATTTGAAATATTAAAGATCTCTAGATTAATGGGAAGGAAATCCAAAACAGAGGGGATATATGTATATGTATGGCTGATTCACTTTGCTATACAGCAGAAACTAACACAACATTGTAAAGTAGTATAATCCAATAAAAATTTTTTAAAGTCAAATGAAACTTTTGGAGGCAATACACATATTTGTTATCTTAATCATGGTGACGATTTCATAAGTCAATGTGCCAAATTTATATTATATCAAACCTACCAAGTGTAGGCATGTTTTTTCTTTTATGTCAGTTATGCTTGCCAATTAAAAGAGATCTCAATTAAGATTAAAAAGAGGTACAATTTAAATCTTTCAAATATAATTATTTTAGTTTTAACAAAGAAATTAATAATATCTGTGTTTCAATCAATCATAGCATTCAATGGCAAAGGGTTTCACAGGAACTCAGATTAATTCTAATTTACTTCAGTAGGAAAAATAAAAAGCTGAAAATACTTCTGAACTGGCCTTGTTTTGATGTCCTGCTTTTTTGTTTGCATTAAATATGTTGTGTCTCTCCAATGATTGCTAAATGTAACTCCTTGTCACACTACAGCTAGTAAGCAGAACATATGTTCATTCTTATGTTCCTGAGATAATTATTAAATGAATAATTAATCTTTTGTTTCTGAGGTTATGAGAGGTAACTACTCTAAGAGTTCAGGTTCTTTTTAAGATGAAATTATCTGTTTTCAAGTATGAAGAGCTTAATGCTTGTTCATGCCTGGTTATCTGTAGGGTAAGGATGAAAACTCTCATTGGAAGAATAATGCTGGTATACTTGGATAGGCAGCATAATTTTAAACCACTAAATTTGTGGTAATCTGTTATAGCAGCAATAGGAAACCAATACAGACACCATTCAAAAGATGATTGTAAAGCTGTCATACTGTGGGCTTTGAAAGCAAATTTGCTGCCTTTTCCTCCTCTGTTATGATATCATATGCTTGTTTCCACTAGCAGTAATGCACACTGGGGTTGCCAGTGTTAATCTTGAAATTGTACTTTTCCAGTTAAAGACATGAGAACTTTGGCCTCTTTTTCATTCCCAGGGTGTCCAGTGGGTGGCCCGTGATGTCTCCCTGCTAGCCCTAGACGATATTTCATCCCATCTAACAAGCACTCAGCTCAGATGGTCGTCTGTGCAAGTGCCACAAGGAAAGCTCCCGTGGGACCCAGAAAAGTATTCATTTTCCAAAGAGAATTAAAGCCTACATTGATAGCATATAAAACAAGAATGCTTTAAAATGTGAAGAGTGATGAGGTTATTTCACCCTTAAGTTATATCTCTAGGAAAAAGCAGAATTTAAATCTTAAGAGATCTGTGTGCCTACCTGACACTTCAAAGAAAGAGAAATCCAGCTAATAAAATGTATCCTAACATCCTTCCCCAGCTTCTGTACTCCCCAGACTGCTAGCCTTTTCCAATTAACTTTTCCATTCTTCCGCTAATTATCTGCTCTAGAAACTTTGGAGTGATATTTTTCCTCCAATTCAGCCCTTAGAAGACATTCTCATCTCATCTTCATTTTCTCTGGGGCCCCTGTTCCTCAGCATTAGTATGCAGGCGCCTAACACAGACAGTCCTGTATGCAGCGGTGGGCTCACAGGTTGGAGTGTAGATTCGTTCTATCCAGTCTTCATCTCTTTCTGCCTGCACTTCCACACCACTCACTTCACACTCTACACAGCTCCCTGTTGCTTCCACCTTAAGTGTAAATCCTTCTACTTAGTTTTCAAGGCCTGACTGTCCAGCTTTGCTCCCCACGCCTCTCCACATTCCTTCCTTCTTTCAGACGGCCAAGCAATTTCCATGGATTCATAAAATTCAGTTTCCTCTTTTCTTGGTAACTCAGGAGAAAGGAACAAAACTGAATTAGATGTTGACCCCTTTGACAAATATATAGCTTTGTGGGGATGGGATAAGGGGAGACAAATACAAAAGCTAGTTAGAGATTTAGGTACTACTGCAAATGAGTTCTGTGAGCATGCCAAGAGGGGCTGAAAGATCTTCAGGTGAGGGCACGGTAGGAAAGGCTTTGGTGAGTAGGAGATAATAGAAAAATGAGTTGTCATTTTGAGTACAGACTTTTCTTTTTCTTTTTTTTCATTTTGCAGCATGGTGTATGAGATCTTATTTCCCAAACCAGAGATTGAACCTGTGCCCCCCTGTAGTGGGAGTGTAGCGTCTTCACCACTGAACCACTGGGGAGGTCTGAGAGCTGTTTTCTAAAACATTATGTGATGTAGTCTCTATTGCTGCTGCTGCTGCCGCTGCTAAGTCGCGTGATAATGTCATTTGCACCAATAGAATGAGACCGAGTTCAGTTCAGAAGCAAAACAATGTTTTGTTCTTTGGTCAGAGAATGAAGAGTTATGGACTCACACTCAAGAGCACACACACTCCCCACTCCAGCACAGGTGCTGCTTCTTAGAGTTCCTGTTCTGGGGGAGGAAGGCAGAGTTCTCGCGAGACAGCCGGGCTGAAAGCAGCGTCTCCAAACCCCTGCCATCTTGAATCACAGCGTCTTGTGAGAAGCTTCCGCACACAGTCCCCAAGCTGAGGTGGCGAGAGGTGCTGTTTGATGCCAGAAACTACGGTCTGAAGGGCCTTGTGCGAGGACTCTGCACACAGAATCCTGTGAGCAAGTGAAACTTGGTGTTGTACCTTATCGCCTGGATTCCGTCTTGCTTTTCCTGGAGGCCTCAGTGGGCTTCGCCTATGACAAGAGGTAAGCAAAACTTAACCACTACTGACTTCCTCCTGGGAGAAAATACCCACCTCCACACAGTTATGTTTTGTACTTAGGAGTAAGTATTATTTAATAATAGGTATTGGCAGCTTTAAAAATGTCAAATTTTATTAGGAATTGATCAGTCAGCAGACCCATGTGGCTCACCCTGCTGTAGTATTCATGGTTTTTTTCAACCACGAGTAGGGAAATGTTCCCAGTAGTTGTATGGCCCTGCAGCTAGGCAGAGATAGAGTGTGGATTTGAAAACAAACATTTTTTTTTTCTGTTTAATTCTGCTGAGAATCTATATAACTCTATGGGAAATCAAAGTCTGAAACCTATGTGTTGTTTTTCTTTTTTCTTTTTTTCTATGTGGTGTTTTGAGGGGCTCTGGGAAAATATTCCCCTTCCCTACAGTCAGACAGAGTTTCTTAAATTCCACCATTGATTTCCTTATCCTTAAAATGGAGTGATAGCAGCACCTCTTCTGAGGATTAAATGAACATTAAGAGGAAAGTAAACTGCCTGTTCTGAGGAAGGCACTCAATATATGTAAGTTCCCTTTATTCCTGAGGGATAATAGATGTTCCATTACTGTTAAATTGCATCTCCTTCTGAAAACTCTAACACATGAGGGAGTTCTGAGACAGGTACATCCTAATCTTGATTAGCTTGTTCCTCTCTTTCAACTGATTGGTAAATGGAAATGAATATCAAAAGAATAAACAGAGGCCAAGATTTTAGGTAAAGGAGAAGGATGCGGGGGCGGGGGGGCGGGGGGAGGAAGTTTCAAGAACCAGGATCAGATGAGGCTCTACAGACAAACATTCTGCTCTATAGTTTTGCTAAGGCCTGGTTAACTAAAGACGAAACTGTGATTTCATGGCTAAGAGGGAATAGAGAGCTCAAAGCTTTCTGTGTAGCATACTTGCCAGTTCCTGTAGCTTTAGAGAGCTTTAATTGGCCTCAGACCAGACATTTTCAGGGTCAATAGCACTTGACAGGGCAGTCTTTTTTCCAGGAGAAAGGAAAGCCTAGAACAGGCTTTCAACCTAAGTTCTCAAACCTTGGTATATATCCAACTCACCTGGAGGGCTTGTTAAAACAGTTTCCTGAGCTCCTCCTTTGCAGTTTCTGATTCTGCGGATTGGAGCAGATTGGAGGCAGTGGGATTGGGGGAAGTGGAGTGAGAATTTGCATTTTAACAAGTTCCAGGTGATGCTGATGCTCCTGGTCTGAACTCCACTTTCAGAATTATTGGCTAAATATTAGAATCCCCTGTAGAGCTTTAAAAAATACTGACACCCATCCACACCCAAGCCAGTAATCCAAATTTCTGAGAATGTGATCTGGAGACAAGGGTTTTAAAACTTTCAGGTGATTCCAGCTTGGGAGTCATTGGCTTGGGATCTTTGAGAGCCAAGCCTTGTCCTGCTTGATAACCCCTAAGGGTTGAGCAGAGGAAGCATCCTGACATCTGCTTTTCCTAACAGAAGAGAAAATTTTTATGATTCTTAGTGGAAAAGCATTTAGCTGTTCTAGACTTTAAGACAAAATAAACTGTGGATATCTCAAAGATAATAGCTTCCAGAACCTTACAGAACATTAAGAGTCAACAGACAACAAAATGTAATAAACAAATTCTGTAGCTTTGGGGGAGCAAATGGCTTAAATTGGTGAACAGAACATATTTGACGGTAGATTATGTCTTTATCCAGGCCCCTGGCATCACACAAATTTATCCTTTAACTTCATGCATCATTATTCATCATCACCTTTTATTACTGTGGCTCAGCTTACTTAAAAGCCTGTTATTTCTCATTTTCAATCCAATGTAAACAATTTTCAAGCATACTTTAGTTAAGACAGTTGTTCCAATTTTCAGAAAGATGTTAGAGAATGAGGTATGTAGCTTCCAAGAACTACAGCCCTGTGGGTTTGATGTCAAACCTCTAGCAAAATTTTCTAACAAACTATTTCAAAACTTGTGAGAAGTGATTGCTGGGAACCAGTATAGGTTCCCCAAATCAGTCTTTCACCAAACCAGTCACGTATCCCTTTTTGACACACTTAAAGGTCATGGAGATCACGGGAATATCACAGACAAAAATATATCTTAATTTCAGCAAAGAATTTGACATCCTGTGGACAGGAATGACGTAAATGATAGTACAGTTGAGTAGATTTGTAGCTGATTGAACAACTTCATCCAGAGAATGTTGGCTGCTTAATGAATCACTGCCTACCCGAAAGGAAGTCACAGTGACAGACTCCCAAGTGCTATCTGTCGTTTATCCAGTCCAAAATTTCAGTTAATGATGGATGAAGACCCAAAAGACATGCTTATCAAAACTGCAGGTGTGACAAAGCTGAGAGAGAAGCCTAATTCATTAAATGTCAAATGAAACCAAGAGAGGCAGCAGGTCTTAATAAACTAAAAGAAGAGGCTGACATGAATAAGAATAAACTTAATAGGGATAAATGTAAAATCATCCATTAAAAAATTCAAAATGTGGGAGTATGGAAGCTTGTGATGAAAAATGGTTTTGTGAGAAGACATCCCAGGACTTTTGTCTATAGCCTTAACACCTGCCAGTAGATCTTAGATCTCTGGAAAATCTATGAAAGCATGGACAAAAAAGTGTCGCCTGCTATTTTAATAAACAAGAAATGTTACCCATTATCAAGTCATCAACCACTACAGCCACCGCCCCCCAACAGATGGTGCACCCTCAGAGGGACTCAGGATGAAGAAAAATGGGATACTAGCCCTAGATAAGATGCATACCTAAGGAATAATTTCAATGGGCTCAAACTTTTTGCATCTTTTCATACATAGAAAAGCACTAAAATCATTAAATCAAGATGTTTTTGTGATGAGCTGTACTCTTTTGATGTTCAAATACATGTTTATTTGTTTTCAACAGAAACTTCTATATATTCTGGGTCCTCCCTTACCTCTTTGAAACAGTATCTTGGGGCTATCTGAGAGGCTGTTTCCCAGGCTGTAGTACTCAGTTAACTCCCTGAATAAAATATAACTTGCAACTTTTAGCTTGTGTAGTTTTTTTTTGTTTTTTTTTTTTTAATCAGCCAATGAATGCTAAAGGTTATCTCATAGATAAATGCCCTTGGTCATAAAATTTTGTTTACAATTTCAGTTGGAGTCCATCTGTGACCACCAGGAGTCACAGACCCCAAGTTAAGAATCCTTGAATAGCATAATTGGGCCACATAAAAACTTCAGCAAGCTGTGTGAAAAGTGTAATATCAAAACAATGGAGATAATAGCTCCAAAGCGCTTGTTACATCCTACTTACAGTCTTCAGTTTACAGTATTCCACTGAATGTAGAAACCAAAAAACTGGAATATATAAATGGTGAAAGGTCTAGGAATTATGTTAAGAGCACTGAAGGAACTTGAGACATTTACTTTTTAAAAAAAAAAAATTAGAGGAAACATAATAGCAGTTTTCCAAAATCTGAAGGCTACCTTTTAATAAGAGTCTACAGACTTAAAATACTCTACAGCAGTGCTATCCAATAGAAATAAAATGTTCATCACATATGTAATTTCAGATTTTCTAATCATCACATTTTAAAGTAAAGTAAAAAGAAACAGGTGAAATTAATTTTGATAATGTATTATATTTAACCCAATATTCTAAGACAGTATCATTTTGATGTGTAATTAGTGTAAAACTTTTTCATATTGAGTTTTTGAAATATGTTTATTTTACATTTACAGCACATTTCAATTAGTATGAGCCACATTTCAAGTGCTCCATTGCCACATGTGACTAGTGGTACCATTTTAGACTGTACAGCTCTTTAGCTTCCCAGGGCAGATGAGAATCGGTTAAGAGATGTTACAGAGGGAGATCTTTCTAATAGTACTGCCCTCCAAATGGAATGAATACCCTCATAGAATGCTGAGGTCTGTGTCATTGGATATGTTCTAACTCAGACCAGGTGACCACTTGTCAAGGGTTATTTAGGCATTTCTACATAGGGCAGGGGCTGGGATGGATAATACTGAAGTTCATTCTCATTCTGAGGCTATAATTCTATGACTGTCAATTTTGGGCATTGAACCACCCAATTTGAATCACCAATTTTATGATATTCTGGGACAAGTGGGCAACCAGCCTTTCCTAACAAGATCTTGCCAATCTAGTTATGCAAATACATGTCAGGTCATAGCTACAGAGCTAATTTGCCTCTGCCCTTTCTGTTGTGGAGCTGCAGCCTAAGTTATCCATGAAGACAACCCATATGCTTGGCTCAGGCTCTGACATGCAGCTGAAAAAAGACTATTATCACATCACTGAGCTAAGCTCAGTCTGGAAATAACCCACCCAAACATGTGTCTAACATCCTCACTTAATTTTTGTGCTCATGCAACCAGTTCACCTTTAGTTCTAGTTCTGCATTAACCTCATTAACAGAAAAACCAAGTATTAACTATGTTAAGAACATAAAGGTACTTCTCTGGAGAGAATCTCAAGGTGCTATTCAAAAGAGAAAGCAATCCACAAAGAAAGGCCATTTACTTACATTTAACCAGTCACAGTGCCAGCCCTCAAGGTCTGCAACAGCAGATGACTGGCGCTCTGAACCAAACTGAATAATCAACCAGTATTCAAGGAGCCTGTCCCATGTACATTTTTGTAATCCATGTACAACTGCAGTCTAGAAAAGCTGGAAAAGGCATGGGGAGAGAGGATGAGCTCTGAGGCTGACCACCTGAATTCAGGCCACAGTCATGCCTTTCACTAGCTATGTGATCTTGGGTGAGTAACAAACAGTAACCTTGGTAGTCTGGAATTCACTCTTTTTACCTGAGGTACTAATCTGTTCCTGTCAATTGTTTTAGTGTCAGTAAAATTAAAATAATGCATAAAGTGAAAAAACAGGTGTTTTGTAGAGTTTGGTTCACTGATGACACTTTATAAACATTAGGGACACTATTTTTATGTGCTTTTATTTTTTGTGAATATATGAATATGTATATGCATATGATATACATTCATTACAAACAAAAAGTTTGGAAAATATATAAAGTATTTAGAAGAAAATTTGAATGACCCGTTGTCTTACCACCCAGAGCAAATCACTTTTTAACATTTGATCACTTCTGTACTTTTTTTTTTAACATAATGGGCATCATTTTTTAAAAACATCACTTTCTAATATGCTTCTAAGTTACAAGATAACAAAGAGTAACTTCCCTATTGAAATCTCTGAAGTCATGTCATTTTTCCTACTATCATGACTGTCTTAGGAGGGACATACCCCTACTATCATGGTTCCATTCAGAAGGGAAATTATGAGTCTAGACTGACTCTATGAGAGAAAATAGGAATCAAATCCTAGTTAGAGCCCCAATCCTGCATTTAACAAGTGGGGAAACTGGAGCCCAGAGAACAGACCAGTTCCTACAACCAACTATTCAGCAGGACTTAAAGTTGCTGTATCTTTACCCCACATAAGCACCTTTCCACTTTACACTGCTTCATGGAGCATAATTCAACCTTACATATTCTAGCTACTTTGGAGCCCACTTTCTGCTAGGCTTCTCTATATGAAGCTCAAATGCTTAGATACAGTTTTTAAAATAGTTGCATAGTACTCAGCTTGATAATGGGGAAGTCATTTATTCCACAAAGGGCACTTTATGAGGCTGTCTTTCCAAAGAAAAAGCTCAGAAGAATTATGTTAGCCATGTGCAAAATATCTGCTTAATCAACATGAACACTCATATTACTAGGCAATTAAAACGATTTATTCAAAGAGCTTTATAGTCATGCCTTAATACCAATCTATAATAAGGAGAAATAAGAGAAATAATACTATTGTCCTAGTTAAATGTAAGCACCATAAATAATATTTGCACCTTTAAGCAATTCATATATCCTTCTCAAATAATAAGACTGTAATGTGGAGCTTTTGCTTTTCAATAGGATAAAATACATTGCTGAGCTTTATTTTGTTTGTTTTTACTTTGTGCGAGACTAACACTCAGGGAAGGACTTTTCCTGGTCTATTTGGACTATTTGTATCCTTGAGAAAGAAATAACTTTAAAATAATAAGAATATATGAGAGAATGTTAGTTGCTCAGTCATGTCCTACTCTTTGTGACCCCATGGATTGTAGCCTACCAGGCTCCTTTGTCTATGGGATTCTCCAGGCAAGAATATTGGAGTGGGTTGCCATTTCCTTCTCCAGGGGATCTTCCTGACCCAGGGATCAAACTAGGGTCTTCCCATATTTCAGGCAGATACTTTATCATCTGAGCCACCAGCAAAGCCTAGCTGTTCCTTACCATATGCAGAAATGTTACTCCCTGACCCCCAGTTCCCATACTTTATGTTACCTGCTGCATTGTATTATAATGTATTTATTAGTAGTAATATGTTTATGTGCCTCTCATTTAATCATTCATCTGACTTTCTTGAGAGCAGAGTTTGCTGTGAGGATTAACTAACAATATATGTAAGGCACTTAAGCACAGCTCCTGGCACAGAGCAGGCATGACCTGATATTACCCTTTGTTAGCATCATCTTTGTTACTGACTTTGCTCACCACTGCCCAGAACAGAGTTTGGCACACTCAAAAATAGATGGAAGTGTGGGTCCTTGGAATATCTGTTGTCTTAATCATCTAAGTATTGAGCCCTTAAAATTGTACAGTCTCAGAGGAAGATTCTCCCTACCTTTATCAGCAGATTTTAGTTAGAAATGGTGTATTCCAGACCAAGTCTTAAGCATTGAGTTTGTAAAGGTGGCCTTCCCTCAAAGAGCTCATCAGTGAATACTGGAGGAATACTTGAGTACTGTGTCTTAGGACCAGAGTAAGGAGACAAGTGCAGATGCAGAGAAAAGGGACTTGCAACTCTGTCTAGAGGACCAACAAAGTTGCTTGAAATAGCAACTTTTGCTCTGAATGTTGAAGATTGTTCCTGGGGAGGCTGTCCCAAGTCCCAGACGACAAGTAATGATAGTAAACCTTCTATTTTCTCTAATGAAAATAGAGAAACAAGGCTATTTCCATGTGTGGCACCTGGAGAGGGTGAGAGCAGAAGACATTTTACCGGCATCATGCTGCCTGCAGTGGGTGCTGAGGAGTGTGTAGTCTACAGAAATGTAGGACCTGTAGCAGCTTCCTGCCTAGTCTCTTAGCATTTCTTGGTTTTCACTGAATGTTTTGCTCTTGCCAGCTCCCTCTGCCTCGTCTGGTTTCCTCAGTTACCACTGCCGCTTTCTTAACCTTTCTGCTCCTGCTTTGCTCATCTTATCTTTTCTGTCCCTCATCATTTTTGTTTTTGGCTTCACCTCAATCCCTTTGAAGTACTTCCTTCCTTTTCTGTAGGGAATAACTCCTTCCCAAGTAAGTTGTGGGTTCCTTGAACTCTGGGGTTCCCAATTTCATGACTGCTTCCTGTACAAAATGTCTCTCGTTGCCACCAAGAAAAGTGTTCATTTTTCTTATTTCTGGGTTTGGTGGTGATTGAGGTGCCAAAGTGCAACCTTTGAATAATGACAGCCTTATGTAGGCAGCTCTGGGGGACTTTTTATGGCTAATAAATTCTACGAAATATTGTTAATTTAACACCACTAAATAGTTCGCCGAAGTCACAGGAGCTATAGTACATCTGTGTATTTTATCATTTACAAATTACTTCTATCTTACTGTTTTTGAGTATGAGAAATATGTTTTCCACAAAAATAAATCTTTAAAACACAATGCATTTGACTAACACATTTTACCCTGTTTCTACACATTTAAAGAGGCTCTCATCTGTGCAGTATCATGATGCCTTTACTTGAAATTCCTGAACTACCCAGAATGTCACTTTTCAACCTCAAACACCCTTCCTTTATGATATGTTTTATAATTACCAAGCTCTTTCACATACAAGAATTCATTTACTTCTTTCAACAACTCTGTATTATTTTTTCTCATTTTACAATTTACAAAAATGAGGCAGGAGATGTTGAATATTTCTCCCCAGGCCCCACAGCCTAGCTCTGAATTGCAGTGGCCTCTTTAATGCAGGATTTCTGAGGCTCAGACTCTGGCACTTTTTTGTTGCTGTTGTTTAGTTGCTCAGTCGTATCTGACTCTTTTGTGACCCCATGGACTGTAGCCCGCCAGGCCCCTCTGTCCATGAAATTCTCCAGGCAAGAGTACTGGAGTGGGCTGCCATTCCCTTCTCCAGGAAATCTGCCTCTGTCTACCTTAGATATCATTTGAAGATCAGTTCAGTTCAGTCACTGACTTGTGTCCAACTCTTTGCAACCCCATAGTGTGCAGCACGCCAGCCTTCCCTGTCCATCACCAATTCCCAGAGCTTGCTCGAACTCAAGTCCATCAAATCGGTGATGCCATCCAACTATCTCATCCTGTCATCCCCTTCTCCTCCTGCCTTCAATCTGTCCCAGCATCAGGGTCTTTTCACATGAGTCAGTTCTTCGAATTAGGTGGCCAAAGTATTGGAGCTTCAGCTTCAGCATCAGTCCTTCCAGTGAATATTCAGGGCTGATTTCCTGTAGGATGGACTGGTTGGATCTCCTTGCAGTCCAAGGGACTCTGAAGAGTCTTCTGCAACACCACAGTTCAAAAGCATCAATTCTTCAGTGCTCAGCTTTCTTTATGGTCCAACTCTCACATCCATACTACTGGAAAAAACATAGCTCATTAGACGATAGAAAGGCCTAACTTTTCAGCTCTAGGGCTTTGCCTACTATTCCTTTAATGAGAAATAGAATAACTTCTCCTTTTTATTCTTTCTTATCCTAAAACTGAATGGCTCCTCCAGTCATCATTAGACTAACGCAAAGACATCATGATAATTCTGTTTTAAATAAGGCTCCTACTATGAGCAAGTAAATATAACTAATGGACTTGGCATTATCAGAAAAAAAATTAGCTGCCAGGTTAAAAAACTCCATAAATATTTTCTCATAGAACAAAATGTGATAACCACTGCCCTAATCAAGTTCCATAGAAACAGAGCTTGAGATGGGGATTCATGCACATATTACTTTTTGAGGCACTCAGTTCAGTTCAGTCGCTCAGTCATGTCCGACTCTTTGCCACCCCATGGCCTACAGCATGCCAGGCCTCCCTGTCTATCACCAACTCCTGGAGTTTACTCCAAGAAAAAAGTTTTTCCAAAGAAAACTGATAAGGCATGAAGGAATCAGGATCAGAGATGTATGTTTGGGAGCTTCAGTTTATTGACAGTACTGGAAGCAGTGGGGCTAAGATTATCGAGGGAAGACACAGCCTGCAGGAGGGAATGAAGGGAGCCCAGGAGTGATGGCCAGGGCTCAGCACAGCAACTATTTTTAAAAAAGCCTATGTATTTTCTAAATGGTTGATAGTAAATATCAAATTTTTATGGGGTTTAGATTCTACTGGACACATTTAATAAGAGCAATATAACAGTCTTATTTTAAGATGTCAGTATTTATAGCATACTAGACAGTCTCTCTCTCTAGCAACTGTTTAAACTTATGATGAAAAATATGAATGTCAATTCTAAAAAGTACAAGGGTCTAAAAAATTTTACTAAAAATGTTTAGGGGCTATATGAATAAAAGTGCTTGAAAATGGTACATGTAATCCAAGAGGAAAAAAGATTTCAGAGAGAGTGGTCAGCTGTATGATTGCTCTGGGGGATAATGTGAAAATACAATTGGGCTGGCAACAGACTCTGACCACCTTGATTGGAGCAGGTTCAGGATAATGAAGGAGCTAGAAACCTAGTTGGAGTAGGTTGAAATGAGAATGGAAGGTGAGGAAATAGAGACTGCAAATAAAGACAACTGTCAATAAATATTCCTGTGAAGGAGAGCAGAGAAAGGGATTAGTAAGCTGGAAGGATGAGGGGGAATTGAGAAAAGGTAGATATAGAAAGGAGATACTAGAATGTATGTGAATGCAGATGGGAAGAATCAAGTAGAGAAGAAAAAACTGATACTGCATGAGAAGAAGGAGATACTAGGAGCAAATGTGAGAGAATCTGGAGCACAGTGAAACACCGATATAACTTCCTTTGTCATAGGAAAGAAGGCAGAGGAGGTGGGGTTAGAAGCCAGTGCTGTTTTATTTATAGATGAAGAGGGTGACAGATGTGAAAAATGCTATTGCATCAAGGGATTGGGCATGTTGATAAGGCCAAAAAATTACTGGAACGAAGATAATAGAATAAATGAGATAGAAGACTAGGAGGCATTGGACAGAAGGGTGTTTGAAACCAATATCTTAGAAGAGATAACAGTTATTGGTTTGATCAAGGGAATTGGTGATGAGGTTGAGTAGAGGAAAGGGTAATTAGAGGTGATAAAGTTAAGTAGTTGAAGGCCCAGAATATTGGATATATCACTCACATGGATATCAAAGTCTCAAGAATAACAGAAGTACAATGAAGAAGACGGTGAATCAGGTGCCAGTCTTATAAACAAAGGGATTAACTGGGAGGCTAAAAGAAGAAGGCTATAATAGAATTTGGGGTAGAATAGTAATATGAGCTTTATAAGATTGTGGTTTCTGAAAGCTGAAGGAAGACAAATAGTTTCTAGTAAGTAATGGGTAACTAGGAGAACAGAACATCTGTCCTATGTCAATGCTCCAAAGTATATAGAACTTCAGGAAAAAAGTAGCCACCACTTGGGGAAAATGTCAGGGAGGTAGATGCAAGTACAGAAAGAGGGCCAAAAGTGATTCAGTGAAGAGGTTGAGGATTCAAGGGAGTTTGCTGATGACAGACTGAGAGAGGGGGCATGAACAATAGGAGGACTTAGGAAAGAATCTGATTTTGATGTTGACAATCTGGTGATGTCCACGTATAGAGTCTTCTCTTGCGTTGTTGGAAGAGGGTGTTTGCTATGACCAATGTGTTCTCTTGGCAGAACTCTATTAGCCTTTGCCCTGCTTCATTCTGTATTCCAAGGCCAAATTTGTTACCTGTTACTCCAGGTGTTTCTTGACTTCCTGCTTTTGCTTTCCAGTCCTCTGTAATGAAAAGGACATCTTTTTCAGGTGTTCTAAAAGGTCTTGTAGGTCTTCATATAACTGTTCAACTTCAGCCTCTTCAGCATTACTGATCAGGGCATAGACTTGTATTACCACAATACTGAATGATTTGCCTTGGAAACGAACAGATATCATTCTGTCGTTTTTGAGATTGCATTCAAGTACTGCATTTTGGACTCTTTGGTTGACTATGATGGTTACTCCATTTCTTCTAAGAGATTCCTGCCCACATAGTAGATATAATGGTCATCTGAGTTAAATTCACCCATTCCAGGCCATCTTAGTCTGCTGATTCCTAGAATGTCAACATTCACTCTTGCTATCTCCTGTTTGACCACTTCCAATTTGCCTTGATTCATGGACCTAGCATTCCAGGTTCCTATGCAATATTGCTCTTTACAGCATGAAACCTTACTTCTATCATCAGTCATATCCACAACTGGGTATTGTTTTTGCTTTGGCTCCATCCCTTCATTCTTTCTGGAGTTATTTCTCCTCTGATCTCCAGTAGCATATTGGGCACCTACCGACCTGGGGAGTTCCTCTTCCAGTGTCCTATCTTTTTGCCTTTTCATACTGTTCATGGAGTTCTTAAGGCAGGAATACTGAAGTGGTTTGCCATTCCCTTCTCCAGTGGACCGCATTCTGCCAGACCTCTCCACCATGACCCGTCCGTCTTGGGTGGCCCCACATGGCATGGCTTAGTTTCACTGAGTTAGACAGTGAAGGCTGTGATCCGTGTGATCAGATTGACTTGTTGTCTGTGATTGTGGTTCCGTCTGTCTGCCCTCTGATGCCCTCTCTCAGTGCCTACCATCTTACTTGGGTTTCTCTTACCTTAAACATGGGGTATCTCTTCACGGCTGCTCCAGCAAAGCACAGCCGCTGCTCCTTATCTTGGATGTGGGATAGCTCCTCTCGGCCGCCACCCCTGAGCCTGGGTATGGACATCACCAGATAGTCAACACTGAAATCAGATTGATTATATTCTTTGCATCCAAAGATGGAGAAGCTCTATGCAGTCAGCAAAAACAAGACCAGGAGCTGACTGTGGCTCGGATCATGAACTCTTTATTGCCAAATTCATACTGAAATTGAAGAAAGTGGAGAAAACCACTAGACCATTCAGGTATGACCTAAATCACATCCCTTACAACTATACAGTGGAAGTGACAAATAGATTTAAGGGACTAGATCTGACAGACAGTGCTTGATGAACTATGGATGGAGGTTCGTGACATTGTACAGGAGACAGGAATCAAGACCATCCCCAGGAAAAAGAAATGCAAAAAAGCAAAATGGTTGTCTGAGGAGGCCTTACAAATAGCTGTGAAAAGAAGGGAAGCAAAAAGCAAAGGAGGAAAGGAAGTATATTCCCATCTGAATGCAGAGTTCCAAAGAATAGCAAGGAGAGATAAGAAAGCCTTCCTCAGTGATCAATGTAAAGAAATAGAGGGAAACAACAGAATGGGAAAGACTAGAGATCTCTTCAAGAAAATGAGAGATACCAAGGGAACATTTCATGCAAAGATGGGCTCAATAAAGGACAGAAATGGTAGGGACCTAACAGAAGCAGAAGATATTAAGAAGAGGTGGCAAGAATACACAGAACTGTAGAAAAAAGATCTTCATGACCCAGATAATCACGATGGTGTGATCACTAACCTAGAGCCAGACATCCTGGAATCTGAAATCAAGTGGGACTTAGAAAGCATCACTACGAACAAAGCTGGTGGAGGTGATGGAATTTGAGCTATTTCAAATCCTAAAAGATGATGCTGTGAAAGTGCTGCACTCAATATGCCAGCAAATTTGGAAAACTCAGCAGTGGCCACAGGACTAGAAAAGCTCAGTTTTCATTCCAATCCCAAAGAAAGGCAATGCCAAAGAATGCTCAAACTACCACACATTTGCACTCATCTCACACGCTAGTAAAGTAATGCTCAAAATTCTCCAAGCCAGGTTTCAGCAATACATGAACCATGACCTTCCAGATGTCCAAGCTTGTTTTAGAAAAGGTAGAGGAACCAGAGATCAAATTGCCAACATCAACTGGATCATCAAAAAAGCAAGAGAGGTTCAGAAAAACATCTATTTCTGCTTTATTGATTTTGACTGTGTGGATCACAATAAACTGTGGAAAATTCTGAAAGAGATGGAAATACTAGATCACCTGACCTGTTTCTTGAGAAACCTGTATGCAGGTCAGGAAGCAACAGTTAGAACTGGACATGGAACAACAGACTGGTTCCAAATAGGAAAAGGAGTACGTCAAGGGTGTACACTGTCACTCTGATTATTTAACTTATATGCAGAGTACATCATGAGAAACACTGGGCTGGAAGAAGCACAAGCTGGAATCACAGTTGCTGAGAGAAACATCAATAACCTCAGATATGCAGATGACACCACCCTTATGGCAGAAAGTGAATAACTAAAGAGCTTCTTGATGAAACTGAAAGAGGAGAGTGAAAAAGTTGGCTTAAAGCTCAATATTCAGAAAACTAAGATCATGACATCCAGTCCCATCACTTCATGGCAGATAGATGGGGAAACAGTGGAAACAATGGCTGACTTTATTTTTCTGGGCTCCTGAATCACTGCAGATGGTGATTGCAGCCAAGAAATCAAAAGACGCTTACTCCTTGGAAGGAAAGTTATGACCAACCTAGACAGCATATTCAAAAGCAGAGACATTACTTTGCCAACAAAGGTCTATCAAGGCTATGGTTTTTCCAGTAGTCATGTTTGGATGTGAGAGTTACACTATAAAGAAAGCTGAGCACCGAAGAATTAATGCTTTTAACTGTGGTGTTGGAGAAGACTCTTGAGAGTCCTTTGAACTGCAAGGAGATCCAACCAGTTCATCCCAAAGGAGATCAGTCCTGGGCGTTCATTGGAAGGACTGATGTGGAAGCTGAAACTCCAGTACTTTGACCACCTGGTGCGAAGAGCTGACTCATTTGAAAAGACCCTGATGCTGGAAAAGACTGAGGTCAGGAGGAGAAGGTGACAACAGAGGATGAGATGGTTGGATGGCATCACCGACTCAATGGACATGGGTTTGAATGGACTCTGAAAGTTTGTGATGGACAGGGAGGCCTGGTGTGCTGCAGTTCATGGGATCGCAAAGGGTCCGACATGACTGAGCGACTGAACTGAACTGAGGAAGGAATCTGAATGATGATGGATGGCTGGAGAAATTTGTGCTTCTGCTGGAAATACCAGTGAGGGAATTTTCCCTCTTGGCAAAACATGCCATCAGTGCATTCTGAAGTCCAGAGGACTTAGCTAGAAGATGCAAGGGCAAGTGTACACTCAGGTCCTTCCATGCTTCCCATATAGAAAACCGTGAAACTATTTGTTGTTCTTATTCAGTCACTAAATTGCATGTGACCCTCTGTGACCCCATGAACTATATAGCACACCAGGCTCCTCTGTCCTTCACTATTTCCTGGAGTTTGCTCAAATTCATGTCCATTGAGTTGGTGATACTATTTAACTGTCTCATCCTCTGCCCCCCATTCTCCTTTTTTCTTCAATCTTTTCCAACATCAGGGTCTTTTCCAATGAGTCAGCTCTTCATACCAGGTGGCCAAGTATTGGAGCTTCAGCTTCAGTCCTTCCAATGAATATTCAGGGTTGATTTCCTTTAGGATTGACTAGTATGATCTCCCTGCTGTCCACAGGACTCTCAAGCGTCTTCTCCAGCACCACAATTTGAAGGTGACATCAATTATTCATTACTCAGCCTTCTTTATGGTCCAGCTCTCACATCCATACATGACTATTGGAAAAATCATAGCTTTGATTATACAGACCTTTGTCAGCAATGTAATGTCTCTGCTTTTTAATATGCTGTGTTTGTTTTAGCTCTCCTTCCAAGGAGTATCTTTTAATTTCATGGCTGCAGTCACTGTCCACATGATTTTGGAGCTCCCCAAAATAAAATCTGCCACTCTTTTTATTGTTTCCCCTTCTATTTGCCATGAAGTGATGGGACCAGATGCTATGGCCTTAGATTTTAATGTTGAGTTTCAAGTACTTGTAGGCTTAGATGGTAAAGAATCTGCCTGCAATGCAGAAGTCCCTAGGTTGGGAAGATCCCCTGAAGAAAGGAATGGAATCCCACTCTAGTATTCTTTCCCAGAGAATTCCATGTACAGAGAAGCCTGGTGGTCTACAGTCCATAGAGTCTCAAATAGTCAGACATGACTAAGCAACTGAACAACAAATTCATTATGAGATAAACTAAAAATACCAATCATTAAACCATTCACAAATGAGACTAAGATCAAATATTAGAGAAATAAGCAATTAGATAGATTTCCACTTTTCCATTTCAACTTACTTAAACTTTAGATCTAAGCCTCATTTGGTTCACAGTTTTTCATGCCTTTTACTTTTTTATGCATTTACTACAAACCCTGTTCTTTTAAATATAGAGTCAAAATCTTTTTTATGCATGTTAAATCAATTAAATCAGAAATAATGCATATCAAGGGAATATGAAAGAAAATATTTGAGACCTAGAATAATTCTTACTTTGAAATCCTGTTAGATAAGCTTTTTCTTCACAGATGAAAAAAAGGCATTTAGAGAGAGTAAATAGCATTCTGGGGGTAACATGGCTAGGTAGTAAGATGCCAGCTTTTGTGGCTTCCAAAGTCCAGGCTCTTCCTCCTTCAATGCCACAGTGCTTCTCTATGTGAGACATTATGTTGAGAATAGAGAGGATATGGAAATAAGTATGACATGGTTCACATCATCAGGGTGTTTATAACCTAGTGGAGGTTCAGACCCACTGTAAGTTCCATAAAAGAACTTTAAACCCATTCTCCTGTGGATGAGTTCAAAGCTTCTTGGAGAATTAGAAAAGACTCCAGTAGCCCAACGGAGAGGGAAATGGCAACCCACTCCAGTATTCTTGCCTGGAGAATCCCACAGACAGAGGAGCCTGGCCGGCTACAGTCCACAGGGCCCCAAGGAGTTGAACACGACTGAAGCGACTTAGTACACATGCACAGTAGCCCAAACTTAGGTCACTAGCCAGTTTTCTTTGACTGCATCCAAGCTGACTGATGGAAAATAATGTGTTTGCTTTCATGTCCCAAGACCAAAAGCATCTGCTTTGTGTTGCCATATTGGGGAGAGAGAAAGAGGGGATAGAGAAGTGGAAAGAGCTAGATGTCTTCATTATGCCACAAATATTGGAAAAGACCAAGGTCTCTCCAGTCCTCGATTTCCTTCTGAAATATGTGGCTACGCTAAAGTTGTTTTGCATAACATGTTCTCTCTTTTAATTGACCCAGAGTGATATACAGTAGTTGTTTCTAATGCTTAGTTGAGTTTTTTCTTAGCAAAGCGTCTTAACTGACAAAATACCTCCTCCCCCGGTATCAGAAATTATAAAATCCTTGTCTATAACCAAACCCTTCAAATAAATTTGAAACTCCATACACACATGGTCTCATTTAATCAAACAACCAGCTGAAATAATTACTATTACTACCCCCACTTTAGAGACAGGAAAACTGAGCCTCAGGGCTCAGTTGAGCTTCTAACTGGCTTCCTCAGAGACTTAATGATCTTATTTTCTAATTTGCATGAAGAGAACTATACTCAACATCTTGTGATTATCTATAAGGGAAAGAAATTGAAAAATATATATATATATATACATATACACACACATATATATAACTGAATCACTTTGCTGTACACCTGAAAATAACACATTATAAACCTTCTTTACTTCAATTAAAAATATAAATTTTTAAAAATTTGTGAAGTTTATTTTTCCAGTTTTCCTTTTTATGCCTCTACTCAGTTATCATGCAGATGGAAACTACTACCATGGGCACATATAAATGCATAATTTGACTTTATAAATATGATCTTGCTATCCAACCTAAACTTGGAATAACTGTTAGTACTCAGGATGAATGACAAATTCAAGAACTGAAGCTCTGAATTTTTGTTTCAAATATTGTCTTTTCTACCCTGAGAAAATCAAAGCCCCTTAGACGTCTCATTCGAATTTCCAATGAGAAAAGATATACATGCACAATATTTTTTTGCAAACTGAAAAATGCTCAGTCCTCAGATTGACTCAAATAAAATTTTCCATTTCTTTCTTTTAAAAAATGCCTTACAAATTGTAAACTACTGAACAAATACAAGCTATTAAGCTATTATTTCAAAACAGAAAGTTAAGCTCATTGGATTTTTTTTTTCTCAAACAGTCACACTTCTAGTCCAGACAAACAACCTAAGGACAACAGTTAATGAATATGTTAATTGTTCTTTCTCGTACTTATCACTAGCCTATTCCCAAATGGACACAAAATGTAAGTTTCAGTTCTATACAGATATTAAAATAGGGTCTGGCAAACACAAAAGATAAAATGGAAAAAAAGACAGTTTCAAATGTGTATTTTACAATAAATGTACCATGTACTTCTGAGAATTTGCTTAAATCGATATTTTAAGTCATATTGTTGCCCAGTTCTTTTAGCCAAATGTAAAGGTTTCACCACAGGACAGAGTTAATACATTTTCTAATTTATGTTTATTGATAAGGACTTGGCTGAAGGAGGAAGATTCAGCTTTTACTTTGATAAAGAATGTGAGCTCTAGAACTTGAAACTGAGTACTGTTACAATGTTACTGGGAAAATTACATTTAGAAGCTCTTCCCTGTTTTGCTACCATCTAGGCTTCTGACCCATGCCCCCATCCTTATCTCCTTTACCAACAGACATAATACATACACTCCTATGGTTCTATTCTTTGGGTCATTGGTGGATAAGTGATCAGTCAAGAGTTTCAATTGCCACAAAAAGAACCAATTCTGGAAATGTATTGGAAGGGTGTGGGAACACTAATGGGTCCCCCAGAGGCTGAAGAACAGTCACTGGAAAAGACAGGAACCAAGGGTCTCTGGAGTGGGGAAGCATACATACGTATAACAGCAGAAACACCAGCACACTGCTAGAATTTTTCATCACTTCGTAAGCTCAGGAGTCAGCCTCCTGGAAGAGATTGGTTGATCGGCCAAGGTCAGGTCACATGACCACTCTCCAGCTGTGCATGGACAGGGAGGAGAATACAACCTCTTTCACATCTTTAAGAGAGAAATGTCTAGTTTAAAATTCCCACCAGGAACTCATATAATTCAGAAAAAGAAGTTCTCAGAAAGGAAACTGGTGTGGTCTTAAAGAGTGGCAATGAATACTAGGCAGCCAAAGCTATATGAATATTCACTGATGTAAGTTTAGGAAAAGGATTGCAAACAAGGAGAAAGGATTCTGGGGAGAGCAACTACAGGGACTTTGAGCACAGAATAGCTTCCATGAGCACTCAACATATGTTAGGCACTCAGCTATGATTTAGTTGTCTTACTTTATTCAACTTGCATGACAACTCTGTGTAATAAATACTCTATTATTTATAGTATAGCCTAAAGTCAGGTAGGTTGATTCCTCCAGTTCCATTCTTCTTTCTCAAGATTGCTTTGGCTATACGAGGTTTTTTGTATTTCCATACAAATTGTGAAATTATTTGTTCTAATTCTCTGAAAAAGACCTCTGGTAGCTTGATAGGAATTGCATTGAATATATAGATTGCTTTGGGTAGTATACTCATTTTCACTATATTGATTCTTCCAATCCATGAACATGGTATATTTCTCCATCTATTTGTGTCCTCTTTGATTTCTTTCATCAGTGTTTTATAGTTTTCTATATACAAGTCTCTTGTTTCTTTAGGTAGAAATGCTCCTAAGTATTTTATTCTTTTTGTTTCAATGGTGAATGGAATTGTTTCCTTAATTTCTCTTTCTGTTTTCTCATTGTTAGTGTATAGGAATGCCAGGGATTTCTGTGTGTTGATTTTGTATCCTGACACTTTACTATATTCACTGATTAGCTCTAGTAATTTAAGACAGTATGGTACTGGCACAAAGACAGAAATATAGATCAATGGAACAAAATAGAAAGCCCAGAGATAAATCCACGCTCCTATGGACACCTTATCTTTGACAAAGGAGGCATGAATATACAATGAAGAAAAGACAATCTCTTTAACAAGTGGTGCTGGGAAAACTGGACAGCCACTTGTAAAAGAATGAAACTAGAACCCTTTCTAACACCATACACAAAGATAAACTCAAAATGGATCAAAGATCTAATCATAAGACCAGAAACTATGAAACTCCTAGAGGATATCATGGGCAAAACACTCTCCGACATAAACCAAAGCGGAATCCTCTATGACCCACCTCCCAGAATATTGGAAATAAAAGCACGAATAAACAAATGGGACCTAATAAAAATGAAAAGCTTCTGCACAACAAAGGAAACTATAAGCAAGGTGAAAAGACAGCCTTCAGAATGGGAGAAAATAATAGCCAACAAAGCAACTGACAATCTCAAAAATATACAAGCAACTCATGCAGCTCCATTCTAGAAAAATAAACGACCCAATCAAAAAGTGGGCCAAAGAACTTAACAGACATTTCTCCAAAGAAGACATACAAATGGCTAACAAACACATGAAAAGATGCTCAACATCACTCATTATCAGAGAAATGCAAATCAAAACCACAATGCAGAATGTCTGCAATCCAAAAATCTACAAGCAATAAATGCTGGAGAGGATGTGGAGAAAAGGGAACCCTCTTACACTGTTGGTGAGAATGCAAACTAGTACAGCCACTATGGAAAAGAGTGTGGAGATTCCTTAAAAAACTGCAAATAGACCTGCCATATGACCCAGCAATCCCACTGCTGGGCATACACACCGAGGAAACCAGAATTGAAAGAGACACGTGTACCCCAATGTTCATCGCTGCATTGTTTACAATAGCCAGGACATGGAAGCAACCTAGATGCCCATCAACTGACGAATGGATAAGAAAGCTGTGGTACACATACACAATGGAGTATTACTCAGCATTAAAAAAAAAATTCATTTGAATCAGTTCTCCTCAGGTGGACAGAACTGGAGCCTATTATCCAGAGTGAAGTAAGCCAGAAGGAAAAACAACAATACAGTATACTAATGCATATATATGGAATTTAGAAAGATGGTAACGAGAACCCTGCATGCGAGACAGCAAAAGAGATGCAGATGTATAGAACAGACTCGTGGACTCTGTGGAAGAGGGCAAGGGTGGGATGATATGGGAGAATGGCATTGAAACATGTTAATTATCATATGTGAAATCAATCGCCAGCCCAGGGTTGATGCTCGGGCCTGGTGCATCGAGATGTCCCAGGGGGAGGGAATCGGGAGGGAGGAAGGAGGGGGGTTCTGGAGGGGGAGCATATGTAAACCCATGGCAGTTTCATGTCATTGTATGGCAAAACCAACACAATAAAGTAAAGAAAATTTTTTTTTCTTAATTACTAGAGTAGTCACTGTTCAAGCTTTATTTACTGTTTTAGTTGGTGTAACACTTCATTGGTTGCATTATTTATGTAATTTTTCCTTTATACATTACATGGCAATGTACACTATTCTGATACATACAGTACATAAAATTCTTTAGAACAGTTATGCACATGGCATGCAACACTGGATTGATACATTGGATCCCAGGATGTGATTAACTGGAGGGAAGAAAGTTGGGACTAGGCACCTTGGATAAAGGAACCAGAGGTTACATAACAAGTAAATACACATCTGGTGTGAAGGGCAACTGCAACATCTGCAACATGGGCAGTGGTACCTCTTGAAAAGTTGGATTATTTATCAAACCTGTTTAGGACCACACAAGTGCCATCCAGCTTCAGGATAACAGCTGCAAGGTTTTATGAACCATTTCTATTTCTAACCTTAGGAAATTGAGTTTTTCCTAGGCTGTCTCAACATTACTGCTTTAGTCGCAGATCAGATACAAAGGACAATATGAGTTACAACCTCCAACTAAAATCCTGTGTAGCCTAGACAGTGAAGTGATACAACATTAGACTTTAAAACTGCAGTTCTTTCTGGATCCCCCACAGTGTATCTGCACTCTTCTTCAAACAGGCCTCTTCCTCATGAGTCAGAGTCACTTTCACAACGTCTGAGATTCCATTCTGTCCCAAGACGCAAGGAACACTAAGGAAGACATCTTCTTTTATTCCATAGAGACCCTTAATCATGGTGGAAATCGGATGCACTCGCCTAAGATTCTTCATTATACTTTCTGCCAAATCGGCCACGGACAGTCCAATGGCCCAGGATGTGTAGCCTTTCAGTTTGATCACCTCATAAGCACTGTCAACCACCTGTTTGTGAACTCCTTTCCACTGTTCTTTATCTGCATCAGTGCCTAGTTCAGGGTGTAAATTCTTCAGAGAGACACCAGCAACATTCACTCCACTCCATACAGGCACACTAGAGTCGCCATGCTCCCCAAGGATCCACCCATGGCAGCTTAGTGGGTGAACTCCCAGCCTCTCCCCCATGAGGTAACGGAACCGAGCTGAATCCAGATTGCAACCACTTCCAATAACACGGTTTTTGGGAAAGCCGCTTATCTTCCAAGCCACATAGGTCAAAATATCAACTGGATTGGAAACAACAAGCAACTTGCAATTTGGGCTGTATTTTACAATATTAGGAATGATGAATTTAAAGATGTTCACGTTACGCTGGACCAAATTAAGACGGCTCTCTCCCTCTTGCTGACGTGCCCCAGCTGTGATAATAACCAGCCTGGAGTTTGCTGTCACATTATAGTCTTTGCCAGAGACAATTTTTGGTGTTCTAAGGAAAAGGCTGCCATGTTGGAGATCCATCATCTCTCCCTTCAGTTTGTCTTCCATGACATCAACAAGAGCAATTTCATCTGCCAAGTCCTTCATTAAGATACTGATGGCACAGGCCATGCCAACAGCACCAACCCCAACAACTGTAATCTTATTCTGGGGGACATGTTCTTCCTTAAGAAGATTCTGAATCAGCTGATCCTTGAGAGTTGCCATCTTGGACTTAGAACCTAAAGGAATCGGGAGTGATCGTCGAGCGGGCGGACGTCGGAGGCGCGCGGCGTGGGATCCGGACTTGGCGGAAAGCGGCTCCGGTACCTAAAGTAAAGAAAATTTTTTAAAAAAATAAAAAATAAAATCCACAGAAACCAAAAAAAAAAATATTATTTCTGTCTTAAAATGAAATAAAAACTGAGGTTTTTAAAGAGAAAGTAGGGTTTTTTAATGTGGGCACTGTTGATATTGAAGTCAGATAATCTTTGTTATAGAGGCTGTCCTGGGCACTGTAGTATGTCCAGCAGCAGTCCAAGCCTCTGCACATTAGATGCTGCAGCATCCTAACTTCCAAGGTGCAGCAACCAAAAATGTCTCCAGATGTAGCTAAACATCCCAGGGACAGCATAAAATTTGCCCCAAGTTGAGAACCACTTAAGATCAGTTTCCCAAGTCATGCCATCATGCCACATAAGGATTGCTCCCAGACCTGTCTGAAGGCAGAACCTAAGCTGCCAACCATGTTCTTGGCACACTTTAGTTTACCACGTATTTTCACATAGATTATTTCACGAGTGTCTGATAACACTCCTGTAGAGGAGGGGCAACAAGTTCAGCTGTCTTTGCGTTTCCTTTGAGGAAATGAAGTTTCATCAACTTTGTGACTTGCTTGAGAGCTTTCAGTTCTCCATTTGTCAAGTCACCACTCAAAAACCTTTTGAGTTTGGTTTTTGGTTTGTTTGGTTTTCAGTTTATTTACTTCTAACCCAGTATTTTTTTCCATTATACCCAGTTTTACAAAACAGTAGAATTGATATTAGGAATAAGTTCCTTGGTCAAACTGTTAAGGAGAAATATAAATTCTTCTTGAGTGATTAAGTTTTACTATTTTGGAACAAGTAAAAAGTCAAAAAGAATGAAGGAAGGAAAGGAAGAAGGGAGGGAGGGAAGAAAGAAGGAAAAATGACTTTATCTGGCTGCTCCGGAGTTTTATCCTTACTCTCACCAAAAACAGACTCTCAATATACATTACAAGTCTCTTCAGATCCCAGAAGAATGAAGGGGGAAGAGTCCTTTGGGTTTCAGCACCGGTTGGCCCCATACTCCCTCTAACATACTAAGGCATTGTTTTATTTCTGACTCAGAGGGAAGACTGACTCACAAATACCACTTTACCACTTAGCCTTTCATTGAAGTTCTCATAGCCAAGACCAGGTCAAATTTGAGGCAGCTTGGAGTAAGAGATCAGATGAGTTCATGGCCCAAGGCGGGATGGCTGCAGATGTTTGGTAAGGAAAGACTTTGACAGCTGGGATGTTCGTGACTTAAAAGCAAAACAAATCTGGCTAATTGGGATACAAAACAATGCCTAAAAAGAAAATGACAGGCCTTGGTTAACCACTAGAGCTCCTAGGCCTTGTCCCATTTGCTAGGAAGTGGTGACCAGCATTGATACCCAAGAACCACTAAAGATCCTGCCACTTGCCATGCATCATCATTGGCCTCCCCAGCTGCTAAAGGCCATGTCAAGTCCTGGAGACACAACAGCTGGCCCAGTTTTGATGAAAGTGTAACTACTGGGAGTGGGAGATGTGAGGGCTGAGCCCCAGGTTAAACCACTTGATCAGCTCATTTTTTCTGCCTCTCTTGCGTCAAACCCTGGGAGGTATAGTAGACAGAGCCTGTGAAGTCAGCAGACTGTATTCAATCCCCAGCTTTTACTTTTCTTTCATTTCTTTTGGTCTCAGTATTTTCATCTGTGAAACTAGATAATTGTGCTTGTGTGAAGCCTGAATGAAGGTCTGTTTCTGAGACACCTAGGAGAATATACACCATAAGGCAGGTGCTCAGTGAAAGGCTATCAGCTCCTTTACTCTAGACTCCAGCACGGGTTTCCTTCACCTGGCTTCCTCCACTGCTGTCAATCTGCACACACTGAATATGGTGACGTGAGCTTGAATTCTGCCCATTCTCCCTGCTTAGCTCATCACTCCCCAAAATGCCCTCTCCTTTCATTTTAGAAGTCTTTCCTCCCTTTTATGAGTTATAGCTGCTTCCGAGAATTCTTCAATGAAAGCTCTGACTTGGACAGAGTGGCACTAAACGCTGTTTCAAGCAATTGCTTCCGCAATGAACTCCTGGCACAATACTGTATTTACTTAGCTCTTGTCATACATAGAATAATTCTAATGCATACACTCCATGCCCTCAAAGTGCATTTCCTAACTGATAAGTACTCACACAAACAAAGTCATGCATCCCTAAACAGAGAAATAAAAACTCAGCAGGAAATGAAGAGAAGGTTTAGGGTAAACTATCATTTAATCGCTTAAGTTTAAAAAAAGACCCCATGAAAAAAAAGTGTTCCTTTTTAAAAAAAAAAAAAATCCAGGATAATAAAATTCTTAACTGAAGACTGCAAATAGCCAAATCCTAAAAAATTCATACAAATATCTAATGTAATATACCTCCCTTCATCTCCAATAAATTAGATAGGCAGTCCCAACCTCATTTTCTTCTAGTAAAGACTTTTGCTCTCAAGAATAGATTGGAAACTCAGAAAACCCATTCAAATTAAAGTGTAAAAAGCTGATAGACATTGAAAGTTATTCCTAGAGGAAGGTGCTTTTTAATCTAGATTCACACTGAAGAAAGATATGTGATGGAATTTGGATATCAGCAAAATAAGATTTGGAAAGAAGGAACCAGCAGTCCTGGCTTCCCATCACCCCTCTTTGGAGAGTTAGAAAAATTCTTCCATTTAGGATTTGCTTCTTGGCCTACATCAAGTATCTCTCTCTGTGGTTTTAGTGAGGGATTTAGGGAAAGAATGAGGAAGATGGGAATGGTCCGGGGAAGCAGGAGATCTTATCTATAACAAGCTACAAAACAGCTTTCTTCCTCAGTAGGAACATGGATGCAGAGCTTACCAGTGGTTCTCTCAATATCCACATTCACTTGTATATAGTAATAACGTTCTTTGCCTCCAGGGATGGAGACACATCATCAGCCCTTTGCAACTAGGTATAGCCATATGACTTAGCTCTGGCCGGTGACAAGTGTCATGTGGCAGCTTCCAGGAATCTGACCAAGAAACATGCAGACGTGCACTTGTCAGGGGTTCTTCATCCTGTTGCTGAAACAGCACTCACTGTGATGACTCTGGGGTGCGGGCCATCCATACAACACAGAAAGTCAGAAAGTCTGGCTACCTGATTCCCTGAGCATCATAGGTGCCCTGAACCATCTGCCTATATTTTCACAGGAGACAGAAAGGAATTTCTATCAGTCCAAGCTGTTGTCTTGGTTTTTCTCTTACTTACAGCTGAATGAAAGTCTAACTACCTACAATAGATGAGTGTATCTCCTCAGGTTAACTCATGTCCACAGCCTATTAATTGCCCGGTGGGTTTATTTGTGTTCAAGTTTAGCTTATCTTTGCTGGGCTAGCTTGGGTAAATGATCATCATGTTTATCACTTCTCTAGTTAAATGCCAGAGTACCAAACCATTGACAAAAAGAATATTGTAACATAAAATTTATTGATAAGTTGAGGGAGACTTGCACACAAACCCATATAAGCATGCAGCTATGTGTGTTGTAACCATATACACACTTTTCATTGAGATAGCAGCTGTAAAGGTGGAAAGCCTTCTTTCTAGCATGCCACATCTGGGTAAACTCCAAGAGCCAATTGCCTTTTTCACTTTGTCAAGGAGTAGAAAATGACTCATTGTATCCAAAGCAGGCTTAAGTGCCCCCTGATTTATTTACCTATCTGCATTCAATTAGAAAAGTGCCGTTATTTTCTATTTATTTATGGACGTCATTTTGGTTATGCTGGTGCTTTACTATATGTTGTTCACTTCCCTCGAACAGAGAGGCATGTTTACAAAGCCCTTACCCATAATTAGTGTCACTCAGAGGAACAAGGCACCTCTGTTTGGTACCTGCCACAGCTGTCATGCTCTCTTCAGAACAAATTGCACTGATGGACGACTTGAGTCACCAGTTTCTTTAGAAAGTAGCATAAAAAGTGTTATTGCAGTGGGTCTGGTGCTCAGGGAAGCCATATCAGGTGTTACGCTCTGTGACAGCCCAAGCTCAGAGAGAGCTTCCTCCATTACATTTCCAATTAATTATTCCTGTACTTTTCAATAGCTCCATGTCATAAAAACATAGCATGCAGTCGATTCAGATTAGCTTTATCCTGTCAGGTGATGGCAGACTTCAGACAACACGTTACTCAGTGGAGTTGGCGCGGGTATTCTCTACACGTGACTGTCGGCCATATTTAACTTGTGAAAGTAGGGGGCAGGGAACGCACTTTTTATGGGTATACATTTCATTAGGATACTAATAAAAGTGCCATGTCTGTTTGAGAAAAATATAACATGCCTCACTGCTGTGTCTAATTTTTCTTCAGGACACTTTTCTATTCACATAAATTGCTTAAAGGAAAAGCATGTTGTAAGTAATATTTTTTTCCAAACACAAAGCCTTATTAAAACTTCAAGATGCTCAAAAAAGAAACAAACTTCATGATCCTCACTACTATTGCTCGTGGTCCCTCAGGTCCAGTCACAGGCCAAATGGACCTCATTGCAATGCCATGCCAAGAGTGGGCAGCAAGAAATGGAGCCACAGCTGAAGGAATTGACCAGGCCTTCTCCAGACTGGCCCAACAGGTACTGCGCTGCACGCGCACATCTTATCCCAAAGGGAGTGGAAGCCTTGTAGACTTCTGTCTTCCAACCTGTCAGTGTAATGAGCACACTCTTGAAACTTCTTTCTCTTAAGTGAAGAATACAAAAAGTGTAGATACAATCAAAACGAAATAGAGAATTGAAAATCCTTTGTATTGGATTAATGCATGCCACTTTCCTAGGAATGATTTTTGCCGTGGGTAACAGAAGAGGTCACCAAAAGTGACTTAAGCCATAAGCACATTTATTACTTGCTGAACAAGGTAGCCTCTTTGGTTTGAAGAATTTGTGATGTTATCAGGGACCTAGGCCCCTTCCATCCTGCTTAGTATAGGCATTCATCCTTAGTCATGTCTCTTCAGGGTTCAAAAGATGGCTCCAGGCAAGAAGGTAAACTCTTCCAGAAGCCCATAGTCAGACTGGGTCACATGACCACCCGTAGATGAATGGCTGGAAAAGTAAGCATCTAAAATTTTCAGTCTCTAAAGTGGGATGTGGACAAGGGAACTGGGGATGGCTGATGAGTCAGCCAACAGGAAGCCAACTACCACAGGAAGGCCCCAGGTAGTACTCAAGGGTGGGACACTTAAATTAGCCAGCTATTGGCCTTCCTCCTCCTATGTTAACACCATCTTAATACTATAGGAATCACTCTCCACCCTGCAGTCAGTGAGATCTTGCCAGAAGTTTATTCTGATAAAGTCCTTCTTTATCAGTCACCATTGATATCAGGATATAGTTCAAACTCCTTAGTGTGCTTAATTATATCTTAAATGGTTCACTTCTTTTTACCTCTAGAGTCTTATCTCTCAACTATACCAGGCTTTGTGTTTGACTCAGTTTATTCTGAGCTGTTGGGTTGGCCAAAAAGTTCATTTGGGCTTATAGTGGGAAACCCAAATGAACTTTTGGCCAACCCAATACTTTAAGTTTTCCAATTGTGCCCAGTTCTTCCATTTTTTTATGCTGCTCCCTCTCCCTAAAACACTTTATCCAACAGATATGCACACACACACACTTTTCCACCCAGATAATTTTTCTTTTTTAAGATATAATTAACATAAAATATTACATTAGTTTACAATATACAACATAATGATTCAATATATGCATATATTGTGAAATAAATCTTGTTAACATTCATCACCACACACAGCTACACTTTATTTTAATCTCATGAGAACTTTGAAGCTCTATTCCCTTAGCAACTTTTAAATATACAATACAGTATTATTAACTGTAGTTCACAATACTGTACATTATATCCCCATGAGTTATTTTATTAAGTTGATCTTCTGTGTTCTTCAGATCTAAATAGAAATACTGTAATACTTCTGGGAAGCTACTCTTGCTCCAAGGGCAAGTTCATTGCCCCTCTCATAGACTCTCCTAGAATCCTGTACATGTGGGATCCAGGACTGGACCCTGGGGAGAGGCACTTCTAAGGGAAAAAATAAAAATGAGAAAAATGAAAAAGAGTTTTAACCTATTTCTTTCACTTAAACTGACTCTAAGTCCCAAATCAGAGTTAGGAAACTATTTACCATGGCCAAGCAGTTTAGTGCAGTGGGTAAGAACATGTACTATAAAGTCAAACTGCCTTAGTTCAAACCCCAGCTTTACTACCTTTTAGCCAAGAGAGGCTGGGTGTGTTACTTAACTTTTCTCAGTTTCGGTTTCCTTATCCATAAAATGGGAATAATGGTAAGGTCTACCTACAGTATATATAATTAACTGTCTACTCAACATCTGTCTCTGCCCCTCTCCATGCCATACCATAAAAATCTTCTGCAAAAGACAGAAGCTGGCTCTAAAACAAATGAGATGCAAGGAAAACTGGGTCCTCTCTGCTTCCTCTGAAAGTTGACATGAAGAATGCCACCCCTGAGATCATGGTAGTCATCTTGTGACTCTAACGATGTCACACACTGCAAGCAGTTGAGCAAAGAGACAAGAATCCAGGTTCTTAATGGTGTCAAGTGATAAATTCACCAATCCTGAAGCTGCTCTACCTTTAGAACTTTTTTCCCTAGAGACAACTCATTGTTTTTTTTTTTTTTATCACTTAGGAAGTCATTTCTAGTTGACATTTTTTGTCCTTACAACTAAAAAAAAAAAAAAAACTTACAAAATACACTCCCTTTAAAGACTGTGAGAGTGAAAAGAATGCATATAAAGAACTTGGTGCAGGACCTGGCTTACAAAAAGCTCTTGAAACATGATGTCAGTCATTGTCAGTGGCCAAGGGACTCTTCTGGGTCAGTGAAGAGAGACTGATCCCAGTGTAGCTCAGGCCAGGGCAGATAGTTGTAGAGGATAAATTCCTCAAAGTAAAGGACCTTGTCTGGTTAAAACTTATTAATTCCTATCATTATCTAGGCCAATGCCAGAGACTCTATTCGAATAATTAGAATAATTTTTGCGGCAGTCTCAGCAGCTCTGTGACTGTCAAGTGATACCAGAATGTTAAGCTTCAAATCATGTCTACTTGTTTTTTTTGTTTGTTTTTTAATTTTTTAAGGGAACTAAAATCAGACACTTGGAAACTAGCAATTGTAACTAGTTGCATGTGGTTGCCATGAATGGCCCAGTTCTCTAAACTGTTTGATTTATTTGGGGGAATGTTAATTTATATTTGTCCCTTTCACTCATCACTATTCCTTTATTACCAAACTTTATTACTCTGGACTATAAATTCCTACACAGCATATGGACCACATAACTTTCTTGGATACCTAATTAACAAGGATTTTTTTCTAAGCTGTAATTATAACAAAATATGGTACATTTAGCTTAATTTTCAATTTAATGCTTGAAGGTGCATAGGAAATTTAGCTCCATGGCTCAGAGATGGGGAAAGCTGCCATGTATATACTCAATTCTAAAGAGCGGGTCTGGGAAACAGATGTTTGAAGGAGCAAAAGAGAGATGAGGATAATGAAAAAGTGTATATGAAATGATATCAATGATTAAAGGCCAGGATGTAGTTCATGCTCATTAATAGATGAGGAGAAAGGAATAGGAAAGGGAAATCTCAGAGTTATCAAAGAACATAAAAGACGCTCCATTCTTGGCACAGACAACCTGTCTTCTTCCTGGCTCCTTCATAAACATCTTTCTTCCTCCTTCATGCAGCCCAGCAGGGGACCAGCACCTCCTTGGAGGTGTGTCCTGAAAGGGACCTAATTCCTATGAGTGGGAAAGAGCATGAAACACATTGAGAAACCTAAAATTAGTAACTGTGTAGTCCTGGGATTGTTCTTCTAGGAGATATGTTTCATGAAAATATTCAGGAGAGTGGAGGCTATTCCAGAAAATCATATGTTACCCACCTCCCCAAATCTCAAATGCTTTGAACAATCCCAAATGTTCCTACTTTTCCCTACCACCCCAGCCACTTATCACAGTTAGCTCTTAATTTGTATGAGCAGAGATGTATATAATCTACTTCTAGATTGCATTTATGAGTGCCTATGGAATACTTTACTTCTATCGTTATATAAAGGTATCTGATGGAAATTCAGGAAGAGTTCAAAATCCATGGTACCTATTGGGACTCTTTATGTCATGTGTGTGTCTATGTGTCATAGATGGCATCACTGACTCAATGGACATGAGTTTGAGTAAACTCTGGGAATTGGTGATAGACAGGGAGGCCTGGCTTGCTGCAGTCCATGGAGTTGAAAAGAGTCGTATACAACTGAGTGACTGAACTGAACTGAACTGATGTGTCATAACTGATACAAAGTCCAATGCAAACGGATTAAAGTGCAAAAGGAAATGTATTGGCTCACATGATTGGAAAGTCCAATGATAATTCTAACTGGGGTAAGGCTTGGTCTAGAAACTCAAACAGAATTAATGGCCAACAGGCACATGAAATATGCTCAATACTGCTATTATCAGAGAAATGCAAATCAAAAACACAATGAGATACCACTTCAGTTAAGTTCAGTCTCTCAGTCACGTCCCACTCTTTGCATCCCCATGAACTGCAGCATGCCAGGCCTCCCTGTCCCTTACCAACTCCCAGAGCTTACTCAAACTCATGTCCATTGAGTCAGTGATGCCATCCAACCATCTCATCCTCTGTCATCCCCTTCTCCCGCCTTCAATCTGTCGCAGCATCAGGGTCTTTTCAAATGAGTCAGTTCTTTGAATCAGGTAGCTAAAATATTGGAGCTTCAGCTTCAACATCAATCCTTCTAATGAATATTCAGGACTGATTTCCTTGAGGATTGACTGGTTTGATCTCCTTGCAGTCCAAGGGACTCTTAAGAGTCTTCTCCAACACCACATTTCAAAAGCATCATCTCTTCGGCACTCAGTTTTCTTTACTCTCCAACTCTCACACCCATATATGACTACTGGAAAAACCATAGCTTGGACTCAACAGACCTTTGCTGGCAAAAGACTGTTTCTGCTTTTTATTTTTTGATTTTTAAATTTATTTATTTATTTATTTTCTTTACATTATTATGTTGATTTTGCCATACATTGACATGAATCCGCCATGGGTATACATGTGTTCCCCTTCCAGAACCCCCCTCCCACCTCCCTCCTGATTCCGTCCCTCTGGGTCATCCCAGTGCACCAGCCCTGAGCACCCTGTATCATGCATCAATCCTGGGCTGTCTAAGTTGGTCATAGCTTTTCTTCCAAGGAGCAAACGTCTTTTAATTTCATGGCTGCAGTCACCAACTTCAGTGACCTCACACCTGTCAAAACAGCTATCATAAAAAAGAACACAAGTAACAAATGTTGGCAAGGATATGGAGAAAAGGAAATCCTAGTACAGAGTTGTGAATTCATCCAGTCATTGTGTAAAACAGTATGGAGGATCCTCAAAAAAATGAAAGTAGAACTACCACATAATCCAGCAATTCCACTGCTGAGTGTATATCCAAAGGGAAAAAAAAAAAACATTAATTTGAAAAAATGCACATATCACAGTGTTCAGAGCAGCCCTATTTACAATAACCCAAGATATGTAACAGATGAATGGATAAAGAAGATGTGCTCTATATACCTGCAATGGAATATTACTTAGCCACAAAAGTAGTGAAATTCTGTCATTTGCAACAGCATAGATAGAACTAGAGGGTATTGCTTAGTGAAATAAGTCAAGGAAGACAAATACTCTGTTATAATTTGTATATGGAATCTAAAAAATAAAACGAATGTATATGACAGACTCACAGATACAGATGACGAACTAGTGGGTCCCAGTGGGACAGGGAAGAGGAGAATAAGATAGGGGTAAAGTATTAAAAGATACAAGCTACTATGAATAAAATAAATAAGCAAGAAGGATATATTATACAAAGAAATAGTCATTACATCGTTGTTGTTGAGGCACTAAGTTGTGTCTGATTCTTTGCGATACCATGAACTGCAGTGTGCCAGGCCTCCCTGTCCTTCACTGTCTCCCAGCGTTTGCTCAGATTCATGTCCATTGAGTTGCTGATGCCATCCAACCATCTCATCCTCTATCACCCACTTCTCCTGCCCCCAATTTTCCCCAGCATCAGAGTCTTGTCCAATGAGTCAGCTCTTTGCATCAGGTGGCCAAAGTTTGGGAGCTTCAGCCTCAGTCCCTCCAATGAGTATTCAGGGTTGATTTCCTTTAGGATTGACTGGTTTGATCTCCTCCTTTTCCAAAGGACTCTCAAAAATCTTCTCCAGCACCACAATTTGAAAGAATCAATTCTTTGGTTCTCGGCCTTCTTTATGGTCCAACTCTCACATCCATACACTACTACTGGAAACCACAGCTTTGACTATATGGACCTTTGTCAGCAAAGTGATGTCTCTGCTTTTTATACACCAAGTTTGGCACAGCTTTCCTTCCAAGGAGCAAGTGTCTTTTAAATTCATGGCTGCAGTCACCGTTTGCAGTGATTTTGGAACCCAACGGGGGGAAAAAAAATCTGTCACTGTTTCTACTTTTCCCCCTGTCTATTTGCCATGAAGTGATGGGACCAGATGCCATGATCTTAGTTTTCTCAATGTTGAATTATTAAGCCAGCTTTTTCATTCTCCTCTTTCACTTGGATCAAGAGGCTTTTTAGTTCCTCTTCACTTTCTGCCATTAGAGTAGTATCATCTGCATATCTGAGGTTGCTGATATTTCTCCTAGAAATATTGATTCTAGCTTGTGATTAATCATTATTTTTTAATAACTTTAAATTTAGCATAATCTATAAAAATAATCGAATCACTGGGTTGTACACTTGAAATTAATATAATGTTGTAAATCAGCTCTTCTTCAATTTTAAAACAACCAATATCACAAAGAATTAGGCTTCTCTCCATTTTTCAGCTATTCCTTCTATGCCTTCAACCCGTCCACAGTGTCCTCTTCTCCCTGTGTCACCCCTGAAGCTAAGGGCTTTCCCTGGGATGGCAAAATAAATGTCTGTCTCCACTCTTACAAACTATACCATACAATCGAATGGATTCTATGGAGGAAAGAAAGGAATCTAATGTCTCTTTTCTAGAAATTCTAGCAAAGGTTTTCTCTCATCTCAATAGATATTACTGGATTAATGGTTTCTCCCTGAAGCAATACTATGGGGAAACAGAGTTATTGCTTTAAGCCAATTAAGACAATCCTATGAAATTTTTAAATTAATTTACTTTAAGCTGGATCTCTGTTGTGGTGTGCGGGTACTTTGTTGCAGTGCAAGGGCTGTAGAGTGCAGAGGTTCAGTAGTTGCAGCATGCAGGCTTTCTAGTTGCCTCATGGCATGTGGGATCTTAGTGTCCTGACCAGAGATTGAACCTGTGTCCCCTGCGTTGGAAGGCAGATTCTTAACCACTGGACCACCAGGGAAGTCCTGTCTCATGGAATTTTAAGGGAGTTAAAATTCCACCCACATCACATGACAGAAATGGAGGAAGGGCACTTTCTCAAAGGAAATTTGAAGGATTCTAAACCAGAAGGAGAAGCAAAGTGTGTTAAGCAGTAATATTATATCTGCTCGGTTAGCTTACATCAACAAGTAGCTACTGTTCTCCATCTCAGAGATATAATAGAATGTAACACTTTGGAGGATACCAGATAACAAGATAATGAAGTATCCTTAAAAATATGTCAATATATATAGTATTACATATGGATATAGATATATTAGTATACTCCTTAGGTTAACCTTTGTGACTGTGGAGGGAGAAAGTCAGCACTTGTCCTGCATCCCACCACTGATGGTTGAATGCTGGTATCCATAAGGGAAATTCAAGAGTGTTAACTTTCCTCTCTTATTGCCTCTATATAACATCCAGTATATGATTTAAAAGGCCTTGACTAGAGCCAACAGCAATAATTTCATTAGGCGATTCACCTGCAAATAAAATAAGAATTGACAATTTTTTGGTAGGCATCACAGCACCCTTGCTCCAGAGCCACCATACCGGAAACAAAATTCACAGCTATTTCTCCAGTGTTTGGCACAGTGTATGTCACATAGTAGATTGTGAACAAATATTGGAACAGATATTTATTTACTTAAATGAATGGTTAAGGTACAAATGCAGGTATCAAAGTAAAAAGGGACGTGGTCAGAGTCCCAAGCTGTACACCATCTCCTGGCATCCCTCCATCCCTGAGCTTACAGTCCCTGATGAAGCAGATGACCATCACACTGACACGGCTTTAAAAAATATTTGATTTAAGTCCCACTGAGCCAATTATGGGCCTACTTTCTCAGTTGGTCCGTAAGGGGTAAGGACTTGGAGCAAAAGCAAAGTTATAAAAGTTCACACCTTTCCTCTTGGCCCTTTCTCCAAAAATCAGTGCCAAGACTTACACCCCTCTTACCCTTTTCCTACCACAAAAAGATACTAGATAGACTAGGGATGGGGAGAATTTGGATCAGAATAATCTGTAAAACCCATTACGTTTGAAGTGTGGCTCTAATATGTTGTGAATTTGACTTGAAAATTGGGGAAAGATAAGAATAAAAGACCATTTTATCCAAGTTTCTTCAGATGAAGGGTGAAATAAGAGGACAAGAAATTGGAGATAGTCCTAGGTACTCCTTTATATCTTTTTTGTTTTCACTTTACTTCTAAGGTTATAACCACTGTCAGGGTACCCTACTGAGAGTGCTTACAACTTAAAAATCATAGAAAAATCAGATTGTTGCTCTCTGCCTAGCTGTCACTGATGTGCTATGGACTGTCTTCACTTAAGGCAGTTCTTGCCACCCTGGAGCTGGGAATTGTAGAGCCAACAAAAAACTGACGAGGTCCAGCACAGTCAGAGTAAGTGAGTCTGCACCTGGCAACATTTGTCTGTGGAATTCAGTTTCCTACATTGTGTGTCTTACCCCGGCACTAATACTATCATTTAAAAAATGAGAACAAGAGCTAGGCCAAAGGCAGAGTTGGGTAGGCCATAAATAATCTCATGTTCGAAGCAATTTATGCAGCTGCCTGGTGAGCCAGGCCTGAGAGGCTGGCATACACGGCCGCTGCGTGTAAGGCCCCGTTGGGGAGTGTTCTGTGCATGGAATGTGGCTATTGGCACAGCTTTGTTCTGTACCTGGACCGGCTTGAATTGCTGACTCATTGCCAGGAAACCTAGCAGACCTTTGGGAACCCATTAGGAAGAAAGCCATATATTTCACGTGTCTTGGGAATGGAAAGATGGATGCTGTCAGCATGCCCTTTTTTACTGCCAGATTGGGCATAAGATGATCATAATGGAGATTTAGATTATAGAGAAAGAGCCTTTTCGTAGGCTTTATTTAGTTATAGCTAACTATTACAATAATTTTCAGGTGGTGGTGGTTTAGTCACTAAGTCATGTCTGACTCTTTCAATCCCGTGGACTGTAGCCTGTCACGCTTCTCTGTCCATGGAATTCTCTAGGCAATAATACTGGAGTGGGTTGCCATTTCCTTCTCCAGGGGATCTTCCCAACCCAGGAATCAAACATGGGTCTCCTTCATTGCAGGCAGATGATTTACCAACTGAGCTATGAGAGAAGCCCTAATTTCTAGGTATTGGGTATCTATTATGGGCCAGGTAGTATGCTGAACATCTTAGATATATTATCTCTAATTCTTACCATTACTATGTAAGGTGATTGAGTGTGTGTATGTGTTTGATCATTTTATAAACAAGGAAACTGATGTTCAGAGAAATTAAATGGCTTGCTTAAGGCTAGAAATGTGCCAGCAATGAGACACAGACCTAGTTTTCTTCAGGCCCCCAAATTCTCATTTTTCTCCCTAAGTCACACTGTCTCCTGATACCGCCAGCTTCTGCCCATGTGCAATAGGAAGTCACACAAATAACTGGTGATCCTATGAGCACCAAACTTCTGGATTGACCAGTGGGAGTGTTTGGATGACTAACACAAATCTCAGCACATGCAGTCTGTGCCCAACCCAGGACAGTATTTCATCCCTTCTCACTTGCAAAGCATCCCTTCAAACAACTTCCCTAGTCAGAGCACCAAGTCCAAAACGATATTTTCAAACCAAGTGGATGTGGACAGTTTGGAACACAACAGCCTTCAAGGATACCAGTCCTCTCTAGCTCGAGACAGAAAGCTTCACTCACAAATGGTTTGAATTAAAGGGAATTTGAATGTGTTCTCTTTTCTTGGACAGAGTCGATGCAATTATGAAATAACCCCATTTTAAAAGTGTGTTGTCCAGATGCGGCTACAGCTGAGCCTTTTCACGAACAGCAGACTCCTGATCATTTCTTGAGGAATCACACCCCCACATGAGAAGTGGACATCCATAATCTGTGACAAGATTCCAAAGTGAAATTGACACCATTGCATTGAAAATTCAGGCTATTGAAACCTAGACCATCCTGCTTGGGGAGGGGGTAAAGTTAATATTATTTAGAAAAGAAGCAACAGCTGTTTAAAGATACCTTAGGAATTAGAAAAATTTCATAATTTGCCAAGATGAGCCAAATGTTGTGACACATGAAATACTGACATTGAAACATGCTCTAATATGAGTTCCCCACTGCTTACTCACTTTGTTGGTTTTTTTTAAAGGGGAAGGTTTTTTTGGTATAAGAATTTTCTATTCTTGGACTCAATCTAAACAATTTTTCCCTTGGCCCTACTTTCCACATGATATTAAATCAAAGACTACTCTGAGCTCTGCAGAGAGGAGATGAGTCTCTCTAAAAATAAATTAATTAATAGAAAATCTCCTGCTCTGCTCTTGAAACACAAAATGGCTGGAAAAACACGGTGGAAATCTAACAATAAGAGAATATTAATTTGGGCCTGAGGAAGAGAATTGCATCAATGCCTTGACAAATACCTCTTAAAATTAAAATTGCATGTTTGCTCATGGTGACTGGATTTGACTATTTGAACATTTTTATGGTATTATAAGCCCCAGGGTCATGATGTAAAAGATTTGCTAGAATGAATGGGGAGAGATGTCCCACAGATATCCACAGAGGCCCCTTTTATTTCCCCATCTCTGTCTTCCTCAGCTTCTCATAGCTGGAATCACTGAGCCCTTAACCTATGTAAACTTGGCCACCATTGCCCTCCTCTCCCCTACATCCCACCCCAGGGTCCAGAGCAACTGGGTGCAGAGAGGGTAAATATGCAAATAGTAAAGGACAGTCCCTCTCATCTTTCATAACCCCTCCCTTACCCTGGCCTCCCATCAGGGTCAATTCAATGAGATTTAATATTTTTCCCTTTCATGTTGATCAAAGTTCTAATATCCCCATTCTATCATTCATGGCTATTGGGCACTCTTATCCCCCAGGCTGTAATTTACTGAGATGGATGTTATGATGTGCTCCCCAAAAGGAGGAAGGAAGGACTTATTCCTCCAGCTGGGAGTATAGCCAGAAGATGGCCCTCAGCTGTTAGCCATTTCTGAGAATTGCTTCTGTTGAAGAAAAGTGGCCCAAAGCCACACCTCCTCCCAGTGGCAGCTGGCACCTAATGACTGACCAGTGTGGAAGCAGAAAGGCCTGACCCCCTTGGGTCTCTCCCTCCAACCCAGGCCGAGGAGTTCCCCCAAGTTTTCCCATGAGGTCAGCTGAGGCCTTTGCTGGGACATCATCTCAGCTCATCTCTCTCTTCTTACAATCCCAGTTCCCCTCTTGTCCTTCCACAGATGTTGATCCCAAGAGCATTTCCAGATTAATGCCTGCATGCTGATTTTAGTCTCAGAATCTGCTTCCTGGGGAGGTCACCCTGTGACATGCATTCCTCAGAGGCCCCCTTCTGGTAAGGTATTGTTTGTATCTAAATCTTGAGTTGCAGTTTGCATGGCTGGTCTTCTGCTTGGAGCACCATACTGAGATCGTCTATGTTCCACTGCTTCAGCAGCCCTTGGTCAATTGCTAGATCTATGTCGCACATCAGTGGTTCCCACCCTGCCAGTTGGCAACTCCTTCACCTCCCCATGGACCCCTTGCTGAGCATCTGCCCAATTCAAGACAGGCTATTGCTACCTCCTGTTCCCTTGAACCACTATGTGTGCTTGGTTCAACCACTGGGCTGAACTTCTGCAATGAACAGGACATGTCCTCCCAGCACCTCCGCTCACGAGGGCCTGTTCTACTCCAAAGAATGAGTTGAGACCAAGCCTGTCTCCTTCCAGCACCACTTGACCCCATCACAACAAACCCTGTTATGCAACAAGTGATGCAGAGAGCTCAATGCAACCTTAAAAGTGAAAACTGAAACTCAGATACTGTTTGGTTCCTGCTATAACCTGTGACTGCCAGGGCTCACAGGCCTGGCAGAAGAAAGGACAGGGAGAGAGGTTGCCGATAAATACACGGGGTGATATTGAGCAGTAATGAGCAGCTCTTTTTTGGCCCTTACAACTTTATAGAAGTTTGAAACTCAAGAAATATCAAATTTTGTGACCTTGCCATTTTACTTAGCACCTCCAATGCTGCATAATGAGCAGTGTTGCAGAGGCACGCATTTGTTAGAGTGACTCAATACATACAACTCACTTTTCTTTTCCTAAGGATTCAGTAATTCATACTTTGCACTTCTACTTGTATAAGCACTAATTAGTCTGAATCAATGAACTTTATCTCCAAAATAGTTACTTTCATAATCACTCCCAGCTCATGACAAAAAGGGTACCACTTTGGTCTTCCTACTCAGCCCCTCCTGTCATTTTATATCATGGCCAGGCACCACGTCTAGAAATGAAATAGGATATAACGGTAATAATAAGTATATTTTGCGTATTTGAGGTTTTACATTTAAAGATGACGGGATTATTTAGGGTTTTCTATGTAGAGGATCATGTAATCTGCGAACAGTGAGAGTTTTACTTCTTTTCCAATCTGGATTCCTTTTATTTCTTTTTCTGCTCTGATTGCTGTGGCCAAGACTTCCAAAGCTATGTTGAATAGTAGTGGTGAGAATGGACACCTTTGTCTTGCTCCTGACTTTAGGGGAAATGCTTTCAGTTTTTCATCATTGAGGATAATGTTTGCTGTGGGTTTGTCATATATAGCTTTTATTATGTTCAGGTATGTTCCTTCTATTCCTGCTTTTTGGAGGGTTTTTATCATAAATGGATGTTGGATTTTGTCAAAGGCTTTCTCTGCATCTATTGAGATAATCATGTGGTTTTTATTTTTCAATTTGTTAATGTGGTGTATTACATTGATTGATTTGTGAATATTGAAGAATCCTTGCATCCCTGGGATAAAGCCTACTTGCTCATGATGTATGATCTTTTTAATGTGTTGTTGGAATCTGTTTGCTAGAATTTTGTCAAGGATTTTTGCATCTATGTTCATCAGTGATATTGGCCTGTAGTTTTCTTTTTTTGTGTCATCTTTGTCGAATTTTGGAATTAGGGTGATGATGGCCTCATAGAATGAGTTTGACCTTAAAGACTCCACCAGAAAATTGCTAGAGCTAATCAATGAATATAGTAAAGTTGCAGGGTATAAAATCAACACACAGAAATCCCTTGCATTCCTATTACACTAATAATGAGAAAACAGAAAGAGAAATTAAGGAAACAATTCCATTCACCATCGAAACAAAAAGAATAAAATACTTAGGAATATATCTACCTAAAGAAACAAAAGACCTATATATATGAAACTATAAAACACTGATGAAAGAAATCAAAGAGGACACAAATAGATGGAGAAATATACCGTGTTCATGGATCAGAAGAATCAATATAGTGAAAATGAGTATACTACCCAGAGCAATCTATAGATTCAGTGCAATTCCTATCAAGCTACCAGCCATCCTTTTCAGAGAACTAGAACAAATAATTTCACAATTTATATGGAAATACAAAAAACCTCAAATAACCAAAGCAATCTTGAGAAAGAAAAATGGAACTGGAGGAATCAACCTACCTGACTTTAGGCTATACTACAAAGCCACAGTCATCAAGACAGTATGGTACTGGGACAAAGACAGAAATATAGATCAATGGAACAAAATAGAAAGCCCAGAGATAAATCCACGCACCTATGGACACCTTATCTTTGACAAAGGAGGCAAGAATATACAATGGAGAAAAGACAATCTCTTTTACAAGTTGTGCTGGGAAAATTTGTCAACCACTTGTAAAAGAATGAAACTAGAACACTTTCTAACACCATACACAAAAATAAACTCAATGGATTAAAGATCTAAACGTAAGACCAGAAACTATAAAACTCTTAGAGGAAAACATAGGCAAAACACTCTCCGACATAAACCAAAGCAGGATCCTCTATGACCCACCTCCCAGAATATTGGAAATAAAAGCAAAAATAAACAAATGGGACCCAATTAAAATTAAAAGATTCTGCACTATAAAGGAAACTGAAAGCAAGGTGAAAGGGCAGCCTTCAGAATGGGAGAAAATAATAGCAAATGAAGCGATGGACAAACAATTAATCTCAAAAATATACAAGCAACTCCTGCAGCTCAATTCCAGAAAAATAAATGACCCAATCAAAAAGTGGGCAAAGGAACTAAACAGACATTTCTCCAAAGAAGACATACAAATGGCTAACAAACACATGAAAAGATGCTCAACATCATTCATTATCAGAGAAATGCAATCAAAACTGCAATGAGGTACCACTATGCACCAGTCAGAATGGCTGCAATCCAAAAGTCTACAAGCAATAAATGCTGGAGAGGATGTGGAGAAAAGGGAACCCTCTTGGGAATGCAAACTAGTGCAGCCAGTATGGAGAACAGTGTGGAGATTCCTTAAAAAACTGGGAATAGAACTGCCATATGACCCAGCAATCCCACTGCTGGGCATACACACTGAGGAAACCAGAATTGAAAGAGCCACATGTACCCCAATGTTCATCGCTGCACTGTTTACAATAGCCAGGACACAGAAGCAACCTAGATGTCCATCAGCAGACAAATGGATAAGAAAGCTGTGGTACATATACACAATGGAATATTACTCGGCCATTAAAAAGAATACATTTGAATCACTTCTACTGAGGTGGATGAAACTGGAGCCTATTGTACAGAGTGAAGTAAGCCAGAAGGAAAAACAACAAAACAGTATATTAACGCATATATATGGAATTTAGAAAGATGGGAATAACCATCTATATGTGAGACAGCAAAAGAGATGCAGATGTATAGAACAGTCTTTTGGACTCTATGCGAGAGGGCAAGGGTGGGATGATATGGGAGAACAGCATTGAAACATGTAAATTATCATATGTGAAATGAATCGCCAGCCCAGGTTTGATGCATGATACAGGGTGCTCAGGGCTGGTGCACCGGGATGACCCAGAGGGATGGAATCGAGAGGGAGGTGGGAGGAGGGTTCTGGAAGGGAAACACATGTATACCCATGGCAGATTCATGTCAATGTATGGCAAAACCAACACAATAATGTAAAGAAAAAAATAAATAAATAAAGATGATAGGATTAGTGAAATCTTGGCTGAGAAAGCGTCAGAACCACCTTGCAAAGGGAACGTGGTATAGCAAGCAGAGAATGGCTGGGCTTCCTCTGCCTCTCCATCTAGGTCCCTGGGGGCATAGGCCATTCTCTGCTTCCACAACTACATTCACTTTTTCAAGGTTATCCTAGTGCTCTCTTAACCAAGATTTCACTAACATGAAACTATATTCTGTGTCTGTGAACAATTCTGTCTTCCAACCACATTTACCACGTAGAGACTCTGATTTCCAAATGGCCTCTCCTCTTCTCTCTACTCATATCATACCTGTCCGTCAACGCCAACTTGAAGCCCCACTTCCTGCATAAAGCTTTCCCAGCTCCTGACTTTCAAGAAAGGAGTAAAAGTGGATATAATCCAGTAAGCTTGGCATCAGTCCCTTGTGAATTCCATAAATGGATTATTGAATAGATGATTAATGAGCAAGCGCAAGAGAAAGTGCTGATTGCTAGGAGGCTGTATGGATCTACCACATGGAATTCATTATAGTCTTGGGGACCATTCAGTTTAAAACAACAAATGTTAATGGACATCTCTTATGTTCCACATCAGGCACTGTACTAAGTATTATAGAGAATTTGAGACAAAGAGATGCAAGTCCTGTCCTGAATGGGCAAAGACAAAAGCTACTATAATCTTATAGAGGTGTTGTAAGGGAGGAGAATAATGGAAGACAAGATGTTCACTAGGAGTTTAATAACAACTAGGAAGGAAGCCTTTTGAGGGAAGAGTCAGAGTTCTCCCTCTTACCTAGTACTACTCAACACTGCACTCCCTAAGATAGAGGAAAAAATAAAATACAGGTATACCTCATTTTACTGCACTTAGGAGGTATTGCATTTTTTACAAATTGAAGTTTTGTGGCCACCCCATGTCAAGCTTGTGGCTCAAATGGTAAAGAGTCTGCCTCCAATGCAAGAGGTCTGGGTTCAGTTTCTGGGTTGGGAAAATCCTCTGGAGGAGGGCATGGCAACCAACTCCAGTATTCTTGCCTGGAGAAACTCCATGGACAGAGGAGCCTGACAGGCTACAGTCTATATGATCGCAAAGAGTTGGACACGACTGAGCCACTAAGCATACATCACATGTCACGCAAGCCTATTAGTGACATTTTTCTAACAACATTTGCTCATGTCTCTGTGTCACATTTTGGTAATTCTTACAATAATTCAAACTTCATTATTATTTTTACTATATTTATTGTAATGATCTGTGATCAGTGAACTTTGATGCTACTATCATGATTTGTTAAAGGTTCTCATGATGGTTAGCATTTTTTAGCATTAAAATATTTTAAAATTAAGTTATATACATTGTTTTTTAAGACATAATACTATTGCACACTTAATAGACCTTAATAGAATATTTGTTGTTGTTCAGTCGCACAGTCTTGTCCAATTCTTTGCAACTCCATGGACTACAGCACACAAAGCTTCCCTATCCTTCACTCTCTCCCAGAGCTTACTCAATTTCATGTCCGTTGAATCAGAGATGCCATCCAACCACTGCACCCTCTGTTGTCCCCTTCTCCTTCTGCCTTCTATTTTTCCCAGCATCGGGGGCTTTTCTAATGAGGCAGCTCATCGGGATCGTCTTCTCTTGAATTAACTGGTTTGATCTCCTTCCAGTTTAAGACTCTCAAGAGTCTTCTCCAACACCACAGTTCAGAAGCATCAATTCTTCAACACTCAGCCTTCTTTATGGTCCCAACACTCACATCCATACATTACTAATGGAAAAACCATAGCTCTGTCTATACGGACCTTTGTTGGTAAAGTGACCTGTCTGGTTTTTAATATGCTGTCTAGGTTCATCAGAGCTTTCCTTCCAAGATGCAAGCATCCTTAATTTCATGGCTCCAGTCATTGTCCACAGTGATTTTTGGACACCAAGAAAATAAAATCTATTACTGCTTCCACCCTTTCCCCTTTGATTTGCCATGAAGTGATGGAACCAGATGCCATGATCTTCATTTTTTGAATGCTGAGTTTTAAGCCAGCTTTTTTATTCTCCTCTTTCACCTTCATCAAGAGGCTCTTTAGTTCCTCTTTGCTTTCTGACATAAAGTTGGTGTCATTTGCATATCTGAGGTTACTGATATTTCTCCCAGCAATCTTGATTCTAGCTTGTGATTCATCCAGCCCAGCGTTTCTCATGATGTACTCTGCATATAAGTTAAATAAGCAGGGTGACAGTATACAGCCTTGTCATACTCCTTTCCCAATTTGGAACCAGTCCATTGTTCCATGTCTGGTTCTAACTGTTGCTTCTTGACCTGCATATAGGTTTCGCAGGAGGCAGGTAAGATGGTTGGTATTCCTATCCCTTTAAGAATTTTCCACACTTTGTTGTTACCCACACAGTCAAAGGCTTTAGTGTAGTCAATGAAGCAGAACTAGATGTTTTTCTGGAATTCTCTTGCCTTTTCTATGCTCCAATGTATGTTGACAGTTTGATCTAATAGACTGTAGTATAGTGTAAATGTAATTTTATATGTCCTAGGAAACCAAAAAATTCATGTGACTTACTTCATTATGATATTTGCCTTACTGCAATGATCTGAAACTAAATCCAAAATATCCCTGAGGTATGCCTGTACCTGCTTATTATGTGTGAATGATGAGTGTGTGTGTGCATGTGTGCTCAGCCACTTCAGTTGTATCCAACTCTTTGTGACCCCATGGACTGTAGCCCACCAACCTCCTCTGTCCGTGGGGATTCTCAAGGCAAGAATACTGGAGTGGATTGCCATGCCCACCTCCAAGGGATCTTCCTGACCCAGGAATTGAACCTGCATTTCTTATGTCTTCTGTATTAGCAGTCAGATTCTTTATCACTAGTGCTACTGGGGAAGGAATGACTTGTATAATGGAGCGCAAAATATTGCTCCAGAGTTATCTCAGTGAGCTTAAATGATAGGATAAAATCCATTTTTCTCAATAATAAACAGAAATATGAAATCTTCAAAAATTTAAAGTCAGTAGTGTATTAAAAAATGTTTGCGACATAGAGTTCAGTTTAAAAGAAGAAATGAGACCATGCATAAACTATGATTTGTTGTTGTTGTTCAGCTGCTAAGTTATATCCGACTCTTTGCAGCCCCTGGACTATAGCACACCAGTCTCCTCTGTCCTCCACTATCTCCTGGAGTTTTCTCAAATTCTTGAGTTGTCGATGCCATCTAACCCTCTCATCCTCTGCCTCCCCTTCTCCTTTTACCTTCAATCTTCCCAACGTCAGAATCTTTTCCAATGAGTAGGCTCTTTGCATGAAGTGGGCAAAGTGTTGGAGCTTCAGCTTCAGCTTCAGTCCTTCCAATGAATATTCAGGGTTGATTTCCTTTAAAATTGACTGGTTTGATCTCCTTGCTGTCTAAAGGACTATAATTAAGTGTATGTAAAACTCCCACATGGATTATTTAAAAATATGTATAATCAATTGCTCAAAAACAAATTTAGGAACACTTCACTTTAAAACTATTCAGGTTAAAAGACATAGGGACTTTAATTAATCACAGGGTCAAAAGAAGACAGCAATATGTTATCAAAAAAAAAAAAGTAACAGCTAGCTCACAAAGCTAATGAAACGATCTGCCACATTAGAATAAGTGTAATGTTTAAGTCAAAAGCAATAAAGGTTCCACCCTGTTAGTACTGCCAGATTTACAGTACCCTATGTCAAAACAGATATTCCATTTTAAGAGAGACATTAGCGTCTGTCTATAGGAGATTGCTTAAATAAATTGTAGTAATTCACACAATGGAAACCCAGGTAGCTATTAAAATGGGTTACATTTACTAACATGGAAAGATGCCCATGACATGTTATTTAACCAAACGAAAAGGCAGTTACAGAGAACCTGTATAATATTATCCAGTTTATATGAAGTTATGTGTGTCTATATTTTTTAACATTTTTACATTTTAAAATTTGTTTTATTTTTGGCTGCACTGGGTCTTCATTACTGAGTACAACGTTTTCCCAATTGTGGCAGGCGGAGGCTACTCTCTAATTGTGGTGTGCAGGCTTCTCATTGCAGTAGCTTCTTTTGTTGCACAGCACAGCTCTAGGTGTGTGGGCTCAGTAGCTGTGGTGCACAGACTCTGTAGTTGTGGCTCGCAGACCCTAGAGTATGAGGGCTGCAGTAGTTGTGGTGCAATGGCTTAGTTGCTCTAGGCACATGGAATCTTCCCAGACCAGGGATCAAACTCATGTCCCCTGCAATGCCAGGCAGATTCTTAACCACCAAACTATCAGGAAAGTACCATTTTTACATTTTTAAAGTGCATGTTTTCCAATGGGACTGTTTGGTCTACACAGGACAAGATTATTGGAGAGAGCAGGAGGAAGGGAGGGAATGCATTGCTGTAGCCCTCCAAAACTTCCATCTGGCAGAGGAAGCAATAAGCTTGGAGTTGCTTTGCACTCACTGTTCCTATCGTGCAATATAAACTGAGCACAGGCTCTGTGTCAGTCACCAGGCTGTGCACTAGTACCACACAGGTGAGCAAGGCTGTGTGCATGCCTGGAGGAGGAGGAAAGATGGCTTATTTGTTTGCTCTGACTGCAAACAACAGAAATTTATTCTCTCAAGTTCTGAAGGCCAGAAGTCGAAAGTCAAATTTTTGGACAGGTCATACCCCCTGCAGAGGCTTGAGGGTAGACTCTCTCCTGGCTTCTCGTGGCTGGTGGCATTCCTGGGTTTGTAGCTGCATCACTCCAGTCTCTGTCTCCATCTCCTGTGGCCTTCTGTTTTGTGCCTCGGTCAAATCTCTCTGCCTTTCTCTCATAAGGACACTTATCATTGGATTTAGGGCCCATCCAAACAATCTTGGATGATCTCATTCTAAATTCCTGAACTTAATTACTTCTGTAAACACCCTTTTTTCCAAATAAGGTTACATTCACAGGTTCCTGGTAGGTTCATCCTTTTGTGTTGAGTGGGGGGAATTATTCAACCCACTAGGAATGGTTAAACACATACTTAAAATGAAATATACAGTCTTTCTAGAAGTCTGTGCAAGGTGTGGGTACAAGAGAGGGCAGAGAATAAGGCAGAGGAGAGCATGCTCTGGTGGATAAATCAGTGTTTAGCTATTTGCTCATATATCTGCAGTCCCCACAACGTCATTTTACTTTTTTAAAATGCATGTTTCTAAACATGAAAATGTAAAATATGGAACTGTTTTGCCTAAGACTATACATTCTATACCAACTCAGACTATACATTCTTAGTTGGGGTGCTGTTCCCCTCATGGAGCAGAAATTCATTCTTAAAGAGAAAAAAAATTACTTGTTATTGCAAAAACACAAATATACATATAGTATATAGTCAGATATACAGTATATCTGTAATATTAAAATTTCATTAGTTTGTGTTTGCAATAAATGAAATAAAATGAGAAATTAAAAAAGTAAAATTTCCTGAGGGGATGGCAATTAGGAAAAAATGTCTAAAAAGGGTTCTGAAGGAATAATAATAAAAAAGAGTTGAATACTGAACAAGAACAGAACCTCCTGAAACCCAAAGACCACCTCATAACCATCAATGTGTAGAAGTAACTGCTAATTAATTAAATGACCAGATGAATGAGGCTTTAAGGAGACAAATTTGGCCTCACTGATGAGTAGAAGAATTCTACAAACCTAACTGGCTATTAGTGAACTAGGTCCGCCCCAGGATAGTTAGTACCCTATCCTTAGAAGTAGTAAAGTCATGGCCAAGGGGGGATTTTCAGTTGATAAATGTCAAAACTGATACAGAAATATTTGCTAAGCTTCATCAGTACTGACACAAAAATGTCACAATACCATGAATCCCATTGTGTATTTGCTCAGATGCTTTGGCTTCTAGACAAACCAGGTCCAATTACTGCTAGTCTGAATGTTGATGACCATATGTAAGCCCTAACCATCACTTTAAAACTTCTACCAAGAAGGAAAGTACAGCAACCTAATGAAAACAGGTTGTGTTGCTTTCAACTTGCTCTTCAGCTGGGAGACCTAGCTCACCATCTGGGGTTGTTTCTTTTCTTTTGCTACTTCAGTTTCATTATTCTGTTTTGAGGTGGGGGGAGAAACTTGATTCTAAAGATACTACAAATTAAGTGAATTAGCAAAGAGTGAAAACCCTAGATAATGCACACTATATTGTTTTCAGCCTGCCATTGGTGGTGTTTCCAGTTGGCTTTTGCGACAAAGCACTAGCTAGGGGGTTAATATCATCAGAGAGAGAAGACCCCACTGCTAAAGTAAATTAAATAAGAAAAACAAAGGTGAGGCTGTATCTATAGCACTTCCTAAAGGCTGGATTTTTTAAAATTAAGTCTTGTATTTACATAAGGGGATGGTTCAACCCTCTTCTCAATTATCCAGGAACTGGTAAGATAATTGATCAAAGGGTCTATAAATTCAAGTCACTTAAAGCAGCTGGTGTTTCACAGTCAATGTGTAAGATACCAAGGAAACCTTCAAAACAGGAAATATCAGACTCAACTCGAGAGAGTCGGGCTGTGGTGAATTTGTACTTTTTGGTTTTGCACAATGATTTGCAGATGTCTTCTGAAACCTGTGGCCAAGTGAGGGCGGCTTAGGCCACGCTAGCCCTTCACTGGACCTAACCTTGCCGGCAGTGAGAACAGGAGAGGCCCCATAGAGCTGCTTAGTCGCTGCCTGAATGGATGAACTAGTGGGAAAGGTGTTTCAAATTATTCTCTCCTTAAGTGAAAACAGTTCCACAAAGCCATCGGTTTTAAAAGTACTTAAGCATCTGCTCTTATTGAATGTGTTTGGTTTGGTTTTACTTCTCTGACCAGAGCCACATGGGATGGCACAGCCAGAGTTGTGAGGTCTACTCCTGTCTTAACCTGGGGAGAATTTATACCCCTCAGCCCTGTTAACACCGTAGGATGCCAAGGGCATAAATCGTCACATTATGTGCAGAGAATTGCAGTTTTATCATTAACAAAGAAAGAGCTGCACCCTTTCATGACTAAAACCTGACACAAAATTTCTCACTCAGAGGAAATTTTTTTCCAGCAGGAGAAAAGAAAAAAATATTGGCTCTAAAAATCTCACACACCATATTCTAGCAATTTGATTTAAAAAAAGAAAAAGAAGAAAGGAAAAAGGTTAAACATGTTGGCAGCAGGTCAAAAATATCACCATTCTGATTTTTATGAATGTTTAAAATTTGAATCTGGGTTTGTTTTCTAAGCACAGGCGCCTTGGGCCCAGAGCCAGCCTGCGAATCAACAGCCCCAATTCAAAGACTCTTCTCCCCATTGTCACCCCCATCTTGTAGCTGGAAGGCAAGTGTAAGGGTGAACTCCCCATAGACCAAGGCTCCTGGAAATACTAACACAAACACAGCCCCCACCCCAGCTATGACCCATTAGCAGCATAACAATATTTATGATGAAGAACAGAAAATAACACAGTTGAAAAAGTGACACGATGATTTCGGCTGGTAGATTCCAGCAGTCGTCATTGTCTTGTAATATGAGAATGATTGCTCCCTTTCTGTGAGAAATCTCACATTTGCTAATCCATATGAATCCATTACAGGGTGATTATGTATTCACTAAGAAATGCATTCTTAACCTTACAGAATAAACCACTAAGATACTGCTTTGAATAGAGGACGTTGCTGTTCATATTCAACTGCTGTTTACAAACATCACATCAAAATGCTTCACAGAAAGGATAATGTTGGTCACAGACAGAATTCTCCTAGCTTCACCAAGAATGTATTTGCAGATAGCTTTCCAGGAATGTTATTTGTCACATAAAGATGCAGATGGTGACAGCCAAGAGTCCCCTCAATACCCTAAACAATGTTTTTCTAGGTAAGGTCCATCACAACATGATTATACCAGGAGCTTGTGAAAAATGCAAATTACTGGGCCCCATTCTAAACATGCAAATCATATTGCTGGTGGTGACCTGGATCTGCATTTTAAGCACTCTCCCAAGTGATTAATTTTGGCAAAGTTTGAGGAGCACTTCCAAAAGCCGAATGTCTGCTGGTAGTATATGTGATACATTTAGAGGGACTCCATCTCAACTTGGAAGAATCTATACAGACAATAAAATGAAAGTGTTAATTGCTCAGTTGTGTCAGACTCTTTGAGACCCATGGACTGCAGCCCACCAGAATCTTCTGTCCATGGAATTCTTCAGGCAAGAGTACTGGAATGGGTAGTCATTCCCTTCTCCAGGGGATCTTCCCAGCCCAGGGATCAAATCCAGATCTCCCGCATTGCAGACAGGTTCTTTACTGTTTGAGATACCTGGGAAGCTGTACAGACAAGTGCTCAGCAAATCTTACTGCTATCATCATTTCAAATGAACATTTAGGAGCCTTTTGACAGTAAGGGCATCTTCATGCATTAGAAAAAATGCCAGGTGGAAACTCAGCCACACCTTGAAAATAGAGAGCACTTGGGTATTCTCAGACCTTGGTTGAAGACTTTTCTTTTACTGAAGATACTGAAACCATTTGAAAGTGAGGTCTGTACCTCACCAAAAATGACAGTGGCGGCACAGTCTTAACGTTTATCTGTCTCAGTTGCCATGTTTCTTAGTTCCTTTTTTGTGGCCAACAACCATAGGCATGACATGTAATGAAAATAAAGTTGACAAATTGAATTTTACTAAAAAGGGAAGCTGAAACCAATGAGGACTTCAGGCTTAGATTGAAATCACTTACAGAAAGCTACCATCCAAAAAGAGTGGCTTGCTCTCACCCACTCCTCAGAGTTTGCTGGATGTAGCAGACGATTGACTCTAGTTTACAGGAAATCCAAGAAGCAAATAGGAGGTAGGCCCACATGTTTGAGGGGTATTGCAGTTATTTAAACAGTATGCTTCAAAACAGGAATGCTTATTTTTATTTTTGATCTTTCAGCTGGTAATTTTGATGGATTATGAGAACAGAAGCTAGATGTAATAACGGGTCTGAACAAAACCAGATTTGTTGTGTGTGTGTGTTTTTTTTTTTTTTAAAAAAAGGAAATGGGATATAAAGTAACTCACTTATCCCCAAATCGAGTCTCTAAGAAGCCATCTTATCTTCTGTAAATCCGGTCTCATAAACAATTTCTAATATCTGTGTTAGTGTTTTCTCTCTCAAGGGGAAATATAAAAATTATTCCACTGAAATTCTGAAAACCTATATTAACAGATGTTAAATTGGAAGGATATTTTTGCCAAGACTCTTCAGCAGGATGTGTGCCCACAGAAAATAGAAAAATGAAAGAAATAATTAAAAGTTCTCGAAGGGTTGGATTACAAAGGCAACAGAAATGCTAAACTGTGGGAGAAGTGGGAAAGGAGGAAATGAGGAAGAAATAACTGTTAATGTGTTACAATCAACACGTACTACAGCAGTACATTATATATATAACAAAACTTTTTAAAAGTATGTATTTATTTATTTGGCAGTATTGGGTCTTAATTGTGCCATAAGGGTTCTTTTAGTTGCATCATATGGAATCTAGTTCCATGACTGGGATGGAACCCAGTCCCTTGCATTGGAACCATTGAGTCTTAACCGCTGGACCATCAGGGAATTCCCTATATGTAAAACTTATAATTAAGGTAGCCAATTGTTATTTTAAAAAAAAAACCTACTATGTTCAAGGGACACTGATGACTTACAGATGAGTATTAGGGTCATATGTTTAAATTTCATTTCCTTTTTAAGAGCACATTGTTTTTTTTTTATTATAATGAAACAGGTCATTAAGTAACTCTGAGATATGTGACAAAATGCAGATTTACAGATTTGAAGCATTTTTTGGAGCCAAAATGTATAAACTCTTGGGTGTGGTTAACACATAACATACCAGGGAGGAATAAGCATTGCTTACTTGGTTATGCCTATTTTGTGTTTCAGAATCAGAGTCAGGTAAAGACTACCAAATAAGATGTCCATATCTTTATTCACTTGTATCTACCTAGAATGTTCTTTAACTTGGGACTGCATGGAGGCTGCAAAAAGATACATGCGGCATGGCTGAGCCCTAATTGTAGAATAAGAATTATACATAATATAGGGATATAAGTACAATTATGTACAACAAACTTTAAGTTTAATAAAAGCAAATATGTCTGGAGCAGAGAAACACAGTCCAGGGTAATAGCCATGAGGTCAAATATTCTAGCTGCCTTGGTCATTGTGGTATACATAGCAGTCAACATCATGCCTAACATAGGCTAGATACTCAGTAAACATTTGCTAAATGGACAAATGAAAAAAATGACTGAATGAATAAATACGTACTGGAAAGTTATAAGTAAGTAATTTAGAACAACAGTAGGGCTAGGAGCATGGCTTCTCAACTTGCATGAATTTTAGTGTGATCAAGGGGACAGTCTCTGTGCCAGAAGGTTAGCTACATACAGTTCAGTTTAGTGGCTCAGTCGTCTCTGACTCTTTGTGACCCCATGGACTGCAGCACGCCAGGCTTCCCTGTCCATCACCAACTCCCAGAGCTCACTTAAACTCATGTCCATCGAGTCAGTGATGCCATCCAACCATCACATCCTCCATGGTCCCCTTCTCCTCCTGCCTTCAATCTTTTCCTCCAGCATCAGGGTCTTTTCCAATGAGTCAGTTTTTCACATCAGGTGGCCAGAGTATTGGAATTGCAGCCTCAGCGGCAGTCCTTCCAGTGAATATTTGGGACTGATTTCCTTTAGGATTGACTGGTTTGATGTCCTTGCAATCCAAGGGACTCTCAAGAGTCTTCTCCAACACCACAGTTCAAAAGCATCAATTCTTCAGGATTCAGCTTTCTTTATAATCCAACTCTCATATCCACACATGACTAATTGAAAAACCATAGCTTTGACTAGATGAACCTTTGTAAGCAATGTCTCTGCTTTTTAATATGCTATTTAGGTTGGTCATAGTTTTTCTTCCAAGGAGCAAGAGTCTTTTAATTTCATGGCTGTAGTCACCATCTGCAGTGATTTTGGAGTCCAAGAAAATAGTCTATCACTGTTTCCATTGTTTTTCCATCTATTTGCCATGGAGTGATAGGACCAGATGCCATGATCTTAGTTTTTTGAATATCGAGTTTTAAGCCAACTTTTTCACTCTCCTCTTTCACTTTCATCAAGAGGCTCTTTAGTTCTTTACTTTCTGCCATAAGGATGGTGTCATCTGCACATCTTAGGTTATTGATATTTCTCCCGGCAATCTTTTTTTTTTTTTATTTATTTGGCTACACTTGTCTTAGTTATGACATGCGGGGTTTAGTTCCCTGACCAGGGAATGAACCTGGGCCGCTGCACTGGGAGTGCAGGCTTAGCCACTAGACCACCAGGGAAGCCCCTCTCCCGGCAATCTTGATTCCAGCTTGTGCTTCATCCAGCCTGGCATTTCACATGATATATTTTATATATAAGTTAAATAAGCAGGGTGACAATATACAGCCTTGATGTACTCCTTTCCCAATTTTGAACCTGTTGTTCCATGTCTGGTTCTAACTGTTGCTTGTTGACCTGCATACAGATTTCTCAGGAGGCTAGTAAAGTGGTCTGGTATTCCCATCTCTTGAAGAATTTTCCACAGTTTGTTGTGATCCATACAGTCAAAGGCTTTGGTGTAATCAGTAAAGCAGAAGTAGATGTTTTTTTCTGGAATTCTCTGGCTTTTTGTATGATCCAACGGATGTTGGCAATTTGATCTCTGGTTCCTCTGCCTTTTCTAAATCCAGCTTGAACATCTGGAAGTTCACAGTTCATGTACTGTTGAAGCCTGGCTTGGAGAATTTTGAGGATTACTTTGCTAGCATGTGAAATGAGTGCAATTGTGTGATAGTCTGAACATTCTTTGGCATTGCCTTACTTTGGGATTAGAATGAAAACTGACCTTTTCCAGTCCTGTGGCCACTGTTGAGTTTTCCAAATCTGCTGGCATATTGAGTGCAGCACTTAACAACATAATCCTTTAGAATTTGAAATAGTTCAACTGGAATTCCATTACTTCCACTAGCTTTGTTCATAGTGATGCTTCCTAAAGCCCATTTGACTTCGCATTCCAGGATGTCTGGCTCTAGGTGAGTGATCATACCATCGTGGTTATCTGGGTCATGAAGATCTTTTTTGTATAGTTCTTCTGTGTATTCTTGCCACCTCTTTTTAATATCTTCTGCTTCTGTTAGGTCCATACCATTTCTTTCCTTTATTGTGCCCATCTTTGCAGGAAGTATTCCCTTGGTATCTCCAATTTTCTTGAAGAAAATACTAATACCTACTAGTAGCTACCTAGTAGTAGTAACTACATACAGTAGAATTGAGCAAATAACTATATCAAACACAATGGGTTTCTCATTGCTGAAAAAGAGAACTACAAATTAAAAAAAAAATTCATATGAATCAGTTCTACTCAGGTGGACGGAACTGGAGCCTATTATCCAGAGTGAAGTAAGTCAGAAGGAAAAACAACAATACAGTATACTAATGCATATATATGGAATTTAGAAAGATGGTAACGAGAACCCTGCATGCGAGACAGCAAAAGGAACACAGATGTATAGAACAGACTCGTGGACTCTGTGGAAGAGGGCAAGGGTGGGATGATATGGGAGAATGGCATTGAAACATGTTAATTATCATATGTGAAATCAATCGCCAGCCCAGGGTTGATGCTCGGGCCTGGTGCATCGAGATGTCCCAGGGGGAGGGAATCGGGAGGGAGGAAGGAGGGGGGTTCTGGAGGGGGAGCATATGTAAACCCATGGCAGTTTCATGTCATTGTATGGCAAAATCAACACAGTAAAGTAAAGAAAATTAAAAAAAATAAATAAAAAGAATTAGCTAGAATAAAGTATATAGTGTTAGACTGAAATTGTGAATATCAGTGTGAACTCATGATTAGATTAATAGATGATAGATAGATATATGTATATCCTAGTTCTGTCTACAGAGAAGGCGTAACAATAATGATACATGAATAACAATGAACATACCTAGAGCCCATATCTTGGCTATTAAATACTATTATCCACTAAAAGCAATCAAAGTTGCTCAGAGAAATGGCTGATTCAAAAGAAAGTATAAAATGAGCCTGAAATATCCTTTTGTGCCAACACATAATAAAGTACTCAGAGAATAACAGACTTCTCAAAAGGTCACAGGAGGCAATTTGGAGGGATTCTTAATGGCCAAGTCTAGAACAATTTGAGCAGCACAATGAAAAATTCTAGTAATTGATTATAGCACATTGAATAAGATAGGAATTTGTGATTCCATAGTGATATAAATAACAAGTGATATTTAAGCTAATATTTGAGTGAAAAGAGGAAGCCTCTGAATGAAAAGAATCATGAGAATTCTGGGTAGTGGGAACAACTACGAGAAGGATTTCTTGATTAATATGACCTTGGCACATTTGAGGAACAGAGAAGGCCAGCATGGCTAAAGTATAGATAGTGGGCACATGAAGAGTTATATGAGATACATGGAGGCATTGACAGGCTCTAGAGCAGGTAGAGTTTATAACCAGCACAAGAAAATTGAGTTTTAGTCCCAGTGTCATAGGAAGACTTCAACATGTTTTAAGCATGCTCTGATTTAAATTTTTTTAAGAAGACATCTCTCTGATTGCTATATAGAGAAAGGATTATAATGGTACAACAGTGGGGGCAAAGAAATTAACTGGGGAGTTATTACAATTTATCAGTCTAGAGAGGATGATGGCATGTGTTAGAGTGGTGGTATTAGAAGTGGAAAAAGTGGGCAGTTTAGGGATGTATTCTAAAGGAAGTGTTGACAGTTCTTGCTGATAGATTTGACATGGAATAGTAAAGAAAAGAGAAAATCAAGATAATTCTTAGATTTTTGGCTTCAGCAGCTAAGTGAATGTCAAAGCTGACATGGAATGATTTAGAGAGAAGCAGATTTGGGGAGTAAGAAAAATATCAACAGTTCCAATGGACATGATAATTTTGAGCTCTTTATCAAATATCCTTGTGATGATGTCATGTGTATAGTTATAGTAAATCTGAAACTCTAAGTAAAGGTCAGCTACTGATACAGTTTTGGGTAATCACTGAAATGAAGGTTAGATTGAAGACCTTAAAGTTAGAGAAATTACCCAAAGGAAAAAAAAAAATTCTTTAGATTAAACCAGGATCCAAGAAAGTGCTCCAGAAGCCTCCAATTCTTAGAGATCATCAGTCTAGCAGGGAGAAGGAGACAACAAAGGAGACAGAGAAAGAATAGCCAACAAGGTAAGAGGAAGACCAGGAGTATGTAGCATCATAGAAGTCAAGATTTTTTTAAGAGATTTTAAAAATTAAAAGCCATCATATAATGTAAGATCACTGGGTTTGGTAACATGGAAATAATGGTGCCCTTGACAAGAGCATGTCAGCAGGAGTAATAGGGATAGAAACCCAACTGGAGTGAGACAAGAAAGTGGAGACAAAAGTTGTAGGCAACTCTTTAAGAAAAAGAGTTGCTAGGAGGGGAAACAGAGAAATGCAGCAGAAACTAGAAAGATAAATGAAACCAAGGAGGGTTTTTTTTTTTTTCATTTTGTTGTTTAGATGGGAGATATTCCTTTTTCTTTTTTTTTTTTTTTTGGTGCTAGCTGTGTATCCCCTAGAAAATAGGAAACATTTGTGATATAGTGATACAGAAGAAGAGATTTGCAAGAGTTAATTTGAAAAGTAAGGGGACAGCTACACAGTACAAATCAATCTGTGATAAGATGAAGCAAGGACACTATTATGATATAAGGTGGGAAGGGAAAGAGGATGTATATACTAACTGATGATAAAAAAAAAAAAAAGGATTCCTACCTGGCCACTTCTATTGATATTTTCCCAATAAAGAGTGAGACGGGGTCACAAGATAAGAATAGGGAGTGGGTGAGGAAAAGGCATAAAATAGTGACTTTGAAGAGTGGGAAAGCAAAATAAATATGATTGCTGCTTTGCTGAATGTCTATTTACAATTTGAGACCAAGAATTCAAAGTGAGAACAATTTGCACAGATGTGAGTTTTTCTCCAGCCAAGTGCCAGCACACAGTAAGTTCTAACAGTTTTAACCAGGATTACTCAGTGGGCTTGAGTATGCAAGAATTAAGGATATTAATAATATCCATAATGATGAAATATGACATTTAACCTGGAGATGGAGGGAAGTGCGGGCACTAGTGGAGGTGATTCAAAGTGATGGTCAGTGGTTTGGAAAACTCAACAAGGTCGGTACATTTCTGGTGAATACTAACGTAGATGCTCAATCCCTTCAAAGTCTAACTCTTTGTGACCCTGTAGTCTTCCAGACTCCTCTGTCCATGAGATTCTCCAGGCAAGAATACTGGAGTGGGTTGCCATACCCTCCTCCAGGGGATCTTCCTGACCTAGGGATCAAACCTGGGTCTCCTGTCCTCTCCTGCATTGCAGGTGAATTCTTTACTGCTGAGCCACCAAGGAGGAAAAAAGGAGAGGGTCAGAAATATAGTCTTGGCAGTGAATAGCCATGGAAGGTGAAGAAGAGATCATCGGTTGAATAACTGTGAAACCAAGTTTAATTGTAAGATAAATTCATTCTTAAATTTGATAACATCTGTTTTCTAAATAGACTGCTTTCTTTTTTTTTCATGTTACTCTGCTTCTTCAAAGTCTAAAATTAATAATTAGAAAGGAGTAAAATATAAGGTAAATAATCAGGTAAAATATAAGGTAAATAATCAGGTAAAATATAAGGTAAAAAAAAAGTTGGTGTGCAGCTGCTAAGTCGTGTTGGACTCTTTGTGACCCTGTGAACTGCAGCATACCAGGCTTCCCTGTCCTTAACTATCTCCCAGAGTTTGCTCTAACTCATGTCCATTGAGTCATTGATGCCATCCAACTGGCTCATCCTCTGTCACCCCCTTCTCCTCTTGCTCAATCTTTCCCAGCATTAGGGTCTTTTCTAATGAGTTGGCTCTTCAAATCAGGTGGCCAGAGTATTGAAGCTTCAGCATTGATTTCCTTTATAATTGACTGGTTTGATCTCCTGGCTGTCTAAGGGACTCTCAAGAATCTTTTCGAATACCGCAGTTTGAAAGTATCAATTCTTCAGCACTCAGCCTTCTTCATGGTCCAGCTCTCACATCCATACACGACCACTGGCAAAACCATAGGTTTGACTATATGGATCGTAATTGACAAAGTGATGTCTCTGCTTTTTAAAATGCTATGTAGGTTGGTCATAGCTTTTCTTCCAAGAGGCAATCGTCTTTTAATTTCACGGCTTTCGTCACTGTCTGCAGTGATTTTGAAGCCCAGGAAATTTAAGTCTGTCACTGTTTCTACTTTTTCCCTGTCTATTTGCTGTGAACTGATGGGACCAGCTGACATGATCTTCATTTTTTTGAATGCTGAGTTTTAAGCCAGCTTTTTCACTCTCCTCTTTCACCTTCATCAAGAGTCTCTTTAGTTCCTCTTCACTTTCTGCCATTAAAGTGGTATCATCTGCATACCTGAAATTGTTGGTATTTCTCCTGGCAATCTTTATTCTAGCTTGTGAGTCATCCAGCCTGACATTTTGCATGATGTACTCTGCATAGAAGTTAAATAAGCAGGATGACAGCCTTGATGTACTCCTTTCCCAATTTTGAACCTGTCTGTTATTCCATGTCTGGTTCTAACTGTTGCTTCTCGTCCGTGCACAGGTTTTTCAGGAGGCCAGTCAGGTGGTCTGGTAGTCCCATCTCTTTAAGAGTTTACCGTAGTTTGTTGTGATCCACACAGTCAAAGACTTTAGCATAGTCAGTGAAGCAGAAGTAGATTTTTTTGGAATTCCCTTGCTTTTTCTATGCCTTGAGAACCCCATGAACACAATGAAAAGGCAAAAAACATTTAGTCCTATTAAGTAAGAAGTGTTGATACGATTTGATTTTTAAACTCAATTAATTTTGTTGCCCAGTAACTCAATTTTTCCCTACAGAATCCTTTTCTCAAGTATTACACTTTGGAAAATGCTGAGCTAATGCTTTTGGTTAGGAGAGCACAAAGATTTTTGTAAGATTTACTTTATAACTAGATCTCTGGAGCAGACCAGTTGATTAATACATACATACATACATACCTTTTGCCCCTTCACCATGAGTTTCATAAATGGATAAATTGATTGACCCTATTTGTGTTGGCCTTACCAAAACTGGGAAAAAATTCTACTTTGTCCATCTTAAACCAACCTCTTGATAATCAAAATGGAGTTTTAATTGACTGCTAAGGAATTTCACATCTGTTCAGTTCTTTTCTGGGCTGACTTCACGGACATGTCACTTAGGGACCCATGTTCAGAATGGGGCCCACACTTGCAACTTTAATGCTCTGTGATCTCTGTCCTGAAGTTTCTTAATAATTTTATCTTGGAATGTGTTTTTATAGGTGAAGGCCAATGAGACAGTGATGCATTTGCCAGGGTTTTGGGCCTCTGCTTATGTGTAGTCTCTCCTCCTACCACCTCCCTGCCTCCCCAGAAGAGGATCTCTGCCATCTCACTCCCCCACTCCTGCCCAGTGACCTCTGTTAACCCCAAGCCCTGGAGAGAGGCTGGACACAAGCATAAGGAGGGTGAGTCACTGAGTTATAGGGAGGATCCCCAGACTTTTGTGAGGGTCTACATAGAAATAGCCGTGTTCTTAAAAAGAACTATGTTACTAGGTAGTGAATAAACAGCACCATGATAGGTGAGAGAGAGAGAGACCACAAAAGAAAGGAAAAAGCTTTTTTCCTGAGTTTGGACAAGAGACCCTGAAATTTCATTTTATACTGTGCCTGCAAATTAAATGGCAGGCCTCGCCATTTCATATGGATAATAATGATACTGAAGAAAAAGAAAAAGGGGAAGGAAGGGATAAGAAAAAAAGAGGAAGACAAAAAGAATGCTTTTACTAAAAAGTTAATACTTTTATAGCACTAACCGTAAGGCAGTGTTCCAAGCACTTTATTTAAAGCTCTCAATAGTCCTTTAAGATAACTACTATTGCTACATTTTACAGATGAGGTGAAAGTGAGGCCCAGAGAGGTTAAGTAACTTCCCCTGGTCTCCCAGGTGGTAAGTGGCAATGTGAGGATTCATACCCAACTAGTCTTGCTCCAGAGTCTGTATTCTCCAAAGCTTTCCCATTCCACCTCTCTGTATTTTTTATCAATTATATATACTTATACTTGTATCTTTATTAACCTTGAAAGATGTTATTTTTATTAGAACTTTCAGAATATGAATTTGCTTTGCTTCTGTTTCTCCTCTTAATTAAAGCCTTATTTAATTATTTACTACTTAATGTAAGGATTGTCTTCAGCTATAGTAACCCACACAAATTCAAGTGTTAAATAATCTTGACTCTAGTGTGAAGTGAGAGTTCTGATATTTAAAATGTTATCTTTGCAAGTATAGTGAAGTCACTCAGTCGTGTCCCACTCTTTGCGACCCCACGGACTGTAGCCCACCAGGTTCCACTGTCCATGGGATTTTCCAGGCAAGAATACTGGAGTGGGTTGCCATTTCCTTCTCCAGGAGATCTTCCTGACCCAGGGATTGAACCTGGTCTCCCGCATTATAGGCAGACACTTTACCGTCTGAGCCACCAGGGAAGTGGCATTTGCAGGTATAGGCATGCATAATTTATTCACTCACAAGTAATTATATCTGCTAAGGATATGGGCCTACAATTGGCCTGAAACCTTAGTGTAGAACAGTTGTTACCATGTTAACTAAATTCTGGAACTAGTTATTCACATGAGACAGGATCTTTATGCAAATCAGGCCATTAGGACTTGGACAGGATCTGGAGCTTTAATTCAGCAGAGGGAAAGGGAAGCCTGACAAGGAAGTCCATGGTACTAGACTCCTATGTGGCCAATGGTTTTGTATGTTTTCTCCCAAATTACTAGCTTTTATCTCTACAACCACCAGCTTTCCTGGGACCCTCTAGGGTTTAGGTCTCTAGATTTCCTGTTACAGAATTTCCTTCTCTTTGAGAAGAGAATCATTTCCTCATCAGACATGACACATGACACTGTTTATAATCTCTATAATATGAAGTTGATGTTACATTGAGATTAGAGAAAAAATGTAGTAAAGACTTATATAGGGTAATTATTTCCATTAGAATAAATATTTTAAAATATAGCTATTAATATATTACTAGACCCCTGCCGCCCAAAAACTTTGATCAGTTAACAGTCTCCAAACACATGGAATAATACTTGTAGCAGACTATGTAAATAATAAATGAAGAAGCAAACAACAGGGTGATTGCTTCTGTCTTTATGGGGCTAATCCTGGGCTTGGGGAGGCAATTGTGGGGAGTTTCTAAGGAGGGTGGATTGGGCAGTGGAAGAGAGTCAGATGGAGGCTTCAGCCATATCCACCTCTGTCAACTCCAAATGGATACATTCAGATTGAGGTGAAAGTGGCATTCCTATGAAGGACTAAAAGTCCAGCCTCCTCTTTGTCCTTTGTCCAGAGAGCAACAAAAATTAAAAAAATAAATAAATAAATGTCATCCACCTTCCACTAGGAATATTGAGAATCACAACATAACACACCTTCATTATCTGAGACTACCCTGTAACTTACTGATATTGGTAAAAATACTCCAACTCTCCAACTTATGGGTACAGTAAGAAATGAGTGTAGAAGAGAAGAATAAATAAGGCATACAGGGATTAGTCTGTAAGAGACACAAGCCCCCTTTTCCTCAACAATGAGCAAAATCCAATGATTAGTTGTTGGTTGCCCTTTACCTTCTCTATGGTTCAGTTAATATGGCAGACCTAACAGTGGTGCCTTTTTTTCCTTTTCTCCTCTGAGCTTTTAGCCTGTGGCTCCTTGTCCTTCCCAAGTTAGAGTCCAGGTCTTGGAGTATGTTCTAGCCCCTGACCTCAAAGAAACTAGAAAAGAGGATAGGAATGACCTTATGTGTCAGTCCACCATCTGAATTAGCACATTTTTTCACACAGATAAGCTGCTTCCTTTAGTTGAATTAATTGAAATACTGCCGATGAGAATATCAGCCCAGAATTGGAATCAGTTGAGTAGAGGATTCCAACGGGGAGGACTTGTCTCACACTTTTCAGTTTTCTTCCCCACATAATCATTTCAAGATGTTATATTATCAATCTGCAAAAGCCAAAGCAATTAGATTTTCATGAACTACGAAATTGCCCCCTTTCCAACATAGCAGCTTAGAATGGTATCATGTGTCTCTTCTAAGAGTCTAATATTTAACTCTGTGCAGTTAAATGCAGGACATTTTTTGGTACAATCCCTGGAACAGAAACTGGCCCTGCCTCTCAGTCTCTTCCAGCTACACATGCTCCCTAGGACTGAGTCAAGTGATCCAGCTCTTCTCCGGGGCAAGTCTGAGAATGAAGCCTTACAGAGAGTCAGTGGGGTTGAAAAATGCGTGTATTGTTAATAATACATTTTTTAAAAATAAATAGTACCTCCATTTTCTTTCTATCCCACTGATACCTCAAGGTGTGCAATATGTCTACTTTTAGACTTAGAAAGACATTTCACATACTCCTACAAATAGTGCTCATTTTTGCAATTCACTTTTTGCTGAAACAGCTTCTGCTAGAACATCTGCACCTTATTTGCTGCGGCATCATTATTGCCTCCTGTTCTTGGAACCAATAGATTACAGATTGGCTCTATCAGTGAAACAACTTGATGTTTCGTATTGAACACCCCTCTGTGGTTCTGAACTGTGGGAGTGAGCTTAATATAAGAATTTATAGAAAAGAAACCTACACTGTGGTAATTGCAAATGTCAAAATCATCCCAAACTTTAAAATCCTAGGGATAAATACTAGAAATGTCTGGCAGGTTTTAAAACTTGATAACTTCATTTATCTGGAAAAATTGGCTGGAAATATTAAGGAATTACTAGAAAATGCCACTGTGTTCCAGCAATGTGTTTGGAACTTTAAAAAAATGGCTTAAAAAGTCTTAAGTAGGTTCTGGGCCCATCTTCCTTTGCTAATGGTTGACTTTGCCTTGTCATTAGAGACCAAAGTTGAAATGACCATCTACATTGTGTGGTCAGTCAGTGCTATGGTCACCCCATGTGGGACTCAAGAAACATAAGATGAAATTCCCCTAAAGGTACTTAAAACTGAAACAAAGAAATTAATGTGACACATACCAAACAATGATCTAAAACACACTGTACATTATTACTAATAAACATGTATCAAAGAGTTACTAATCTACAATACCCTGTGCAAAATATTTACATGTATCCCTAACTAGGATAAGGAAACTAGTAAATGAAAGTAAATGAATATGCCCCACACCACATCCCTGTTGCTTGTAAAGGTGAGCTTCGAACATGTCTGTCTGAATAAGAACAAAGCCATTGCTTTTAGCTCCTGTGTTGTGCTCCCTAACACACACAGCACCGTGTTAGCTGTCAGGGCTGCAGGAGTTCAGAGAGGCAGAAAGTCAAGGATATTAGGAAGATGCCTCTTCCCCTTGCACACCCAAAGTGTGTTTTGAAGTTTGAAGTTTTGTGTTTTGAAATTTGCAGTTTATGGGATACCCCAAATGGAATAAGAGAGAAGCAAGCTGTTTGCTCTCTGACACATGGAAAATGGCAAGAAATCCATCTCTGATTCAAAGGTCGTCACTGCTGTGCCCACTCTGGTTTCATGCTGGTGGGGATTTCTCCACGTGACAGTCTCATAGGATAATCTGAACCCTGTACACAGCATTTCTCAGTCTTCCTGTGAGATGGCAATTTAGCACTGTGCAACAACAGGGAGGGGAAAACTGAAGCATAGACATAAGTGGCAGAGACCAGATAGTCACCAGATAAAGACTGTCAAAGGAGGAGATGGAGTGGATCTTAGTAAAAGACGGGGTCTTCTTATGTTCCTACCAAGTACCTATATAGATGTCAACTCCATAAGCATGCCAGCCTCTTAAATCGTGACTTATCTTCAGAAAGAAAAGTTGGCACTAAATGAGAGGCAAAATCTTATTTATTGCTGGCCCTACTGTGAGCCAGCTCTTTCAACAACTTTGCAAGACAAGTATTTTTATCCCCATTTTGAAGATTAGGGTATTGAGGCTTGGAGAAGCCCCAGGCACCCAGCTGCCTTCTACCACAAGCATTCTACACTGTGAATCAACAAGAATTTTTAAAGTATTTTTAAATGTAACCACAGCAACAGCTGTTGAATCAACTGTGCTGTACTAAGCAGCAGAAATGTCTGCTATAAAATAGTAAGTAATTCTTCTGCCAGTTACCTCCTAAGAACAGTGAAATACCTTAGATGAGGAAACCTGTGAAACCACATCCTGGGCACTTCTCAGGTCTTGTTGCTAAGCTAAAGCCAGCCTGGTGTGGCAGGAGCAATTTGAGATGCCCCGTGTACACAAACACTGCTGGAATCTGGCTCTGTGTCTCTATAAGATTCATTGACTGCTGATAAAAGCAATATTTAACTCTCAAGCTCCTGATCCTGATTGATTTTCCTCCCCCCTCCCTTTTTTTTTCTCGGCTGTAAAGATTCAAAGTTAAATCATAAACTATTTCTTACTGACAGCCTTTATTCCCCAGTCGAGCAGTCTCCCAGGTGATCTGTTCAGTTCAGGTTTTTCCCAGCAGTATCCGACTTATCCGTGACTCCATTAACTTTTTTTTTTAATTGGTTTTGCCATACAATGACATGATATCGCCATGGGTGTACATATGTGTCCATTAACTCTTGTATTTGTCTTCCACTGCTCCAGGCAGATGTCTGAAAATCACCCACTGACAGATTTATGTTCATCAACCTCTAAACCATCCTCCACTCTCACCCCAAAACCATGTAGTGCTTGTGGGTGAAAGCGCTTGGAGGCCAAGTGCACTGAGTCCTCTCGTGTACACACACGAGCTAAGACACGGAATTACAATGGCATCCTGCCGGACTGCCCTCCCTCCACTATGTTTCCTTATAAACCCGGACTCCTCGGCAACACACATTTCCCTGGCCTGCTTTCTTTCCAAGATCTGGAAAGAGTTGGGTCTCCCGGCTTTTGAAACAAGATTAAAAGGTCTCTTTTATAGCACTCTCGGAAAAACTCCTCAGAGGAAACGTGGTTGGCAGGTAGAAAAACGGGGACCTGTCTCCCTGAAAATCACAGCTGTGTTATCTTTTTCCTCCACTGATCGCTTCCAGATTATCATTCGGGGCAGCCAGCCAATTAGCCAGCCCTCCATGTCACAGAGCCCGTCTCTGGCAACAGCTCATTTCTCCTCAGAAGGGAACATGTTTGAAGATGTGTAGCCAGGCGATGTGCAGAGCCCAGGGAGGGAAAACTCGTGAGCATGCCCCTGCCATGTCAAGTCCACACACGAACATGAATCAAGAGCTGGCAAAGGCAGGAAGTTTACCAAAGCCTCCAGACGAGGCCAAACACAAAAGATTCCTTTCTCAAAGGAAACAGGATTGAAACTGCAGGAGAAAACAAAATAAAAACACACCCCATGTGAACCTCGCAGTGATGAAATGTGTTATTGGAGAACAGAACTCTTTATTCAGTGTCTCCTGTCTGCCTTTGGTGAACAATTTCTTTGCAGAGCCCCACTGGAAACATCTTATTCGTCAGGATTCTCTGGCATCCAGACACCACTCACGTCTGACCTAGGGGAGTGATAAACAAAAGGCAGTCACCTCGGGTTTGGACAACTGGGTTGACCAGCCCTCATAGTGACTTCTGCAGAAGGATTGGTCAGATTGAGACCTTGGTGAGTTCAAAGTTTGTTCAGTGAAGTTCTTTCACCTGGCAGCATTGTAAGAACAGGAGCTTGTTGGGGGTAGATTTGTGCTGTATCCCTTGTTCATGGTGACAATGCAAATAGATTGTGGTAAGAAGTCACTGCTTTGGCAAGAATCATCAGTAAATGAACATATACATACAGACCACAAATTTCCATATCTACTAGGGACTGGGACCTCGCAAAGCACCAAAACAAAGTCTTTCCTATCTTCTATAGTTCAGTTCAGTTTAGTTGCTCAGTCATGTCCAACTCTTTGCAACCCCATGGACTGCAGCACACCAGGCTTCCCTGTCCATCATCAACTCCCGGAGCTTCCTCAAACTCATGTCCATCGAGTCAGAGATGCCATCCAACCACCTCATCCTCTGTCATCCCCCCCTCCTCCCACTTTCAATCTTTCCCAGCATCAGGGTCTTTTACAATGAGTCAGTTTTTTGCATCAGATGGCCAAAGTATTGGAGTTTCAGCTTCAGCATCAGTCCTTCCAATGAATATTAAGGACTGATTTCCTTTAGGAAGGACTGATTGGATCTCCTTGCAGTCCAAGGGACTCTCAGAAGTCTTCTCCAACACCACAGTTCCAAAGCTTCAATTCTTCGGTGCTCAGCTCTTTTTATAGTCCAACTCTCACATCGATACATGACTACTGGAAAAACCATAGCTTTGACTAGATGGCCCTTTGCTGGCAAAGCAATGTCTCTGCTTTTTAATATACTGTCTATGTTGGTCATAGCTTTTCTTCCAAGAAGCAAGCGTCTTTTAATTTCATGGCTGCAGTCACCATCTGCAGTAATTTTGGAGCCAAAGAAAATAAAGTCTGTCACTGTTTTCATTGTTTCCCCATCTATTTGCCATGAAGTGATGGGACCGGATGCTTGATCCTAGTTTTTATAAGCAGCTCCCAAACTGTGCCCTGAGGGGTACAAGTGTCACACAAGGTGTTAATAATCTCCTCAAGAAAATAGGTTCCTACCACTGGAATAAGTTTAGAAAATGCTTCCTTAAACAAAGCGGAACAGGTTTCATTACTGTTGGGCTCTTCACAAACCTTAATATGCTATTATGCTCATTAGGAGCAATTTCCAAATGTATCTACCCTAGAGCCCTTTTTCTTCACAACATACTTCTTAAGATTTAATTGGACCCCAGTGATCCAGGAAATGGAGTTTGGGAAGAACTGCTTCTGGCTCTTAGTGAAGAGATGGTGGAGACCTGGAACAAAATACCTTTTCAGAAAGTGATTATCTACTTTTCTTTTCCTTGGGAAAATACATCTCTGCTCACTGCCTCTTACCCCAAAGTGCATGAACTGCTACAGAGCTAGCTGTTTGTTGGTCACCAGGCTGAGCATGCTGAGTGTGTCATGTATAGCATCACATTATATCTCATAACAATCTTGGGGGCAGTTATTACTTGCTGATTTTGAAGGACAATGAAAATGAAGCTCGGAGATGTTAAGGTCTCAAAGGAGTGGTGCTTCAGAGCTTTATACCTAAGGGACAAAGATTCATACCCTACAATCACCAACAAGAAACCAACCATCTTGGGCCAAGTGTCACGATGAAAAATGAGGACAGCTCCATCTCCAAGAGAAAAATGCCTACCTGACACTTAACTTTCCATCCTTTGAATGCAAAAGAGCACTGTCATTTCACCTTAAAGTATTTTCCTAAAACATGTCTAACAAGGTTATTGTACCTCTAATTATTAATTAGGATTTTTCACCAAATAAGCATGAAACAACATCTATGGTCTTTCATCACATAGCTGTAAGAAGCAGCAGGATAGATAGCCTCACTTCAAAGACAGGAAATACCTACTCTTTCCTTGGAGACATAGGTGTTTCCTTAAAAATAAGGCCCTGGTTGAAGCTCCACTAAAAAAATCAACCCCTAATAATTCTTTTCTGAAACATTCTGCAAATTTTTATGGGGGTTGCTTTGGCTTGGTCAGTATTTTTTCAGTGGTGTCAAGATTTTGTGCTTACCTATTCCTATTAAAATTATATATTTTGCAGTTTCCAATAAAACTCATTGTATGGTATGCTAGAATAAATCTCAAAATCTCCCTCAAGTGCTAGAAACTTTCAAATATATGTCTATTAAAATTTTATTTCTTGAGCAAGTTACATGGGTGCCAAAATACGCATTTAATTGCTAGAATGGTCATAAGTCCACAAAGCTGTGGTAGAGCCATCAAGGAGCACTGATTTGTCCATCACTGAAAATCTGTATCCATCACCTGGGAGTAGCTATTCCAGCCTTCCAAAGGAATTCCTGAAATGACAGTTTTCCTGTGTATCTCCTGCTCCTGAAACACATTGGGCACTCAAAATATGTTTGTTCAATTAAAATTGCTTTCCCAGAAATAGAAGACCAGATATTTTCCCCCTTCAAATGGCTGAAAGCTTTTACCATATCTCCAGAGTATCAATATAGTCAGGTTCTTTTTTACCCTCAGAATAGTTAATCACAAACAAAATCTAATGAAAAAAAAAAACTTTTGTTAAGTCTAAAATAAATCATTTTAAACCCTGTCAAAGAGGCAAAACAAAGCCATTCAGTATAAGGAGAGGAAGGCAGATTTCAGGTTAACATCAGAGAGAACTTTCTAGCAGATTGTGTGTCAGTGTAACAGTCTGTCAAAAGATAGGTGAACCAGCTCATGAGGTAGGAAGTTCTTTGTCCCTGGAGATTTTCAGGTATTGTCTAAATCAGCGGTTCTCAAAGTGTGGCCCCCAGACCAGCAGCATCACCATCACCTGGGAACATTTCAGAGGTGAAAATTCCCAGGACCCATCCAGACCTATGGATTCAGAGACTCTCGTCTTGAAGCTCAGAAGTCTGAGTTTTAACAGTCCTTCCAGATAACTCTGATGCCCGCTAAAGTTGTAAAAACTAGCCTAAAATACGGTTTGGCAAGAATAACACACAGAGAATACAACCGGCAGATGACTGACTGGACTGGATGCCCATTCAACCCTGTAATTTCATAAGTCTAATAAGGTTCTTTGGACTGCATATTTCCTTTTTGGAAATGAGGAACCAAAGGCCTACCAACTCTCATGCCTGACCCCTGGGCAACACTCTGAACTATGTAAAGGAACTGAAATGTATTATTACAGCTGTTGTAAATCCTGACATTGAAATGGCCTGAGGAGCTTTTATAAATACACCAATATTGACCACCTAGAATCTCTAGAGATAGGGTCCCAGACCTACCTTTTACCAGGTGCTTTCATATAATTATCTCATTTAGACCTCAAAAATCTTATGAGATATGTATTGTTAACATCCTCATTTTTACAGATGAAAACTGAGGCTTGAAGTAGTTAAGTGACTTGTCCATTTTCACAGAGCCATGAAATGTCTGAAAGTGAAAGTTGCTCAGTTGTGTCCGACTCTTTGCAACCCCATGGACTGGCAGCCCTGTCATCTCCTCTGTCCATGGGATTCTCCAGGCAAGAATACTGGAGTGGGTTGCCATGCCCTCCTCCAGGGTGAAACACCTGAACTGGGTTTCCAGCCCAAGTCTCAACACACACATTCTTTCTCTTTCATGCACTTTACTCCCCCTTCCCACTTCAGAGACCTTCCAGGTGCAGGTAGTGCACAGGTCTTATCACAGCAGCCCTCAGCTCACGCCCACCATTTCTTGCAGCTCTCTGTACCCTTCCCTGTATGAAATTCTGGTCCTGGGTGTTTTATTCCCTCACAAAGATGCTTTCAGTTGGCTGCCTTCAAACCCACCCTCCATGAGTAAAATAGAGACAGCCTTTGGGTTGTGATATGAGGGTAACCAGAAGGCTCTTATAAACCAACTGGACGCTAGTAACTAAAATTCTCCTATTCTCTCAGTTATACATATTTTCATGCCCTAAAATGAAAGTGATCCCAAGGAGGAACACATTAAGCTGGGAAACAGTCAGTGACATCTCAGAGTCTGAATTCACTAAGTAGATCTTTCCAACCCTAAAGAGGTCTCTGTGTGGGGAAGAGGAAGAAAGAGGTATGGAGCACTGAGCCCTTCCAAGTAGGACTGGCTTTGAAGGAGGTGGAAGAATGGAGAGAAGAGCCCAGAACCCCAAAGGAAGTACAGAAGGCCTGTGGAAGGACCACACAAGAAGGGAAACTGTCAGTGAAATGGGAAGGGTGAGGACAGCAAAGACAAAGCCTGCCACTCGAGGACTTTGCTAAGGAGAAGGTTCTGGTCAGTTCCAACATGCTTTGGTTGTTTGAGTCAGGATCTTTAATTACAAGCAGCAAAAGTCCATATGGGTATTGTAACTTACCCAAGATAATGCTGAGCAGGTATGTCAGAGCTAGAACCAGCTCCCAGGGCTCCTGACCTCCTGTTTTTCTAAAGGAGTGTGCTTTCACATTCAACGAAGTCAAGAGTCAGTGGGAAACTGAAGAAAATTAAAGGAGAACAAGCATTTCAGTGTCTACACTCATTTACTGGAGTAGAATATAAAGTGCATTCTATGTGATGAAAAACAAAATGTTTAATTTAAAAGGAAGACAGCTCCAAAGGACTGTTTCTTATCACTGTTCCAAAGATGAGTGACAGGAGGACCACAGAGATATTTTCAAAGAACTGCATAACATTTTTTTTTTGCATAACATTTTAACTGCTTGATTTAGATGTAGCCACAGCTAAAACTCTGTATATTTCTTTGAAAATAAGTCCTAAGGGCCCACGAGCCCATGAAAAAGAACAGACAGAGAGAATCTGTACCTGCCTTCCTCAGGTGGGAAACCAACCGAGGAGTGCCTGGTCACAATGCTATTTGCAGTGTCTTCTTCAATGCTGCTTAACCTCATCTTCACTGATCTCACTTTTTTATTTTAAAAAGAACACTTTTTGTTTTTTTAACTATAGTTGATTTCCTATGTTGTTTAGTTTCAGGTGTAGAGCAAAGTGTTCAGATTCCTTCCCATTACAGGTTATTACAAGATACTGAGTATAGTTCTATGTGCTATACAGTAGGTCCTTATTTGTGCATTTTGTATGTAGTGCAGGGCATGGTGGCACACCTGTAATCTCAGCTACTCTGGAGGCTGAGGCTGGAGGATCACTTGAGCTCAGGAGTTCTGGGCTGCAGTGCACTATGCCGATCCGGTGTCTGCACTAAGTCAGCATCAATATGGTGACTGACTGGGAGCAGGAGACGACCAGGTTGCCTGGTTCACATATTTTATATGTAGTGTATGTATGTTAATCCCAAACTCCTAGTTTATCCCTCCCCACTTTCCCCGTTGGTAACAATAAGTTTGTTTTCTATGTCTGTGGGTGTTTTTCTTTTTTGTAAATAAGTTCATTTGTATCATTTTTTTTCAGATTCTACATATAAGCACTTTCATTTGATATTTGTCTGGCTTACTTCACCAAGTATGATAATCTCCAGATCCATCCATGTTGCTGTAAACAGCATTGTTTCATTTTTTTTATGGCTGAGTAATATCTATTATACACACACACATAACGTCTTCCTTATCTGTTCATCTGTCTATGGACGTTTAGGTTGTTTCCATGTCTTGGCTATCGTAAATAGTGCTACAGTGAACATCGGAATATGTGTAACTTTTTAAATTATATATCTAGGAGTGGAATTGTTGGATCATATGGTAACTCTATTTTTTGGTTTTAGGAAACCTTCGTACTGTTCTCAATATTGGCTATACCAGTTTACATCCCCACCAACAGTGTAGTTGGGCTCCCTTTTCTCCACACCCTCTCCAGCCTTTACTATTTGTACACTTTCTGATGATGACCATCCTGACAGTGTGAGGGAACACCTCATTGTAGTTTTCATCTGCATTTCTCTAATAATTAGTGATGTTAAGCACTTTTTCATGTGCCTCTTGGCCATCTGTATGTCTTCTTTGGAGAAAAGTATATTTAGATCTTCTGCCCATTTTTTCATTGGATTGTTGATTTTTTTTTATATTGAGCTCTATGAGCTGTTTGGATATTTTGGAAATTAATCTCATCAGTCACATCACTTACAAGTATTTTCTCCAATTCTGTAGATGGTCTTTTCATTTTGTTTGTGGTTTCCTTTGCTATGCCAAAGCTTTTAAGTTTAATTAGGTCCCATTTGTTTTGTTTTTATTTCTGTTACTCTAGGAGACTGATGCAAAAAGATATTGCTATAATTTATGTCAAAGAGTGTTCTGCCTGTTTTTTCCTCTAGGAGTTTTATGGTGTCTGGACTTAGTTTTATGTCTTTGATCCATTTTGAGTTTATTTTTGTATATGGTGTTAGAAAATGTTCTAATTTCATTCTTTTACATGTAGCTGTCCAATATTCCCAGCACAATTTGTTGAAGAGACTGTCTATTCTCCATTGTATGTTCTTACCTCCTTTGTTGTAAATTAATTGACTGCAGGTGTATGGGTTTATTTCTGGGCTTTCTATCCTGTTCAATTGATCTATATGTCCTTTTTGGTGCCAGAATTATACTGCTTTGATTACTGAAGCTTTGTAACATAGTCTGAAGTCAGGGAGCATGATTCCTCTAGCTCCATTTTTCTATCTCAAGATTGCTTTGGCTATTTGGGATCTTTTCACAAGAACACTTTTGTCTGCATTTTAAAATATCTGTTCTTTAAAACAGGTTAAAGAGACATAGCAACCAAATGTCATGTGTGTATCCTAATTCAAATAAAACAACAGTAAACATTTATTTTTAAGACAATGGAAAAATTTTTTATGATCTGAATTTTACATGATACAAAGCTTTTTCTTTTTGTTAAATGTAATAATGATTTTGTAGTTTTTTAATGTCTAAATATTTTAGAAGCATATAGGTCTGGAGGTGAAATGATATGATGTCAATGTTTTAAAGTAATTCAACCAAAAAGAAAGGAGTTGGGGGAGGAATAGATGAATAAAATATAGTAAGATCTTGACAACTGGGTAAATATACTTTTGTGTATGTTGGAAACTTTATAATTACAAAATCCTTATACAAACATATATATAAACATGTAACTCTGCTCTCATAATTACTCTTGAGAGCAAAAATTTATATCAAACTCTTAAAGTTTCAATTCTGAAAAAAATGTTAGACCTTATCCAGTTCACTCCACCCATCCCTGTTTCCCAGATGAGGGATCTGAGATCCCTCCAAAGTTCTTCCAATTCTTTAGTGGTTCTGTCAGGACTGGAATCTGGTCCTTCAGACTCTCAGGCCAAAGCTCCTACACCAAACAGCCATCCCCCAAACTGTGAAAACATTGCTTTCAAGTCTTTGTGTTATAAACGTTGGGACAAGTTACCTTGCTGTGATTATTTCGCTGAAGTGAATCTGGTCAGGAGACAAAGGAACACTTCCTTTCTTGTTCTGGGTAAATGTTTGCATTAAATGAGACTTTAACCTTCTTCCTAGGCTTACCTACCCTTCTCTCTGTTCCATCCTCTCCTCATTCCCCAGGACTCTCTATTGCCCAGCCTCTTTGCATCCTTTGTTGCTTTGAGCTCATGCTCCGTTGTTGAAGTATCTGTGTCCAATCTCCAGTGTCTAGCTTATCCTGTTGAAATCTGGTTTAGGAAGCCCAGCAGAATTCAGCCACTTCTATAAAGTCCTTCTCCCTTTTCCAGTGGGAAGTGTTTTCTCCCTTCTCTGGACATCCTCGGTCATTGGTCTGAGCCTCTGTTGTAGTCCACATGGCCTTCCTTCTTCCTGGTTAGGTACATGTATATCCTACTCTTCTGATGGCTTCAGGTCAAGCATATGAGATTGAAGTGGCAGAAGTCAGAGGGGAAAGGAAGGAGCCAGGACCAAAGAGGTCCACATAGAGCCAGAAACTACCACCAGGAGTATGGCTTGCTCTAGAAATGGCACACAAAGGAGGTAGAGCTTTGGCCCAAAATCCAAATGTGATTTCCAATGGGTATAAGGAAGCCTCAGTGTTTCTTAACATGAAGAATCAAAATCCAAGAGGACTGGCAAAATCCAACTGGGTAGCTCAGTAATTGGGTGCCAGGGCAACACCAACCAGGCCAGAGAAGTTGGAGAGGGTTAAACAGGATGCCAGCTAAGAGTCCTGGGTCAAGGACAAGCCTCTACCCTAGCAGAAGACATTAGGCATGAATTAGGAACACAAGACCCAAAACCAGGCAAACAAGCTAGGCATGTGTGGTGGAACTAGGAGAAAAGAGGATTCCTGGAGGCTAAGGCTCTATGGGCAGGCACCCCCAAGCTTGTTAATGACACTCATATTTATTGAACATGTACTCTGAGCAAATGCTAGGCGTATGTTCATCACCCTTCTCCAGGAAAATAGAACCATAGGATGTCTGTATATAGAGAGAGGAAAATTTATTATATGGAATTGACTCACAGAATTCTGGAGGCTGGCAAGTCCAAAGCCTACACCATAGGCTGGCAGTCTGCAGATTCAAGAGACCTGATATTCCAGTCTGAGTTCAAGGCAATCTAGACACTGTAGGATTCCCTCTTGCTCAGAGTTCTAGTTTTTTGTTACTGTTCTATTCAGGTCTTCAACGTATTGGGTGAAGTCCACTCATCCCATTGCAGAGGGCTTTTGTTTTTTTACTCAAATTCCACTGATTTAAATGTTAATCTCACCTCAAAACACACTCAAAGGAATATCCAGAATAATAGTTAACTAAATATCTGGTAGCCCCAGATATTTGGGGCCCCAGTCAACCCAAGTTGACTCATAAAATTAACCATCTAAGGGAGTTTGATGGTTAAGAAAAAGTCTCAGCTAACTTCAGGAACTGGAAAACTAATGATAGGTCTTACATTTGGATGAAAATGCAGGTCATGATATGATTCCTGCCATGGTTGGGGGAGAATTAACCCAGGAGCTGGTGGAGCTAGGCCTGAGGATACCTATAAAGGCAAGCGCATATCCCTTCCAAGCGTCAGTGTCTTTTTCTGAAAAATGAGGACATACAAAAGAATAACAGTAGGCACATAGAGACCACTTAGTAAATGATAACTATATAATAACTAGTACCCAGTTTGACAGGCTTCCCTGATGACTCAGATGGCAAAATGTCCACTTGCCAATGCAAGAGATATGGGTTTGATACCTGGGTCGGGAAGATCCCATGACGGGAATGGAAATCTGTTCCACTATTTTTGCCTGGAGAATTTCATGGAAAGAGGAGCCTGGTGGGCTATAGTCCATGGTGTCACAAAGAGTAAGACATGACTGAGCGACTTACACTACTACTATTATCCAGTTTGATAGATGGTGGGTTTCTGCTGTCTGTAGATATAAACAGCAACAGCTACAATTTATTACACTTTGGCTGGCTATACCTAGAGCCTAGGAAGGAATCTGGATTTCTCAAACTGGTGGCAAAGGTATCATATAGGGATATTCACTACAACATCAGTTGTAATAATGAGAAACTGCAATTAACCTAAATTGCTATCAGCATCAGAATGACTAAATAAAAGCAAGTTATAGGGGGGAAAAAGGATCACTTTTGAAAGATCTTTCTTGAAAAAACAATTTTTTTGAAAACATTTGTGTCCGTTTATGCAAAAATGCAGGAAAACATGCATACATATACAGTGTTTTGGATGTGTAGACAAATATCTAGACAGATTCCCTCATAACATCAATTGTGTCTTCTGAGGAAACCTTATATACTTTTCTATCATTTAAATTAGTTGATGGAGCCCATTATCCAGAGTGAAGTAAGCCAGAAGCAAAAACAACAATACAGTATATTAACACATATATATGGAATTTAGAAAGACAGTAATGAGAACCCAACATGGGAGACAACAAAAGGAACGCAGATGTATAGAATAGACTTGTGGACTTTGTGGATGAGGGTAAGGGTGGGATGATATGGGAGAAGGGCATTGAAGCATGTTAATTGTCATGTGTCTAATCAATCGTCAGCCCAGGATTGATGCTCGGGACTGGTGCAGCGAGATTTCCCGGGGGGGAGGGAGGAGGGAGGGGGGACCCGGAGGGGAAGCATATGTAAACCCATGGTGATATCATGACAATGTATGGCAAAAACAATAATAAATAAATAAATAAATAAATAAATTAGTTGAAAAAGTAACATATTACTTCATCAGTCCATCAACCAATAAACGAATGAATGAATGAATAATGGTTCTGCACCCAATTCCAATGTTTTTTTCCCACACCACCAAGCAATTCTCCAACACCAGCTAGGTGTTCTACCATTCAACCCAAATCTGAAAGCATCTACCTAGATGTATCTTCAGATCCGATAGGTTAGGGGCTCAATCCTACAAGACAGCCCCCATCCTTGAGATGCCAATTGCAAGCGTGGCTGGTGCTTGTGCTTTTCTCCCATCCAAGTACTAACCGGGCCCAACCCTGCTTAGCTTCCGAGATCAGACGAGATCGGGCGCGTTCAGGGTGGTATGGCCGTAGACTGCTTGTGCTTTTCTGACCTGTAGACTATAGACTGGAGGTTCCAACAACCCCTCCTTGAGTTCAATTAATTTGCTAGACTAGGTCACAGAACTCAAAGAAGTATTGTATTTACTAGATTACCAGTTTATTATAAAAAGGATATTACTCAGGAAGAGCGAGATAGAAGAGATATGAATGGGGAAAAGGCCCTGAGCTTCCATGTTCCCTCTGATTGGATGAGCCTCCCCAAATCTCCACCTGTTCACTAACCTGGAAACTCTCTGAACCACATACATTTGGGCTTCTATAGAGGCTTCATTATAGGCTTCCCTGCTGGCTTAGTGGTAAAGAATCCACCTGCTATGACACAGGTCCGATCCCTGGGTCAGAAAGATCCCCTGGGGGAGGGCATGGCAACCCACTCCAGTATTCTTGCCTGGAGAATCCCACGGACAGAGGAGCCTAGCAGGCTATAGTCCATGGGGTCACAAAGAGTGGGACACAACTTAGCAGCTGAACAACAACAAATAAACAAAGAGGCTTCATTACCTAGGTATTAATTAAATCACTGGACGTTGGTGATTAATCTCAAACCCCTCTTTCCTCCTCAGAGGTCAGGAGATGGGACTGGAAGTCTCAAATTTCTTTTTTTTTTTTTAATTTTCTTTACTTTATTGTGTTGGTTTTGCCATACATTGACATGATTTCTATCACAGGATTGGCTCCTCTGACTGCCAGGCCCACCCTCAGGTGATCTAGGGACTTTCCAAAGGTCATGTCATTAGTATTACAGAAGACTCTCTTATCACTCTCATCACTTAGAAAATTACAAGAGTTTTGGGAACTCTGTGCCAGAAAAACAATGAAGACCAAATATATATGTGTGTGTGTGTGTGTGTGTGTGTGTGTGTCTATATATAAAATAATTTCATTATTTTAATTGACTTTTTCATTGTGATAGTGTGATTTCATATATGAATAAAATAATGAAGTTTTAAAATAAGGAGTAGGTGATATTCACCATGAAGGTTAACACTGAAGAAGTCAGTAAAGGATGGGAAAGTGTTGCTGTTGGAAGTTATAAATGAATGAGTCACCAAAAATCCAATGAAGTCACTTCAGGAGGCCTTGAAGTGTCAGCAAGTCCATTCCTGTGGTTGTACTCTTCCCTGCATCACACCAAGAAAGCCCAAAGGGGAGACAACAGCTTTGGGTTGAGTACCCACTCCTTCTCAAAACTGCTTGGGCAGCTTCACTGAACTACAGAGAAAATTCCCAGGTTGAAGCTGGTTACTTTGATATCAGTCCTGATATTAAAGGAAGCACATGGTTTTCAGATTTCGTTCAGTAGAGGGAAAGCGTGTTTTCTTGGAATGTTGTCTGAGGACACTCAGAGACAAAGAAGAAAAGAGCAAAAGGCTGGAAAAGTGAAGGCAAAAAGATTGGAGATGAAAAAGCCAAGGAGTGGATTCAGAACTGTGTTCCAACATGACAAAAAACAAGAGAGGCTATGAATATGAATTATCTAAGAAGGGAACTTAAACTTCATTTAAAGAGGAATGCTAAAATATTCCTAGGTTATATTTTAGGATCAGATGGCAACTCATAGCTTGGTAGCTTAGGACAGGAGACTGGTGTTTAATAAGAAAAACTTGTTATAAAGTTATATTTTGCTCTATTATAATTTGATAAGCATGTTGCAAATTTAGGAAATATGAAAAAAATCTCAGTGAAGGAAATCATACATAAATAAACTTCCCAGAGATAATCACTGTCCACATTTTGGTGAATGTAATTCTAGCCTTTTATTTCTACAAATGTGTATGAGCTTTTTATCAGACTCGAAGTCATACAGTATTTACTGTCTTATAGTCTGTTTTTTTCCCATGTAATTGTATATCATGAAAAAGGTTCCATTCAAAGGAGTCTTCCACAGTGTGAATTTTAATAATATATAGTTTTCCATGGTATAGATATAATTTATCTACTTGTCCCCAATTATTGGATATTTATATTGTTTCTTCTTTTTTAATTTATAAATACTATTAATGTTTACACATGCCTCTCATTTTCTTAGAGATTTCCTAGGTGGAAGAAATATGAACAAGTTTGTAGTTTTCCATAAAATTTCCCAGTTGTACTTCAGAAAAGAACAAATAGACACTCTTACCAGTGGGTTAGGAAAAATGTTTTTCCTTCTGTACTGATCAAAACTGGATATTAGCATTTGCTTTGGAGTAAAGGGTGGAGGAGGAAGATGAAGAGAAGCAATTTAATAAGGAGAAAAAACAATAGCTTGTTCAAATGATGATTTCTTTGCTTACTTGTGAAGTGGAGCATTTTCCACATGCTGATCATTAGATGGATTTTTACATAGCTTCCAGTCCTATGATTAAGACAAGGAGTTGGATGCTTGGTGGGAAAGGATTTCAGTATAAAGGGGAACCTGAGTATAGGAAATGGAGAGTTTTGTACATTTGCCCTCCAGGTGAACAAACTTTGTTACTGATTACTGAAGACTGATTTCCTGGGAATACAGGATTTACAGAAGACCTAGACTAATCTCCTGACCGATGAACATCTACCAAAAATCTCTCCCATCCTCAAGCCAGTGAACTTCCTACTTGGCCTGTGGCTAAACTTGTCCCTCTTTGCCCTTCTTACCTGTGAATATGGCCAGTACCAAATTTTCAAAGGTAACTTGCTGCATAGTTTGTGTTTTCCAAATGGCAATTTCTCTGCTGTTCCCAGATAAACTCACTTTCTGGTAATTTGAGCTTGCCTCAGTTTACCTCTTTATTTAGGTTGACACTGAGATTCACATCTTTAATAAAAAACTATTAGATAAAGAAAACAGCATGAAGTCCTCTTGTTTATTCTTGCTATGGCTATGTACTATAATAACACTATTTCATTTGTGTGTTCGAGCTGGATTATAGCATTCTGAATGCCAATATTAGACTCATAAAAAAGCAGCTGTTCTTTTGAGCTATTTATTCTCTTATTAACAAGATTGCCTGCTTTTTATATTAAAACTATATTTATTTTATTTCACTTTTATTGCCAATGTAAATTAAATGAGTATTTTTCTTTGCATTTATTTAAAATTTATTTTTGAACACTTGTGCATAAGATGTTATAAAATCCAGGTAACATTAATCAGGTCCATATTTCTCAAATTCTTATTTGCAATATCATTAAGTTAAATACATATGTGTATGTGTATATTTTGGACTGTTTCCATAAGGTTTTAGCAAGAAAAGCAAAACTGGATATTTATATCAATCCTATTCTTTTACTGACTCATAGAAGTTCCAACACAATATACAATTCCTATTCAGCTTGAACAACCATGCAAATATTTGTGTCAAACAGCCTAATTAGAAGGCATGTATACATTTATTAGGTCTTTGTATATTTTTACATATGGCAAAAGTTAGGAAATCAGGGAGAAGAGTCTCTCTGCATTAGAAAGCTTAAGGTTTAACTTGATAAAGGCTGAATAATTCCTCCCTCTTGATTACTGTTATAGCATTTTTTTAATGTTTTATTGCTTTTTCTTATAGTAAAATGAAACTGTAATCATACATTACTTTGTTTTTCTATAGAGTTTTAGTTAACTGTGCCAACATGTAAGTGAGGGCCCAAATTTTTTAACTGGCCTCAAAACTATGCCTATGAACTGGGCCAGTCAAATACTATATTTCCAAGGGCCAACAGCACTTTCCCAAATAGATAAGACTCTTAATCAGTCTGCTTACTAAACAGATATTGTACAAACATTTGGGATTGGACAAGCTGCAAATAATTCTAAGACTAGACTAGCAAATTAGACTGCTGCTCCAAATAAAAGAGAGGAAAAAAAAGATCGGTGAGGAAAGGTGGGGGAGCAGCCCTAAATTCTGCCATCATCTTGTAAAATAGCATAACAGCTTTTCCTTTCTTTCAAGTTTGATTTTTACAGTAATTTAATCACCATAATCGGTGGGCAAAGAAGAGGTGATTTCTGTAATTCTTATGGGTCCAAAGCCAAACAGATGTGGTTTTCTGTTCTTTTAACTTGATTTTCCACATTGGTCTTTAAAGGTGGTGCTTTGGAGCCTGCTTTCTGTGCTGCAAAGAGGTGCTGACTCTTCACAGAAGGTAAAAGGTCATGCTTTACAAACTCCTTAGCAGGACACTCAGTCCTGCCTCACTTAGCCTCCACCCACCCCATGCCAATCTCAGCTGTCTGGGGCCTGGGAAAAGGCAGGAAAATGTTCCGTCTTCATCTATAAAGTGAAGGGATTGGATTCAGCATCCAAGATCTCTTCAACTCCAAATTCTATGAAGTTATTAAAAGAAAATCCCATGGTTTAGAGAATTGTTTTATAAAGTGGGATTTTTTTTAATTAAACATAAAAACAGTTTAAGTTCACTGCTAATTTTAGCCAATTTCTGCATGATACAATCAAACTAAGACAGATTTTCAACTTGTGATATTCTCTAAAGAGAATCATATATGATATGTTTATTTCTAAAATAACTTGACATTAGTATTCCTTCTCATTAGAAGGTAAAAATCAATCCCCTAAAGCCCTCAAATTATTAATGAAATGCTTAATATAATGTGAAATAAGCAGCTTTTTAATTTGCTACTTCAAAACTAGAGAATTAATATTTTTAAGTGGTATATAGGAGTACTGAAATGTCATACTTCAGTTAGCTTAATTTTCAACTTAAATAATTACCACATATTTAGCTTAAATAATAAATAACATTTAAAGTAAAATAAATTAAAATTTCTAGTTCATTTAAATATTCTCTAAGTTTGTTTCTTTAAATTTCCAACCCAATCACATTATTATGTTCTGAAGCAATTTTTAAGAAAAGGTTAGGTCAAAGATTTAACTAGTCATTTTTCCTGTTTAGCAAACCTCCAAGGGATTTCATCTCGAGATGAAATTTTTTAGGAATGAACACCAAATTCAAAGAAAATGTTTTTTAAAAACTTTACTGACAAATAATTAACAAATATTGTTGCTGCTGTTGTACAGTGTCTCAGTTGTCTCTGACTCTTTGCAATCCCATGGACTGCAGCATGCCAGATGGGACTTCACCATCTCCCAGAGCTTGCTCAAACTGGTGTCCCTTGAGTTGATAATGCCATCGAACCATCTCATCCTCTGTCATCCCCTTCTTCTCCTGCCTTCTATCTTTCCCAGCATCAGAGTCTTTTCCAGTGAGTCAGCTCTTCACATCAGGTGGCCAAATATTAGAGTTTCAGCTTCAGCATCAGTCCTTCCCATGAATATTCAGGTTTGATTTCCTTGAGGATTGACTGGTTTGATCTTCTTGCAGTCCAAAGGACTCTCAAGAGTCTTCTCCAACACCACAGTTCAAAAGCATCAATTCTTCAGCATTCAGCCTTCTTTATGGTCCAACTCTCACATCATTACATGACTACTGGAAAAACAGTAGTTTTGACTATATGGACCTTTGTTGGCAAAGCAATGTCTCTGCTTTTTAATATGCTGTCTAGGGTTGTCATAGCTTTTCTTCCAAGGAGTAAGTGTCTTTTAATTTCATGGCTGCAGTCACCATTTGCAGTGATTTTGGAGCCCAAGAAAATAAAATCTGTCACTGTTTGCATTGTTTCCCCATCTGTTTGCCATGAAGTGATGGGACTAGATGCCATGATTTTAGTTTTCTGAGTGTTGAGTTTTAAGCCAATTTTTTTACTCTCCGCTTTCACTTTCACTAAGAGACTCTTTAGTTCCTCTTCACTTTCTGCCATGAGGGTGGTGTCATCTGCATATCTGAAGTTATTGATATTTCTGCTACCATACTTGATTCCAGGTTGTACTTCATCCAGCCTGGCATTTTTCATGATATAGAAGTTAAATAAGATATATTGAAATAGAAGTTAAATAAGATATATTGATATAGAAGTTAAATAAGATAAATTGATATAGAAGTTAAATAAACTTCTCTGAACAGAAGTTAAATAAGCAGGGTAACAATATATAGCTTTGACATACTCCTTTTCCAATTTGGAACAGGTCCGTTGTTCCATGTCTAGTTCTAACTGTTGCTTCTTTTTTTTTTTTTTTTATTGTTTTTGCCATACATTGTCATGATATCACCATGGGTTTACATATGCTTCCCCTCCGGAACCCCCCTCCCTCCTCCGTCCCCCCCGGGAAATCTCGCTGCACCAGTCCCGAGCATCAATCCTGGGCTGGCGATTGATTAGACACATGACAATTAACATGCTTCAATGCCCTTCTCCCATATCATCCCACCCTTACCCTCATCCACAAAGTCCACGAGTCTATTCTATACATCTGCGTTCCTTTTGTTGTCTCGCATGTTGGGTTCTCGTTACCGTCTTTCTAAATTCCATATATATGTGTTAATATACTGTATTGTTGTTTTTGCTTCTGGCTTACTTCACTCTGGATAATGGGCTCCAGTTTCGTCCATCTGAGTAGAATTGCATACAGGTTTCTCGGGAGGCAGATAAGGTGGTCTGGTATTCCCATCTCCTGAAGAATTTTCCACAGTTTGTTGTGATCCACATAGTCAAAGGCTTTGATGTAGTCAATGAAGCAGAAGTAGATGTTTTTCTGGAATTCTCTTGCTTTTTCTATGATCCAACAAATGTTGGCAATTTGATCTCTAGTACTCCTGCCTTTTATATATCCAGCTTGAACATCTGGAAGTTCTCGGTTCATGTACTGTTGAAGCCTAGCTTGGAGCATTTTGAGCATTACTTTGCAAGTGTGTGAAATGAATGTAATTGTGTGGTATTCTGAACATTCTTTGATTTGCTTTTCTTTGGAATTGGATGAAAACTGACCTTTTCCAGTCCTGTGGCCACTGCTGAGTTTTCCAAATTTGCTGGCATATTGCGTGCAGCACTTTCACAGCATCATCTTTTAGGATTTTAAATAGCTCAGCTGGAATTCCATCACCTCCACTAGCTTTGTTCATAGTGATGCTTCCTAAGTCCCACTTGACTTCGCATTCCAGAGTGTCTGGCTCTAGGTGAGTGATCACACCATCATGGTTATCTGGATCATTAATATATTTAAGGTGTGCAACATGTTAATTAGATATACATATACATTACAGTGTGGTAAAGAATCTGCCTATAATGCAAGAGACACAGGAGATGTGGGTTTGATCCCTGGATCAGGAAGATACCCCAGAGGAGGAAATGGCAACCCACTCCAGTATTCTTGCCTGGAGAATCCCATTGACAGAGAAGCCTGGTGGGCTACAGTCCATTGGGTCACAAAGAGTTGGACACAACTGAGAGACTTAGCCCTCACTCACATACATTATAGAATGATTACTGAGATCAAGGTAATTAACACATTTAACCTCACATAGTTAACTCTTTTTTTTTTTTAAGAAAGTATTTCTTAGTGATAGCTTCTGTCACATTAGGCAGCAACTCCAGGACCTTAATCATATCACTACACCTCAGGCATCCTTCTCTTCTAGGGGATAAAAAACAAACCATAGCACAATAAATATCCATCTCAAGGCTGTATCTTCCAGAAATTACAATGTTCTCTTTTCTTCTAGAATACAGAGTACCTTTAGACAATAGGAATCCTATTAAAACAGATCTTGATTCAGTAGGTCTGGAGTTGGATCTCAGTCTTAATTTCTAACTTATTACACAAAGCTTCTAAGGCAGCAGCATCAATATTACCTAGAAGTTTGTTGGAAATGCAGGATCTCAGGCCCAGCCCAGATTATAAGGGGATTATTTCCCAACAGGCTTTGGTCAATTCTGAATTTTACTCCCATACACCCTAGATTAGAGTGAGCTAATTATTTCCCTCATACACTTTAAAGGAAATCAACCCTAAACATTCACTGAGAGGACTGATGCTAAAGCTGAAGCTCCAATACCTGATGCAAAGAGCCGACTCATTAGAAAAGACCCTGAAGCTGGGAAAAATTGAAGGCAGGAGCAGAAGAGAGCAACAGAGGATGAGATGGTTGAATGGCATCACTGACTCAGTGGACATGAGTTTGAGCAAGCCCTGGGAGATGTTGAAGGACAAGGAAGCCTGGCGTGCTGCACTCTCTGGGGTCTCCAAGAGTCAGACACGACTGAGTGACTGAACAACAACACGCACTTTAAAATCATGAAAGTCCCTTTCTGACAGTTTGACCACAATCGAAGGACAACTGAAGCGACTGGTTCTCTGGTGTCAGGCCATCCTAAACAGTTCCAAATCAAAAGGGAAGTTTGACCAACTTATCTCCTAGTGGAGCAGTTCTCAAATCTATCCCCACCTTAAAATAACTTGAAGAGCCTTTAAAAAGACCTGAACTTAGATTATGCCTCAGACTGAGTAAATCAGAGTTCCTAGAGCTGTGGTTCTGAAATTTCCTGAGCATCTGAATCACAGAAGGGCTTGCTAAAACATATTGCTGGGCTTCAAACCCTGTCTCTGATTCTGTAGGTCTGGGGGTGCGGCCTGAGAATCTGCATTTCAACAGGTTTCCAGATTATGCTCATGCTCTTTGTCTCTGGAGTGTGCTTATAACAACTGCTCAGAAAGTCTGCCCTGAGTATCAGCATTGTTTTTAAAAGCTCTTCAAGAGATCCCAATGAGAAATCAAGTGATAACTACCATCCTAGAGAAAGATGAGATGAGTATTTAGAGATTGGTTTCCCATACATTTTGTGAAACCTGTTTCATCACATTAAACTACACGCACTAACAATCATTTTGCTACAGACTATCCACAGTTCCAAAATTTCTTGACAAAATAAAACATTCAGAGGATTTTTTTAATGTAGGTCCTTTTACCACGTGAGGAAAGTGAGGACTATGTCTTGAATACAAGTACCTTTATACCTCTAGGTACCAAGCATGCTGCTGCTACTTAGTCACTCACTCGTGTTCAACTCTTTGCGACCCCATAACTGTAGCCCACCAGGTTCCTCTGTCCATGGGGATTCTCCAGGAAAGAGCACTGGAGTGGGTTGCCATGCTCCTCCAGGGGATCTTCCCAACTCAGGGACCAAACCCAGATCTCTCACATTGCAGGTGAATTCTTTGCCCTCTGAGCCACCAAAGAAGCACAAGAATATTGGAGTGGGAAGCCTATTCCTTCTCCAGGGGATCTTCCTGGCCCAGGAATCAAACCAGAGTCTCCTGCATTGCATTCTTTACCAGATGAGCTGCCAGGGAAGCACAGGTTCCAAGCATAGGGCTGACACAAAAGAGGTATAATAACTATCAATAGAATTGAATCCATCTATCATCCTGATGCTGGGAAAGTGACAGACGATGAGATGATTGGATGGAATCACTGACTTAATGGGCATGAGTTTGAGCAAACTCCCAGAGGTATTAAAGGACAGGGAAGCCTGGCATGCTGCATTTCCTGGGGTCACAAAGAGTCAGACACAACTGAGCTACTGAACAACAACAAAATCATCTATTAGGCACCATTTACCTGGAGATGGGCATACATGCTGTCAGGAAAAGAACACAGTTGCCTGAAATTTTCATTTTTCACCAAAACCATGTAAACATCATCAAAACTTAGACAAGCAGATTATCTTCTCACAGCCTGTATAGTCAGCCTGTAAACATGATATCCTCAATGGAAGCTAGAGCTTGGGAACCACCAGTAGGAGGGGAAGGTGGGAAGCAAGGTTGGGGCGGTCCTTTCGAGATAATGGAGAGTCAAAGGTTGAGATAGGGGAGCAGCCCTTTCTGCATGACTGAAATGAAACACCTACAGTTTAAAAAACGCAGTATAAAGAACACAGTGGGTAGGGTATATGACAGGAATCAAAAAGACATTATTACAAAAGACAACACATAATCTAAAAATGGACCTGGAGAGACTAGGATTCAATGAATATTTACATGAACTATCAAACTCTTAAGCATATAGATTCTGAACTGATTATTTTAATATATACTATGCAAATTCAATGTTAAGATCATTTTGATATCAATCAAACATATTATCATATATATATATATATTAATCTATCTTCGATCCTAAACTTCAGTAACACAATGTTGCAGGATTGCAGAATATATCTATTTAAGATTGAGTAAATATTAAGCAAATGTGTGTTGGTTCAAATTGCACAATCAATGCTAGTGAATAACTCTCCCCAAGGACTTTAGGTTGCAAGAGCAGAAAACATCCAGAATTTTCTATTTTTAGAGGACTATAAGAAAAGGATATTAGCAGCCATGTCCAATAGAATTTTTGTGATGATGGAAATGTTCTCTACCTGCACAGTACAATACAATAGCCACCAGTCAAGTTAGGCTATTGAGTAATTGAAATGTGGCTAATATGACTAGAAGCCTGAATTTTCTCTTTTTGTTGCGCAGCTCAGCTTGTGCGATTTTAGTTCCCCAACTAGGGATTGAACCTGGGCCCTTGTCAGAAAAAGTGCAGAGTTTAACCACTGGACCACTAGGGAATTCCCCTGAACTTTCAGTTTAATTCATTTTAATGAATTTGAACTTGAGTTTAAATAGCAACATGAAATTGACATCTACTATCCTCAGTTCAGTTCAGTTCAGTTCAGTCACTCAGTCATGTCTGACTCTTTGTGACCCCATGGACTGCAGCACGCCGGGCCTCCTTGTCCATCACCAACTCCTAGAGTTTACTCAGACTCACGTACATTGAGTCAGGGATGCCATCTAACCATCTCATCCTCTGTCATCCCCTTCTCCTCCTGCTCTCAGTCTTCCCCAGCATCAGGGTCTTTTCAAGTGAGTCATTTGTTCACATCAGGTGGCCAAAGTATTGGAGTTTCAGCTTCAACATCAGTCCTTCCAATATTCAGGACTGATTTCCTTTAGGATGGACTGATTGGATCTCCTTGCAGTCCAAGGGACTCTCAAGAGTCTTCTCCAACACCACAGTTCAAAAGCATCAGTTCTTCAGTGCTCAGATTTCTTTTAGTTCAACTCTCACATCCATACATGACTACTGGAAAAGACAACCACATATAAAAAATCATGACAGAGCATATTAATAAAAATCATAGCCACTTTCTCTGCAAACAAGTTTGTAACCATGTTCAAAATTTGCCTCTTGCTCCACCAGTTGTACTTACCAGATTAAAAAGAAGACAAATCTAAAAAATATTCCAACTAATTTCATATAGAATAACCACACGATGACTTCCTCTGTGAAATCCACACTCTTTGAAAAGCCACAGTCTCCCTCACTGTTTTAAACAGTCCCCAAGAAAAAGCAATCACAATGGGCAGCAGCTTTTGTGTTTATAAATCCCCATCCTTAGGAGGGAGGGAGGAGTGCTCTTTTAAAGCCCAGATCTCTTTACAGACTTCCAATTGTGCCACCCAGTGGCTGTATGCTTGGTTAAAATTTTGACTCCAGCAGGATCCTTTCTAGCCAGGAGTGGGGGGAAAAGTCCTGCCCAGTCAGGACACTAAGTGGTGCCAGAATGACGATGGCCTGTGTTATCTACCCTTCATACCATAATTTTGTCACAGTTATTTCCATGTTAAGTGGATCATTGCTTTGTTTTGTAACCTTTTTAAAGAAGAAACACAAAATAGCAGTGATTCAAGAAGATTCTGAACTCTCTCAGCCTGAAGTATTTACATTACAAGAAATTTATTTCCCACTGGACAGCTACATGCAAAAGAATGAAACTGGACCACTTTCTTACACCATATAGAAAATACAAAAATAAATTCAAAATGGGTTAAAGACTTAAATGATAAGACCTGAAACCATAAAGCTTCTGGTAATAAACTCCTCCATATGAATCTTGGCACTATATTTTTTTGATATATCTCCTCAGTCAAGGGCCACAAAAGCAAAAATAAACAATCAGAAATATATCAAACTTAAAAGCTTTTGCACAATGAAGGAAACCACCAGCTGAATGAAAAAGCAACCTACTGAATAAGAGAAGATATTTGCAAGTGATAGATCCAGTAAAGGGTTGATATTCAAAATATATTTTAAAAGCTCATGCAACTTTATATTAAAAAGCAATCTGATTAAAAAATGAGCAGAGGACCTGAACAGACATTTTTCCAAAGAAGACATACAGATGGCCAACAAATACATTAAAAGGTGCTCAACATCACTAATCATCAGGGAAATATGAATCGAAACAATGAGATACCAGCTCACACCTGTCAGAATGGCTGTTTTCAAAAAGAAAACACATAACAAGCCTTGATGAGGATGTGGAGAAAAGAAAACTTTGTTAAACTTTTGGTGGAAATGTAAATTGGTACTGCTACTGTGAAAAACAGTATAGAGATTCCTTAAAACCCTAAAAATAGAACTACCATGTGATTCAGCATCTCCATGTCTGGGCATTTATCTGAAGAAAACAAAAACGCTAATTTAGAAAAGATATAGAACTTCTATGCTCATAGCAGTCCATTTGCAATAGCCAAAATATGGAAGCAACCTAAGTGTCAATGCATAGATGAATGAATAAAGAAGATGTTATAAATGTATATATTACATATATTGTTGTTGTTCAGTTGCTCAGCCGTGTCCACCTCTTTGCAACACCATGGACTGTGGCACTCCAGGCCTCCCTGTCCCTCACTATATCATATATGCACACACACACATATATATATACTATATAGCATTGTATACTGTAATTATAATGTAATATTACTCAGCCATTAAAAAGAATGAAATTTTGCCATTTGGGCAATATTGATAGACTTGTCGGGTATTATGCTAAAAAAAATAAGTCAGATGGAGAAAAACGTGTAAGATTACACTTATATGTGGAATTGAAAAACACCAACCAAACAAATCAAAAACAGACTCGTTAGATACAGAGAACACACTGGGGGTTGCCGGAGGGCAGGGGATGAGGGGAACAGACATAATAAGTAAAAGGAATTAAGAGGTACAAACTTCCAGCTATAAAATAAGTAAATCCCAGGGATGGAATGTACAAACAGGTAATATAGTCAATAATATTGTAACAACCTTGTATGGTGACAGATAACTGATCTTATTGTGGTGATCATTTCACAACATATAAAACTATCAAATCACTATGTTGTACACATGAAACTAATATAATATTGTACGTTAATTATAACTGAATTTAAAAGGACATTTATTTCCAACTCATCTAATTTTATATGAAGACTAATATTAGATAGATCTTTGTCTTTGATTAAGCGCCAGCCCAGGATTGATGCTCGGGGCTGGTGCAGCGAGATTTCCCGGGGGGGAGGGAGAAGGGAGGGGGGTTCTGGAGGGGAAGCATATGTAAACCCATGGAGATATCATGTCATTGTATGGCAAAAACAATAAAAAAAAAAAATACCCAAAGTGAAAAAAAAAAAAAAAGAATTTTTAGAACCATAGCACTTAGTGAGCCAGAAACATTTGGTAATATCTTTTTCTGAAAGTTTAAAAACACACCAGTGTAAAATTAAATGCAGATGTGTAATTTAAGAGTTCGTGAATCCTCAGCTTATGTACATTTATAATTACACTAAACTTAAGTGTTCTAAAAACCACATTTATCTCTATTGTATAGAAAAGCAATCAATATGTGTGTCTTTTTTTTTTAAGATAATGCCATGTTCTTATTTATTTATTTATTTATTTATTTGCTTTACATTATCATGTTGGTTTTGCCATACATTGACATGAATCTGCCATGGGTATACATGTGTTCCCCTTCCAGAACCCCCCCACACACCTGAATTTATTGATGAGCTCTAGTTTTCTAGCAGTGTCTTTAGGATTTTCTGTGTATAGTATCATGGCATATGCAAAAAGTGACAATTTTACCTCTTCCTTTCCAATTTGGATTTCTTTTATTTCTTCTCTGATTGCCATGGCTAGGACTTCCAAAACTATGTTGAATAAAAGTGATGAGAGTGAGCATGCTTGTCTTGTTCCTGATCTTAAAGAAATGCTTTCAGCTTTTCATTATTAAGTATAATGTTACCTGTGGGTTTGTCATATATGGCCTTTATTATGTTGAGGTATGTTCCTTCTATGCCCGCTTTCTGAGAGCTTTTTTCATAAATGAATGTTGAATTTTATCAAAAGCTTTTTCTACATCTGTTGAGATGCTCATATGATTTTTATTCTTTAGTTTGTTAATGTGGTATATCATATTGATTAATTAGTAGAAATTGAAAAATACTTGTATCCCTGGGATAAGTCCCGCTTGATCATGGGATCCTTTTAATGTATTGTTAAATTCAGTTTGCTAGTATTTTGTTGAGGATTTTTGCACCTGTGTTCATCAGTGATGGCTCAAAAGGTAAAGAATCCACCTGCTACACAGGAAGCCTGGGTTCAATCCCTGGGTCATGAAGATCCCCTGGAGAAAGGAATGGCTACCCACTCCAGTATTCTTGCATGGAGAATTCCATGGGCAGAGGAACCTGGTGGGCTACAAACCATGGGGTCGCAAGAATCAGAGTTGACTGAGCAACTAACATTTTCACTGGATTCAGTTTGCTAGTATTTTGTTGAGGATCTTTGCATCTATGCTCATCAGTGATATCGGCCTGTAATTTTCTTGTCTGTGATGACTTTGACTGTTTGGTATCAGAGTGATGCTGTCCTCCTCTGGCTATTGTAGGTTATCCTCTGGCAAAGGGTTTGAATGGCATTCTGGTGTTGCATTTTACTTAGAATACACTGTTACAGAATTATGTTTAGGATTAGTCTGTTTTTTCTATCTAGAATTTCCTCAACTGGGAAAAAATGGTCAATATGAAAAACAGCTTAAATTCCCTATAGATGTACATTCCAAGAAGCAAATGTTTAATGAGCAAAATTTTAGAATAACTGAAAATAATCAATAGCATGCAGGGTTCACTGTCATTGTGAGGTAGGCAGGTGGCATAACTCAAGAGAGCCTGAGTCTGTGCTAAGTTTAACAGAAAATTTTGCTGGGGTTCAAGGTTTCACAAAATGTAACTCCAGGAGACATTTTCATAGTGACAGAAGCTACAAATCTTCCCTGGAACAGATGCACACCAAGAGTGAGCATAAACATAAGAAAATAACATGAATATAGCATCAGCCCAGTTGGCATGGGTTGACACTTTTGCTGAAAGTTTTAACAGAAAGGAAAAGACTAGTGACACAGGAAGCCTTAAAAAAAATCTTACAGTGTGGAGAGGAAAGTGCTGTATTTGTTATACTCAGATTTGCTCACTTAAGTAAGGTAAAGGCTTTTGTTACCTCCTAAGGATTTCTGAGTCCTCCTCAGAAGGGATCTGCTTCAGGTTCTTCAGTGTCTCCCAGATCTGTTTTCAGGACGCAGTAGGAGCTCGGCAAATTTGTCTCTTGAACTAGGAATCAGTTCTTATATGACTCCACCATTTAGTGTCTGTGTGGCTTTGGGCAGGCCACTTATGTTAGCAGATCTGAAGCATTCATCAGATTGTCTAAGTAGTTCATGACTGCAAGGAAGGCACAAACTATCGTACGAGTTTGTTGTTTTGGATCTTGAGACTACACTGGGGAAAGAGAAGAAGGAGCTTCAAATGTGAGGATACAGGCTGATTTGGAGTTTAGGTAGGGATGCTCCTATAACAGAAATAAGAATTGAGGAGGTGGATTTAGCAGTGAGGACGTCCCTGAACCCTCCCAGGTGCCCCTCACTTTGCATACTGGGCAAACTTTTTTCAAAGCACTTACCTTACATCCTAATGACTGATGATTTACTTCTCTGTCTCCACCTCCCAAAAAAGCCTTATCTCAATTGTATGTTTATGCCCCAAATTTATGATAATCCTTATGCCTCGGTGATGAACAAATGTTTGTTAAATACGTTCATATTATATAGAACCCTGTCATCTGGACTCTCAAATAGCAGCACCATTTAAAAACTCGCTATCTTCCCTTAGGATATATTCTTTATTCAGAATAGATTAGGGGTAATTTGTAAAACAGGATAAAACATTCAGAACTTTGTGACCGAGTTGAAATGTAGTTGGAATATTCTAGTGATATTGATGTAGCTGAGTTAGAGGAAAACAATGCAGCCATTAAGGAGAATTCATAAGAATAACGTTTAAGACCTAGCACAAAAGAAAGGAAGGAAGTAAAAAAGGAAAGAGGAAATGAAGGAAGAAAAGGGAGGAGGGGGAAAGAAGAAAGGGGAGAAAGACAGAACAATCTCATACCTGGACTTCAATTTTTTTTAATGCTGAATATAATGTTAACAAATAGAATCTAGCAGCACTTTTAAGAACAAAGCTGAAGGACTCACACTTACTGACTTCAAAATTTACTACAAAGCCACAATAACCAAATCATTGTGGTACTAGAATAAAGACAGACATACAGATCAGTGGAATAGAATAGAGAGCTTAGAAATAAACCCTCCAATATCAAGTCAAATTATTTTTGATAAAAATTCCAAATCATTCAATGGGCAAATAATAGTTTTTTCAACAAATAGTGCTGGGAAAACTGACTCTTCACATGCAAAAGAATGAAGTTGGACCCTTACCTAACACCATATGCAAAAATTAACTCAAGATGGATCAAGGACCTAAATGCAAAACGCAAAGTGTAAAATTCTTAGAAAAGAACGCTTGACCAATGCTTCACGACACTGAATTTGGCAATGATTTCTTGGATATGAACCAAAGGCACAGTAACAAAAGAAAAAATAGACTAATTGGACTTCATGAAAATGTAAAAACTTTGTACATCAAAAGATACTATCACAGAATAAAAAAGGCAGCCCACAGAATGGAAGAAAATATTTGCATATCATATATCTAGTAAAGGATTAATATATAAAACATATGGAGAGCTTTTAAATTGTAACAACAACAACAACAAAAAAAAACTGTTTAAAAATAGGATAGACATTTCTCCAAGGAAGATTACAAAAGAAAAGAAATTTAACATCATTGTCATTAGGGAATACAAATCAAAACTGCAATGATAAATCACCTCATATCCATTACAATGTCTACTATCAAAAAACTAGAAAACAACAAGTGTTGGTCAGGATGTGGAATAATTAGAACCTTTGTGCACTGTTGGTGGGACTATAAAATGGGTACAGACACTATGGAAAACAGTATGGCAGTTCCTCAAAAAGTTAAAAGTAGAATTATTGTACAATCCAGAAATTCTACTTCAGGTGTTTACTCAAGTATTAAAATCAGGGTCTCAAAAAGGTATTTGAACACTCATATTCATAGCAGAATTATTCAAAATAGCTAAAATGTGGACACAACCCAGTTTCCATTGACAGATAAATGAGTATGCAAAAATTGGTAATTATAATAAGGAAATGGCAACCCACTCCAGTATGTTTGCCTGTAAAATCCCATGGACAGAGGAGCCCCACAGGCTACAGTTAATGGGGTCACAAAGAATCAGGCATGACTGAGCACACACGCACACATACAATGAAGCATTATCCAGCCTTAAAAAGGAAGGAAACTCTGGCATATACTACAGCATGAATGTATCTTGAAGATATTCAGTTCAGTTCAGTTCAGTTCAGTTGCTCAGTCATGTCCAATTCTCTGCGACCCCATGAATTGCAGCACACCAGGCCTTCCTGTCCATCACCAACTCCCAGAGTCTACCCAAACCCATGTCCATCAAGTCAGTGATGCCATCCAGTCATCTCATCCTCTGTTGTCCCCTTCTCCTCCTGCCCCTAATCCTTCCCAGCATCAGGGTCTTTTCCAACAAGTCAACTCTTCGCATGAGGTGGCCAAAGTATTGGGATTTCAACTTCAACATCAGTCTTTCCAATGAACACCCAGAACTGATTTCTTTTAGGATGGACTGGTTGAATCTTCTTGCAGTCCAGGGGACTCTCAAGAGTCTTCTCCAACACCATAGCTCAAAAGTATCAATTCTTCAACACTCAGCTTTCTTCACCGTCTAACTCTCACATCCATACACAACTACTGGAAAAACCATAGCCTTGAAGATATTATGCTAAGTGAAATAAATCATTCAGTCACAAAAAGACAAATACTATATGATTCCACTTATATGTGACACTAAGAATAATCAAAATAGAGACAAAATGGTGGAATGGTGGTTTTCAGGTCTGAGGTGGGGGGTGGGCAGTGTGCTGAGTAGGGGGTTATCAGTTTTACAGGATGAAAAGAGTCCTGGAGATGGATAGTGGTGATGGTTACACAATATTACAGATGTGTTTAATATCACTGAACTGTACATTTTAAAATGGTTAAGATGGTAAATTTTATGTTAAAAAAAGAATGTAAAAAGAACCTAGCAGCACTTTGAAAGGTTTCTATTATTACCTAAGAGGAGCAAATTTGAGAAAAGCAGGAATTACTCAATATTAGGTGATCTATTAACTTAATTCACCAAATTTTTAGTTCAAAAGGGAAAATTCGTATTTTTTGTAGATGCTGAAAATATGTTTGATAAATCTCAATTTCCACTCTTTCTTATTGTGATAAAATATACACAACATAAAATTACCATTTTTAACCATTTTTTTCAAAACAGTATGGTACTGGCACAAAAAGAGAAATATGAATCAATGAACCAGAATAGACAGTCCAAAGATAAACCTACACACCTGTGGTCACCTAATCTATGGCAAAGGAGGCAATAGTATACAATAGAAAAAAGACAGGCTGTTTAATAAGTGGTGCAGGTAACACTGGGCAGCTATATGTAAATGAATGAAATTAGAACACTCCCTAACACTATACCCAAAAATAAATTCAAAATGGATTAACAATCTAAATGTAACGCTGGATGCTATAAAACTATTAGAGGAAAACATGGGCAGAACACTCTTTGACATAAGCATCTTTAAGTGTACAGTTCAGTGGCATTAAGTACATTCAATTAGTTGTGCAACTATCACAACTATCCATCTCCAGGACTGTTTCATCTTCCCAAAATGAAACACTGTACCAAATAAATAATAATTCCACATTCCGTCTCTACCAGCCCCTGGCAACCACCATTCTACTTTCTGTCTCTGTGAATCTGACTAGGTACCCTATAAAAAATGGAATCATACAGTACTTGTCCTTTATGACTGACTAATTTGACCAAATATAATGTGTTCAGGATGTACCTATGTTATAAGCATGTGTCCGAATTTCCTTTCTTTTTAAAGCTGAGGAATATTCCATCATATTTATATACTACATTTTGCTTTTCCATTCATCTGTTGATATACATTTGAATTACTTCTATCTTTTGGCTCTGAACATGGGTGTACAAATATCTGTTCAAGTTCTTGCTTTAAATTCTTTTGAGTATACACCCAGAAGTGAAATTGCTAGATATTTTGGTAATTATATATTTCATTAAAAAAAATCAATATCCATTCTTCATCTTATTATATTAACTCTTTTAATTAAAAGGAAATAGAATAGATGAATATTTCTATAATATGACAAAGTATTTCATGTCCATCAGAAGTCAGCATTATGCTTAATGGGAAAATAAAAATATTTACATCAATGAAAGGACCAAGATGATGATATCTACTATCACTATCATCATGTAATATTTCTTTGGAGTTACTAAGCAACACAATTTGATAAGAGAAAGGAATAAGAGATATGATCAAGGTAAAAAAAAAAGATCGGATTGTCATTATTTGCAGATGATACAGAATGTGTGCCTGGAAAACCCAAGAGAATCAGCTAAAGAACTATAGTAAATAGTAAGAGAGTGCAATAAGTTAGCTAGGTACAACTATTAGTAATTTTCGCATATACAAATAATCACCACTTGGTAGAATATCAATATAATTGCACAGGATGTAAAAGGAAAGAAAAAGAAGAACCATGATGACATGGAACACAAGACAAGTTTCAAACAATTATGTAAGAGATACGTAAATTTAAAAAAAGACCAACCATTGCATCTACGTCAAATTTTCCCTCTTCTGTCCATGCATCGATCTTTGTTTATCCAGTAGACATATGCTACGTGCCTGCTATGGATTGTTTGTGTACCCTGTGTGTAGCTCTGGAACAAAGAGCTGTGGACTGAAATACAGGACAACTGGGTTCTATCTAGATTTAGCTCCCCTATCTACCCACTATCAAGGTCACTGAGATACAGCTTTCCCCTCTCACACTGGCAAAAAGGCTGATATAATAACATACTGTGTTAGAGTGAATATGGATATAGAGAAACAGAAACATACATTACTGGTGAAGTATAGTAATACAGCCCCTGTGAGCAACTTGACAGTGTTGATCAAAATTAAAAATATACCTCACTTTTGGACTGATTTCAATATACTAGCATATAAAAAGGTGACATTTATGCAAAGTAACCCATTGCACATTGTAAAGACAGGAAACAAATCCATTGTTAGGGCACTGGTTAAATCATAGTATATCCACAACAATGGAATACTTGGGAGTCAGTTAAAAGAGTGGGATAATCTCATTTAAGATGTGAAATCTAAAAAAGGCCAAAGTCACAGATACAGAAAACAGATTGCTAGAGATGAGAGAGGGAGCACAAGGTAGGAAGTGGGAGGCCAAACAAATGAAGAAAATTAAAAGATATACACACCCAGTTATAAGAAATAAGTTCTAGAGATGCAGTGTACAGCATGGTGACTATAGATAGCAGTACTGTATTACTGTGAAAGTTGCTAAGAGAGTAGGTTTTGAAAATTCTCCTCACATGAAAAAAAAGGGGGTAACTAAGTTTGGTAATGGATGTTAAACTTACTGTGGTGATCATTTCAAAATATATCAAATCATCATGTTGTATACTTTGAATCAGTATAATGTTGTATGTCAGTTATCTCTCAGTTAAACAAAACAACAACAAGAAAAGAACAGGATGGGGTTGCATGTTTCTTTGTTCTAATAAGCAGGAATCTCTGTGCTTGCAGGTTTAGTTGCTCAGTCATTTCCAACTCTTTGAGACCCCATGGACTGTAGCCCACCAGGATCCTCTGTCAGTGGAATTTTCCAGGCAAGAATTCTGGAGTGGGTTGCCATTTCCTTCTCCAGGGGAACTTCCCAGACCAGGGATCGAACCTATGTCTCTTGTGTCTTCCACCTTACAGGCAGATACTTTCTCCAAGAACCATTATTTGAAAAACCCAATCAAAGCAATAAATGTGCCACATTTGTAATTTTTAAAAAAGAGAAAACACAATACATTGTTTTTGCATTTAATGCATTAAATCTCTCTGGAAGGACATTAGGAAACTAGAGACAGTGAAGATTTTTAGGGATCGAGGTGGTATCCTAGAGAATGAGATGGAAGGGAGATATTTTACTTTATACCTTTTGTACCTTTCAGGCTTTTGCAACATGTGACTTTATCACCTATTTTTAAGTTAATTTTTAAAAGAAGTTGCTAGCTAGAAACCTAGGTATCTCCTTGGACAACAAGGAGATCAAGTCAGTCAATCCTACTGAAGGACTGATGCCGAAGTTCAAGCTCCAATAATTTGGCTACCTGACGCGAACAGCCAACTCATTGAAAAAGACCCGGATGCTGGGAAAGGTTGAAGGAAAAGGTGGCAGAGGATGAGATGGTTGGATAGCATCATCAGTTCAATGGACATGAACTTGGGTAAACTCTGGGAGATAGTGAGGGACTGGGAGGCCTGGCATGCTGCAATCCATAGGGTCACAAAGAGTCAGACAGAACAGTGACTGAACCACAACTACCTAAACACTGACCTAAATTATAAAAAGCACTTTCATCCATATTCAATTACTCTGTTGTTGTTCAGTCACTCAGTTGTGTACAACTCTTGAAAAAAAAATTGATTGGTAAAACAGCAGTTTTAGGTTAAATATATTCTTCTAGTTGACTTTTTCCAAATTGTTGTCAAGACAACCTTCCCTTTCTCCACAACATTGAGGGAATTAGGTGTTAACCTGGCATCTGGACAGAAATAGCTGCTTAATTCCAAGCATAGATGGGTCAAGAAGGCCGCAGAGTTGCTGTGCATTATAGATTCATGTAACACCTTGTAAATACTTCTGGCCCAGTGGGGGCTCAATAAATGTTGCTGACTCATCTGTCACAGAGAAGCAATATTAACTCCAAAGGACTAACTGAAGTCATTTAATCAGAAAATCAATTTCACTTTTCTTGTCATGGGGAAAATATTTCCGCTAAGCCAAGAAATATGCAGAGGTGATTATATTGTGTCAAGGATTCAAATGGGAAACCAGGAGTTAAAATGGTGTGAACAAAACAGAGGCAAATCAATTTGCTTTGCATTACAGTTGGCAGTTTTGAGCACACTTGGCCACATATGGAAGTCATGCTTACTATTTCAAGAACATAGTATCACTTTACAGTGCTTAATATTCAAAGGCCCATACTATTATTGCTTTTGTGAAATTTTTGAGCAATTTCTGAGCCAAGATTTGGCATCAGGGTTACAAAACTCCAGAATAATTGCAAACTTGCTCTCTCCACCTTGTACGTTACTTCTTGTGGTCCTAAAACCATGATTGTATCAGATATTAATCTGCAACTCAACCACCAAGTGGATTTTATTGAAGCTGGTATAATTTCAGTGCCAGAAAACATGACAAACAGCCAACATGTCACTGAAGATTCATGTTTGGTTTTGAAACCCATTATCTTTTAGGAAATACTGCACAGTATGATTCACTGAGTGGTAGCAGGCTCATATAACCCAAGGTTTCTCTGTATCGATTTCCCAGAGTGATTATTAGAGACCCAAGTGTCTATGCTCTGCTAGGCTCACATGATTAAAACCAAAATCAGCTTCAGGGATCATTAGCAAGAAATACATGCACCCTACAATATGAAGACTCCCAGGGTGAGCCTCAGCATGCTGAGAATAATGTAGCCTACATTTCCCCACTCCATTTAAGGCAAACTCAAGAAGGGAAATACGTTGCCTTGACTAAATTTTCCAAACAACTGGTTGGCATGCTGAGTTTTACTGCTGGTAAATGAAATGTAACCACTGACATCTAGACGGTATTGGAGTCTGAAGAAACCTTTAAAGATCCTTCAGTTCAAAACCCTCACTTAACATAAACTGGGGCTCAAAGAAGTGAGATGACTCCATGCCAACACTCTATCCTTTTGCCATGTCCAGCAGCTCTGCTTATATCATCACTGTGGTGATGGGATGATGTCGAAAGGTGACTCAAGGGACCATGGACACAGATAGAGCAAGACCATGGTCCTGTCGACCTTTCCTCCCCCTTTCACTTGGGAAAATCTGCTTGATTGGGAGAGGGTGTTAACTAACACCTTTTGAACGATGAAAATTCAGGGCTTTGCAATCACAGTGAGATGGAGAGGGAAGTGCAAAAAGATGGCAGTGGCAGAGGATATTCCAAGGCACATTTAGGGGCCATTTGAACAGCTTCCCAGGTGGCAATGAAGGAGACCTGGGTTTGATCCCTGGGTTGGGAAGATCCCCTGGAGAAGAGAATGGCTACACACTCAAGAATTCTTACCTAGAGAATTCCATGGATAGAGAAGCCTGGTGGTCTATGTTCCACAGAGTAGCAGAGTCAGATATGACTGAGTAACTAACACTTCCACTTTTCAACAACTTGCAGTTAATCCAGGTACTGCAACCAAAGTGTTGCTATACAAAGACTTCTGGGTTCCTGTTCCTTTGTCAGTCAAATTTTATGAGTTTCAGAATCGATTCTCCATTCTCTTCACTTCACTATCTTCACTTCACTAGACCTCCCTTCAGCTTAAGGCACAGCTGACCAGTCCCTCCTGCTTAAAATACTTTCCCCTCTTTGCTTTCTTGACCCTACAGTCTACTTGTTTCCATCTATATTGAGGGCAATTCCTTCTCAATCAGATTTTCTCTCTCCCTCTGATCTCTTCTATCTTCTGACCTGCTTTCTCCACTAAATGATTGATAAGCATCTTGTACTTAACATATCTATGAAAGAACTCATTATATATCCTTCCTCACTGCAGAACGTACCCCATTTCACACTCCATTCTTTCCTCCACCTTAGTGAATTCAGTATCTTCTACTCAGTTCCTCAAACCAAAAATCTAGCCATCGTCACAGCTTTTCCCTTCCCCTCATATCCTACCCCACATGCAAATCATCAGTAAATCCTGTTGCATTTTCTTAAAGTACATCTCGATGGTAAAGAATTTGCCTCCCCATGCAGGAGACCCAGGTTTGAACCCTGGGTTGAGAAGATCCCCTGGTAAAGGGAATGGCAACCTACTCCAGTATTCTTGCCTGGAAAATCCAAAGGACAGAGAAGCCTAGTGGGCTACAGTCCATGGAGTTACAAAGAGTTGGACAAAACTGAGCAACTAACAGTACATCTCAAAGCTGTTCTACCTCCTTGCTACTGCCCTTGTCTAATCCAGCCTTCTCTCAGACTAGATTGTGAGCTTTAACTCTTGCCTACTCTCTGTTTGCAAAACAGTAGAGGAATCTGTAGAATACAAACCAGATCATGCTACTCCCCAGTTTAGAACACTGGTGGTTTCCTCTTACTCTTAGAGTACAATCTAAACTCCTTCTGCTGACTCACAAAGCCTGCTGAGATCTTGGCCCTCATGGTTCAGTTCCTCCTCCTGCTCATTCTCTGGCCTCCAGCCACACCTACCCCCATTATGTTCCTACAGGCACCCAGAAGCCAACCCATCCCCATCTAAGACCTCTGCATGCTATTCCCTCTACCTGAAAAATACATCCTCCATTCCTTCACACAGTCATATCTTTGTCATTTAAGTCATAACCCAAATCTACTTCCTCAGAGAAGTCTTCAGACTTTTTGCAACCCCATGGACTGCAGCCCACCAGGCTCCTCTGCCCTTGAAATTCTCTAGGCAAGAATACTAGGGTGGGTGGCCATTCCCTTGTACAGAGGATCTTCCTGATCCAGGGATCAAGCCTAGGTCTCCCACATTGCAGGCAGATTCTTTACCATCTGATCCACCAGGGAAGAGCCTCACTATCACATACAATATTTTATTTTCCTCAGAGCAGTTTTTATAATCTGAAATTGTTTTGTCCATACACCCTATCTCATAAAAAAGAATGAAAATGCCATTTGCAGCAACATGAATGGACCTAGAGATTATCATACTAAGTGAAGTAAGGCAGATAAAGAAAGAGAAATATACCTCTTATATGTAGAATCTTTAAAAAAATGATACAGTGAACTTACATAGAACAGAAATAGACCAATGGACATAGAAAATAAACTTATTGTTGCCAAAGAGGAAAAAATGAAGGGAGAGATAAATTAGAGGAGTTTGGGATTAAATACATAAACTATTATATATATAATAGATAATCAACAAGGACCTACTGTATAGCACAGGGAACTATACTCAATATTTTATTATAACCTATAAGGGAAAGGAATTTGAAAAAATAGATATTTATGTTGAATAATTGAATTACTTTGCTGTCTACCTAAAACCAGAACAACACTGTAAATTAATTATACTTCAATGTAAAAAAATACATCCTCTCTCCATTAGACTGCAAGCTCCATAAAAGCAGGAAAACTCTTCATCTTGTTTAGCACTGTATCTCCAGTGCCAGAATGTAGTTTTGGTGCAGTAACTGTGAATGAATGCAAAAATGATATCTAATCATATATATCTATATGAATACGAGACCTGTGAAACTAGCCACTGCTTCTTACTCATACCATTGGTCTGGAACCCCAATCACTCTCTGGAGTTAGTGGGGAACATGTCATGATACCTACTTTTTATCTTTCTTTACAAATTTATGTATTGGGTCTTTGTTGCTGCACCTGGGCTTTCTCTTGTTGCAGGAAACTGGGATTACTCTTTGTTGCAGTGCTCGGGTTTCTCACTGCAGTGGTTTCTGCTGCTGGGGACCACAGGTGCATGGGCTTCAGTAGTTGTGGCACACGGGCTTAGGTGCTCCTCAGCATGTGGAATCTTCCTGGACCAGGGATCAAACCCGTGTCCCCTACATTGGCAGATGGATTCCTATCTACCATGCCACAGAGAAGTCCCAATATTTTTTATCTTTTAATTGAGGTTAAGAATAAGTCATCACTGATTATATAGTGTATGCATAAAGGCCAAAAAGGGAAGGTCCCACATTTGAAATAGAGCTTATATTTGAGGACTTTATAGTCAGAGAGGGATGGTTGAGCAATATTTGAGAATTTACAGTGATGGAGAATATAATAGCTGAAATATCAATTCCTGGAGGATCAATTATGGTGTAGAGCAAAGAGCGCTGGACTTGGTATCAGAAGCCCTGGTTTGAATCCTGAATCTACCACAAAGTTGCTATGCAATGTAAACACATCGCTTATTTTCCTGAATATCAATTTCCTTATCAAGGAAAAAAGAGGTAATGTCTGTTTCTTATTTTCCAGTTATAAATACCGGCCAATACTAATTCCCTCCAAAGCCTAAAAGAGATTCCAGAGTAGACAAAATCTCAACTAGTGATCAATTCATTAAAAATTAGGATTATTTTTGCTTGATGTTTCCTGGTTATCATCAAAGGTTCTTCCAGAGCAGGTATAGGTGTAGTAGACAATATCACCATTTAACAGTAACTGTCTCCTGTTAGGATTATAGGAACAAATTGGTAAAAACACACTTGGCTTATTTTGGGTTTTTCTCCAGCATATCCATGGATGATGTTTGTTGGAGTTTGGCTTGGATTCCAGTTATTTCCCAATAATAATACATGGAAGTGAAGGCACTCTCACATCTTTAACTTGGGCAAGCCCTCAGAGTGAGCACAAATTTAGGAATGATAAAACCTCAGGGAACCATGTACTAAACCCCCAAATGTGCCTCATTCCTACCAGAGAGAGGAGAAGTTTTCAGAAATTACTTGCTGCCTGGCCCCTACTGGGGTGAAGGCTTTGATTCCGGGAATCAAATTGGCTTTTAAAAGCAGTCTACAGTGTTAACTATTTGTAGAATGTGGCACATTTGTAACATGAGCTCAACCTGGTTTGATGCATGTGAAGAAATAGCTCTAGCTCATGAGAGCATGAGACCTCCCACCACTAAGTAAAGTAGCACATAAGCTATATCTTAGTTAATGAAAGAGTTTTTCCAGAAAAACAACAGGCCAGTAAGCTTACTATTGATGTTAAAAGTGGGAGTGAAAGTCACTCATTTGTGTCCGACTCTTCCATCCCATGGTCTATATAGTTCATGGGATCTCCAGGTCAGAATACTGAAGTGAATAGACTTTCCCTTCTCCAGAGGATTTTCCCAACTCAGGGATCGAACGCAGGTCTCCCTCATTGCAGGCAGATTCTTTACCAGCTGAGCCACCAGGGAAGGACCGAAGAGGGAGGGGAAAAGTAGAAGGCCGTCAGAGGAAAATGCCTCATTTACGAGCACTATCAGTGAGCAATGCTGCTTCGTGTTTCTCAGTGTCATCTGCTGCATGTAACTGAGAATAGGAGCAATGCTGAGGCTCTACCACAGGGGGTGTTTTTCAGAGCAAATCAATATCAAGAGTCAGTAGGCACATAGAAAGAAGTGGGGTTGGGGAGGGAAATTGGGGCTCATGGTAATCGATACTCTTCTCACCTGAAGCATTGTTTGATGGTCTGAATTGCAAAACTTACTCTCCATCATCATTCACATACCTGAAATAACCATGCCCCAAATACCTCTCACCTAGGGTTTCTCAACCTTGACACCATTGACAGTGGGGTCAGATAATTCTTTGTTGTGGAGGACTGTCTTGTTTAGTGTAGGATATTTAGTAGCATAGCTAACCTCTTCCCACTAGACATCTGCAACCTTGCTCTGTAGAGACAACCAGAAATGTCTCCAGACCATGTCAAATCTCCCCTGGGGGCAAAAATCACCCCCAACTGGGACCACTGCTGTAAGTTTATTGAAGCTCTCAAGACAGAATCCTAAAGTGTCTTGGGTCTTATTTCCTACATCAAAGTTTACTGGAAGTACTCTTGGAAACAGCACCTGAAGGGAATGAAAGAAGCAAGACTGGGCAGAAGGAAATGTTGAACAGAGATGTGGTTCCAGTAAAGGTGTCTGTGGATTTCTTGGGGGGCTCTGGGACCCTTTGGGGTTGTCCCAAATCCAGGCAAGATGCCGAGTCCTCCTTCTCCTACTCATTGCATATGACATGACATTGACAAGCCTCCCTTCCACAGAGAGTGGTGCCCGAAGAGAACTCATTTGTAAGTTGTACTCCTGGCATTGGCAGAATGAGCTCCAGTTCTTGAGGGAGCTCTAAGCACAGCACCATAGTGCCCACAGAGAGAAGGGAAGAGCTTCAGACATCTCAAAGCCATGGTCATAAAGACTGAGCTTGGCTGGTATTAGGATTAATTGCTAGAAGGCCCCAGTTTCACAATCACAGTGTTCTTTCATTATCCAGAGCTATAACAGTCCAAGAAAATTAAAAGATCTACATCCGACCCCAGTCATTTTTTAAACATATCTAATTTGAGTGCAGTTTTCACAGATTTATAAGTTGATTTTTATAGGTTGAAGTATAGATAACATTCACATAAACCTGCCCTAAACCATGCTAACTAGAGCTCTTTGTCAAGAAGGTGTTTCAAGTTCCCCTTGGAAATGATTGGCAGGTATTCAGTTTGATTTGTGAAGGGATAAAGTTAGAAATTTCCTCTGAGTCTCTGAGCCAAACTGAGTGTTCCACAAGATGACAGAAGTCTTCCAAATCACTCCTGGAAAAATGCTTGCTGTGTTGGTTGTGACAAGCTAGAACTTGCCTGTTAACATAATTTAGTCTCTTCACTCAAAATATAATCCTTATACAGCCCCAGTCCATGGGGTCACAGAAAGTCAGACACAACTGAGCAGTTAACACTTTGGTTCACTTCAAACAGCAAAATACAGCACCACGTGCTCTGCCTTAATTGTAAAATAACAACTCTGGGATCATCTGAGGCAGTGCTCTTACTCCCATTTTATGGGGGAGAAAGCTGAGGCTGAGAGGGTCTCTTTACACTGAGTCACTTAGCCTGATAAGTGGCCAGGCTGGCATTCAAATCCTGCTCTGCTGACTGCAAAGCTTCAGCTTTTAGTTTCTTTGGGTAAATCTCTTGCATCATGGTATGGCTGGTTTTCTTTGTATGCAAATCTCTAGACCCTGAAACTACTGAAAGAAGAAGTACCACAACAAGCACTGACTTTCATTCACCAGCCAGATGCATATTCCTCAGCCATTCTCTTGAAACTTTGCAAGCAAGGAGGAGATATTAATTTGGTCACAAAATTTTTTCCCGTATTTTTTTATCAGTCCTCACAACAACCATTTGAGGTAGAGAAGAGTGTCCTGACATTTTGCATGTGAAATTGCTTCAGTCATGTCTGACTCTTTGAGACCCCATGAACTGTAGCCTCCCAGACTCCTCTGTCCGTGGGATTCTCCAGGCAAGAATACTGGAGTGGGCTACCATACCCTCCTCCAGGGGGTCTTCCCTATCCAGGTATCGAACCCACATCTCTTATGTCTCCTGCATTAGCGGGCAGGTTCTTTACCACTAGTGCCCCCTGGGAACCCCCTGACATGTTAGGTGATGAAAAGGCCCAGAGAAGGGACTTGGTCAGTCAGCTGCTAAGTGGTGCTGAGGCTTGTTTCCAGGGTCTGGTGTCTCAGCACCAGCGGCAGTAGTGTCTGTTCAGTCCTTTCAGGAGAACCCTTCCCAAGAGGAGTGCTATTTGGAAGTTGGCAAGATCTCCTCTTGTACCACTGGCTCCATGTTTGGAGATGTGACTGCTTTGATCTGGCTGTTGTTTCTATGGCACCTATAACTAAATAAATACCCTATCAAACTAGAGCAGGGTGTAGAAATGTTTACTTTCAGCTTTACTCAACACTACTAGTATAAATTGTGCCTTGGAAAGAAGACCTAGAGAAGGATTTTATGTGAGGCCATGCAGACCAGGTAATGGAGCGAGAAAAAGCAAACAGGCCAATCTGAGTTCTGTGCCCTTTCTCACATGCTGTGTTCAGATTGCAAGATGCAGGCAAAGTCTTGCATTTGACTTTTCTGTGAGATTGAAAATGATGAGAATTTTGCCCTGTTTTCAAATTCTTGGACTTGAAAAGGAGCAGGAAAACCTTTAACTGTGATCACACACAGAAATTGTCTCCATAAGCAAACGGGGGAAAAGGGAAGATGGTGCGGCTTTGAAATTCAAAGATGTGAATTCTAACTGCATATTGTGTGTGTGCACCCATGTGTGCTCAGAGCTAACATTTATTGAGCACATACTGTATACCAGGCACTGGTCAAAGCACTTTAAATCTTTTCATGCTCACGATTTCCTATGAGTGGTGATATTATTTTGCCCATTATACAGGTGAGGAAATTAAAACCCAGAGGAAATAAATGACTTGCCCACAGTCTCTCAGTGAGTAAGTAGCAAAGCAGGAATTTAAATCTAGTTCTCCTGGCTCTAAAATCTACACTCTTAACCTCCATGCTAGACAGAGATTATCTCTTTGCTAGGGATGGAACTTGCTTTGTAGACAGGCCTCATGACCATACAATCTATGCAAGGAATAGGGCCCTGGGCTCAGAAGGACCCACATTTAGTTTAGTGCCCTGCTTTCACTGGCTTGAAATTCTGAACAGTTTTGAACAAGGAACCCTACAATTCCATCTTTGTACTAGGCCCAGAATTTATGCAGTTGATTCTGGATGTGTGTGTGTGCTTAGTCACTCAGTCATGTCTGGCTCTGTGACCCCATGGACTGCAGCCCACCAGGCTCTTCTATCTTCTATCTTGCCCATGGGATTTCCTGGGCAAGCATACTGAAGTGGGTTGCCGTTCCCTTCTCCAGGAGATCTTCCCAACCCAAGGATCAAACTCAGGTATCCTGTACTGCAGGTGGATTCTTTACCTCTGAGTCCCCAGGGAAGCCCAGTTGTTTCTGGATAGGCAATACTTTTTAGCAAAATTATTCCTTGAACATTACTTAATTTTATATTATCTTATTTAATTATTTTGGATTTAAAAAAACAAATGTCTTTGTAACCTTCGATGTGTTTGAATTTGTGGAAGTATCTTTTAAAAAATTGAATTTTACAAAGATTTGTATTTCCCCAAAAATATGAATTCTATTCACTAGCTTTGTAATGGCTTCCTCTCTATAGACACTAATCTCTATTTGGCCATAGACAGGGTCACATAACAGACAGGAACCAGACCATCTCTCCAGGTTACAATTAGAGTCTTGGTTAAGGCCTGAAGAGGAAGGGACCTCCAAAGAACATTTTGTCCAGATGGAGGAGCAGGTTGGCAGTCGCAAGGGCTTTTAAAACACTGGCCATTCCCTAGGAGGCCAAAGCTGTAAGCAACGTTTTCCTTCAAGAGTCACTGGCTGTGTTCTCTGTGTGAGTAAGGACTAAAGTTGTGCCCTATTGTGTATGGACATGAAAAACAAATATATTTGGTGAAAGGGTAAAAGCCACCTCAAAGAAAGTGGTTGTGGACTAACAGAGACCAGTGTTTTAATAAAAAGGTCAGAAGAAACCACTTAACTTAGGACCATGCCAAAGGGGAAGATAGAGAAGTAACACAGTTCACCTTTGCCAAGTTAAAACAAGACTCTCCAGAGAGACTAAGGAGATCGTTGAGTTCCTGAAGGAAAGATAGTTTCAAAAATTCAAGTTCTAAGATTCCATGGAATTTTCTCTCTGAAACTTTTTATATGAAAACTCATTCATGTATTTCCACAAATTTGATCCAGAGTCTATTTTTTTTACATGATATTTGGTCTACAGAGTAGAATATGTTATTGGATCCCTACCAAAGTATTAGAATTCCTTTGATGCAAGACACAGCAGATCTCTGCATTCAATTCTTACCCAAATCAAAGACAGGAAAAAAAAAGCCCTCTTGTATAAAAAAGGTCTTCAGCCAACAAAATATACAGAATAGCCTTTCAACCATGAAAAATGGTGGATGATCTGGGACTTAACTATAGCTGGGACATTTTCCCTTCATATCACAAGCTTGTGTGGAAGTGACCAATGGTATATAAATGGTGTCTTAGAATACTAACTGTTTCTGTTTATATGAGTCACTTTATTTTTTAATAGAACAAAAAGTTTGAAATTCAAACCAGGTTATTCTCACTCATTCAATAAATTAATAATTAATTAATATAATTAAGATAATTTGGAAATTATCTTTCCAAATGTTCTCCTTATTGGAGAACAACATATCATACATATTTTACTTTTACAAAAATATATGATCATAGAAATTATGTCAACTAATATATCAGTTTGAGTACCTACATAAAATTATTATAATGTACAAAGCCTAATTTGTTAAACTGACATTTTTCCCACTTTATTGCTATTATTTGACTATTATTTAAGTTGAATATAACTAGTCTTAACACATATCCCTAATTATTTTCTTGAAATATATTCCTGGGATTGCTAATTAAAAGATTATACTCATTTCTACGAACTTCGGCCTATTTTGCCAAACTTATCTCCATTTATTCAGTCAGCAGCTTTACACTGAGAGCCTGCTATATATTCAATTCCATAATGAAGTCTGGGTTACAGCAGGGAGTAAAATAGGGATATTACTCATCTTTGGCTGTCTAGGTGGTGCAGTGGTAAAGAATCCGTCTGCCAATACAAGAGACACGGGTTCAATCCCTGGGTCAGGAAGATGTCCTGGAGGAGAAATGGCAACCCACTCCAGTATTCTTGTCTGGAAAACTCCATGAACAAAGGAGCCTGGCGGGCTATAGTTCATGGGGTCTCAAAGAGTTGGACACAGCCGAGCGATTATGCACATTTGGTTTACAGAAGTTAGTCTAAACAGAGTGAAGCATTAAGCACTCAAATATAGTAAATCTTAAGGGGAAAATGAGAGCACCATGAGAAAACCTACCCTAAGCAAGGCTACAGGAGGCCTGCCAGGGTAGTAACACTGACTATGCTGCTGAGACCTGACCGTGGGGAGTGGAAGGACAAGCATCCTGAGAGAGAGACTAGTCAAGTGTCAGGCCCTAGAGAGAAGAGCCCCATGGAGGAGCTGGAATAAGCCCTTGTTGAGTTCAGTTTCTGGGAGAGAGGGAGACTTGACAGGGGTGATCCTAACTGCTATCATTCAAGAGTTTTCAACAGAACACTACCATGGTCTGATTTATGGGTTTTAAAAGAATCCTTTTGGCTGCTTTAAGCAAAATAAGTCACAAGACCTCTTAGAAGGTTAATTCAGTTGCCCAGAATGTCAGTGATGGCATCTTAGAAAGAGGCAATGGCAGAAGACATAGAAAGACTTAAGATATATTTAGAGGTCAAATCCACAGGCAATGGGGGCTCAAGTGCACAAGAGGGACCATTTTCCTGAACCCTCATAATACTTTTCTATTTTTTATAAAAAAACTAATTTATACTAGTAAAATAAATATAATAATAGTGATAAAATAATTTAAACAGAAATTCTGTGTTGGTTCCATTTACATTGTATTGATTATTCACCTCTGAACATTTTTTACATTTATGGCCATTTGCATTTATTCTTTTGTGCACTGTCTAAAGGGTGTTTTTTCCCCTTGCTATTAAATTGTTCTTTTCTTTGTTGCTTATGTATTTGTTTCCTAAAGCTGCCATAACAAAACACAATAAACTAGGTGGCTTAAACAACAGGAATTTATTCTTTCACAATCTGGAGACTGAAGTCCGGGATCAAGGTGGTGGCAGAACTGTGCTCCTTCTCTCTCACCTCTTTCAGCTTCTGGCAGCCCAAGCATTTGTTGGCTTGTAGATATATCACTTCAGTCTGTTCATCCATCTCCAGGGAAATTTCTCCCTATGTGTTTATCTATATCCCCTTGCCCATAAGGACACCAGTCATACTGGATTTACAGACTACCCTATCTGAATAGTTCCTCATTTCAACTAATCACATCAGAGGTGACCTTGTATCCATATAGGGCTACATTCTGAGGTACTGGAGGTTAGGATTTCAATTTATCTTTTGGGGTACACCATTCAACCCACAACAACTTGTAAGAGATCTTTATATGCTGCAAATATCTTTCTTAGCATGTCAATTGCTCTTTTATCTTTTTTATGATATTTAGGATACAGGTGGTTAAAACTTTATTTTCTGATTTACTTTGTCAATTTTTCTTTTATTCAGTAAATACCTGTTGAGTGCCTATTGTTTAGTTGCTAGTCTAAATGCCCTCAGTCCAAAGATGAATGAGAGTGGATCCCTTACCCTGTGTGCTCACGATCTAGGAGGTAGAAATGCACACAAACATAATCAAGTATGACCACTGAAATAATAGAGATTTGAACCAAGTAGAGAGTGGCAAAAAATGAGGAAATATCCAGCTGAGTTTGGGCAGCTGAGAAAGCTGAACAGAAGAGTAGTTAAGGAATACCCAATTTCACTAATTACCCTCAAACAGCAAGGTTCTTGGCCAGCCCTGCATAAAGTAGTCTACTCACAATGTGCCCCACGGACCACAGCAGCAGTGCCACCTGGGAGCCTGTTAGAAATGCAGAGTCTCAGGCCCCACCTCAGCCCTACTGAATCAAAATTTGCATTTAAACAACATCCGCGCATGATTTGTATACAGAAAGTTTGAGAAGCACTACCCTGTTCTTTGGAAGTTATTTTTTCAAGTTCAGTCGCAGACCTCTGTCTCCAATTGTAAGGACATAATTAGAAACTACCCTAGAAGCTTTGGAATACAAAGGCAAACTTTTAAACTCTTCCCATGTGTTATGTCAAGATGCTGATTAGTACATCAAATGAGCAGCCTTCACCAAATAGCTTCATAATCCATGGGAAAAGAGACCCAGTTTGCACATTTCAGGGTAAGCTCAGTGGAAGCCAAGGGACGATTTGCTCTAGGGATGACCCTGGCATGACCCTGTGATTCAGACCGACAATAAGCCTCCAAATCCATGCCCTAGATCAGCTGTTCAAAGGGGATTTGTCTCCCGGGTTATAATTGGTCTCCTGCTTGTATTTTGAGCAGGTGGCTCAGGGAAAAGGGAAACTCTGTTTTATTTGTTTAAGCAGTTGAATAAAGGAAGCGTCTCTTTGGGAAAAGAGAGAGACAGAGCGGTTTCTGGTGTGGTAATTGGGTAGAGTAAGCCAGAGGAGGTGGGGTAGAAGAGCAAGTGATGAGGAGAGGAGAACTCTCTCACCAAAGTTTAACAGCTGCTGGGTCACTCAAAAACCAAGTTCAATTCTGTGATGAAAAGGAAGAGACACAATGTAGATGATTAGGTTGTAGGTGTCAGATACCTCAGTCTGCAGATAGAAAATGTTTCTCAGAAAACATGCAACATGTCTGAAGCCAGCCTCCTGGCACTCTGCAGGGTGCACACGGCCTGCCCTATACAAACTCTTCCTTGCTTAACTCATTTATAGTTTTTAATAGAACAAAGACTAGAATCTGTCTTAAAATATGCTGAAAGATATAGGAGACATCTGTCCATTTGTAACTGCCCTCCTCATATGCATTCTGTCCATCAAGAACTTGCCACTAATTCTAAAGGGAATCTATAGGAATTCATTTCACCTCAACAAATAAATATCAAGACTTGCTGCCTGAAATTTACTGTGCAGCTGAGGACCACCATGTCCAACTGGACACGTAGACACTGCTTCACTGCAGATACCTTTAGAGTTGTTGTTCAGTTGCTCAGTCACACCTGACTTTTTGCAACCCTGTGGACTGCAGCATGCCAGGCTTCCCTGTCCTTCACCATCTCCCGGAGTTTGCTCAAACTCATGTCCATTGGTTGGTGTTACCATCCAACCATCTTGCCCTCTGTCATCCCTTTCTCCTACTGCCTTCAATCTTTCCCAGCATCAAGGTCTTTTCTAATGAGTTGGCTCTTTGCATCAGGTGGCCAAATTATTGGAGCTTCAGCTTCAGCTTTAGTCTTTCCAATGAATATTCAGGATTGATGTCCTTTAGAATTTTCTTTAGAATCCTTTAGAATTTAGACGTGTGCATTACACAATCCAGATCATCACACACCACTGGGAGTTGCAGAAAAACAAAGGTGGTTGAGACAAGATGCCTATATTAAAGGACTTACAATTTTATAGAAAAGTAAATATCCAGAAAAATATATTTAAGAGAAAGACAAAAATTTCTTATACCTTACGAAAATGGGAACTAGAAGTTTTAAAGAACATTCATCTTCATATAATGTGCATAAAAATTTATTTTGGGTTTCATGGGCTATTTATAGAATGCTTTTAGTTGGATATTTCAAACTCTGGTATTTTTGAATTGTCTGTTTGAAATGTATAATCTACACTTTTATGACTGTTTTTAGCTTTCTTGTTGCTAGGGCAATGGGGATAAGGAATGCTTTGCCATGCAGAATATCACAGACAGCAAGCATCTGGCGACTCCATTATTAGACCATTTTATTAAGAGAAAAGTTCACTTTGTTGTCATATTTCTTTTTCTAATTCAGTCTAAGAAATATGAACATGAAATATGATCAATTTAAGCATCTAGTCTAAGGGTATATAAATCTTGAAGCAACACATATTAGGAGTTTGAAAGGTGTTAGTTCCTTATGAGTATAAACTTATTTTTAATATATTTTTAAATTTTTATTCTTAAAAATATCATGTGCTCCTATTTACACAATGTACAAAAATTAACTCAGGGTGGATTATGAGTGCTAAGTTGCTTCAGTCATGTCTGGCTCTTTGTGACCCTGTGGACTGTAGCCCACCAGGCCCCTCTGTCCATGGAATTCTGTAAGCAAGAATATTGGAGAGGTTTGCCATTTCCTCTCCCAGAGGATCTTCCTGACCCAGGGACTGAGCCTGTGTCTTGAATGTCTCCTGTGTCTTGAATGGCAGGAGGGTTCTTGACCACTAGCACCACCTGGGAAGCCCAATGTGGATCATAGACCCAAATCTAAGGTCACTAAAATTTATGTTTATGTTTTCTTCTGGAAAAGACCTTAGATTGGGAAATGGCTTCTTAGAAATGATCCCCAAAGCAGAAGTGACAAAAGAAAAAATAAGTTAATTGAACTTCATTAAAGTTAAAAATGTCTTGTGTTTCAAAGGACAAGACATCACCATCAAGAAAGTGAAAAGACAACATACAAAAGGGGAAAAAAATATTTCAGATCATATATCTGATAAAGGACTTGTATTCAGAATACATAAAGAACTCTTAACAGTTCAACAATAAAGAGACAAATAGCCCACTAAAAATGGGCAAAAGATTTGAATAGGCATTTCTTTAAAGAAGTACATAAATGGTCACTAAGTCTATGAAAAGATATTTAATATCATTAGCTATTCAGTTTAGTTCAGTCACTCAGTCGTGTCCAACTCTTTGCAACCCCATGAACCATAGCACACCAGGCCTCCCTGTCTACCACCAACTCCTGGAATCCACCCAAACCCATGTCCGTCGAGTCAGTGATGCCATCCAACCATCTCATCCTCTGTCATCCCCTTCTCCTCCTGCCCCAACCTTCCCAGCATTAGGGTCTTTTCCAGTGAGTCAACTCTTCGTATGAGGTGGCCAAAGTATCGGAGTTTCAGCTTCAACATCAGTCCTTCCAATGAACACCCAGGACTGATCTCCTTTAGGATAGACTGGTTGGATATCCTTGTAGTCCAAGGGACTCTCAAGAGTCTTCTCCAACACCACAGTTCAAAAGCATCAATTCTTCAGCACTCAGCCTTTTTCACTGTCCAACTCTCACATCCATACATGACTACTGGAAAAGCCATAGCCTTGACTAGACAAACCTTTGTTGGCAAAGTAATGTCTCTGCTTTTCAATATGCTATCCAGGTTGGCCATAACTTTCCTTCCAAGGAGTAGGCGTCTTTTGATTTCATGGCTGCAATCACCACCTGCAGTGATTTTGGAGCCCCAAAAAATAAAGTCTGACACTGTTTCCACTGTTTCCCCATCTATTTCCCATGAAGTGATGGGACCAGATGCCATGATCTTAGTTTTCTTAATGTTGAGCCTTAAGCCAACTTTTTCACTCTCCTCTCTCACTTTTAGCAAGAGACTTTTTAGTTCCTCTTCACTTTCTGCCATAAGGGTGGTGTCGTCTGCAAATCTGAGGTTTCTGATATTTCTCCCAGCAATCTTGATTCCAGCTTGTGCTTCTTCCAGCCCAGCGTTTCTCATGATGTACTCTGCATATAAGTTAAAAAAGCAGGGTGACAATATACAGCCTTGACGTACTGCTTTTCCTATTTGGAACCAATCTGTTGTTCCATGTCCAGTTCTAACTCTTGCTTCCTGACCTGCATACAGATTTCTCAAGAGATAGGTCAGATGGTCTGGTATTCCCATCTCTTTCAGAATTTTCCACAGTTTATTGTGATCCACACAGTCGAAGGCTTTGGCATAGTCAATAAAGCAGACGTAGATGTTTTTGTGGAACTCTCTTGCTTTTTCATTAGCTATTAGAGAAACGTAAATAAAATTTCAGTGAAATACCACTTCTCATCCACTTAGCATGGCTATAATTTAAAAGGTGGATAATAACAAGTATTGTTGATACGTGGATAATAACAAGTATTGTTTATACTTGAATAAACTGGAACCCTCATATAATGCTAGTGGGATTGTAAAATGGTGCAGCCATTTGAAAAATCATTCTGCTAGTTCTTCAGAAATGTCCCTCAAAAGATTACATATAGAGTTACCATATAACCCATTCCACTCTGAGGTGTATACTCAAGAGAACTAAAATATTCTTTCACACAAAAACTTGTACACAAATGTTCACAGCAGGTTTATTCATAATGTCCAAGAAATGGAAACACCTACATATCCACCAACTGATAAATCAGTTGGCTGTATGTATATAGTGAATCCATATGGTGAATATCCATATGGTGAAATACTAGTGAGCCATAAAAATGAATGAAGAACTGATAAACACTACAGCATAAATAGGGCTTCCCTGGTGGCTCAGACTGTAAAGAATCCACCTGCAATGCCGGAGACCTGGGTTTGATCCCTGGGTTGGAAAGATCCCTTGGAGGGAGGGTATGGCAACGCACTCCAGTATTCTTGACTAGAGGATTCCCGTGGACAGAGCAGCCTGGCAGGCTACAGTCCATGGGGTCTCAAAGAATCGGACATGACTGAGTGACACACAGCACACACAGCATAGCATAGATAAACAACCTCACATATGCAGATGATATCACTCTAATGGCAAAAAGCAAAGAAGAACTGAAGAGCCTCTTGATGAAGATAGATGAGGAGAGTGAAAAAGCTGACTTAAAACTCAACATTCAGAAAACTAAGATCATGGAATTTGGTCCCATCACTTCATGGTATATAGGTGGGGAAAATGTGGGAATAGTAACAGATTTTATTTTCTTGGGTTCCAAAATCACTGTGGATGCTGACTGCAGTCACAAAATTAAAAAATACTTGCTCCTTGAAAGAAAAGCCTTGACAAACCTAGACAATATATTAAAAAGTGGAGAAATCATTTTGCCCGCAAAGGTCCATATAATCAAAGCTATGGTTTTTCCAGTAGTCATGAATGGATATGAGAGTTGGACTATAAAGAAGACTGAGCACCAAAGAACTGATGCTTTTGAGCTGTGGTGTTGGAGAAGACTCTTGGGAGTCCCTTGGATGGCAAGGAGAGCCAACCAGTCAATCCTAAAGGAAATCAACCCTAAATATTCATTGGAAGGACAGATGCTGAAGCTGAAGCTCCAATACTTTGGCCATCTGGTGGAAAGAGCTGACTCGTTGGAAGGGATCCTGATGTTGATAAAGATTAAGGGCAAAAGGAGAAGGGAGCTACAGAGAATGAGATGGTTGGATGGCATCACCAAATCAATAGACATGAGTCTGAGCAAATTCCAGGAGACAGTAAAGGACAGGGAAGCCTGACGTGCTGCAATTCACTGGGTTGCAAAGAGCCAGACATGACAGCAACTTAACAACAACAACATAGAAGAAACTTATAAACATACAAGAAGGTAGACATAAAAAGTCACATATTATATGATTCCATTTCTATGAAACGTCCAGAAATGTCAAATCTATAGAGACAGAAAGTAAATTTAGTGATTGCCCAAGACTAGAGAAAGAAGTGAATGGGAAACTGTTAATGGGTACTGAGTGTTTGGGGATGATGAAAATGTTCTATAATCAGATAGTGGTGATAATAACCATGTGAATAGACTGAAAAACATTTAACTGTACACTTTATTTTTAAATTTTCTTCCTAGTTTTTTTGAGATATAGTTGACAGATAGCAGTGTTTAAGTTATGCAGTATACTGATTTGACTTACATACACCATGAAATGCCAACCACAAGGGAAGTTTAGTGAAAGTTCACCATCTTATATAGGTACAAAATAAAAGAAAAAAAATTTTCCCTTGTGATGAGAAGCTTTAGGATCAACACTCTCAACAAGTTTCATATATAACAAAAAGTAATGCTATTTATGTTCATCATATTGTAATTGTATACTTTAAAGGGATGAATTTTATGTTACATGAATAATGTCTCAGTAAAACTATTATTTTTAAAAATGTATATCCATTTCAGAAAAGGAAAAAATTCATCTCAAATCCTAACATACAAAAATTCTCCTGTTCTTCTTTCAGAAAAATGAAAAAACTAAAAATAATCATAATTTTTCAATTTATAGTTCAAACATGACTAGATAATGCCACAAACAACTCATTCAAGTGAGTTCTATATGGAAAAGACCCTGAGAGCTCTTGCATGAAGCTTCAGTACACCTTCTACAATGTGGCTTCTATAAAAGGTATGCTTACCTACTGAGAAATTTAGAAATACAGAATCATATCTACAACCTACTTTCAAATTTTTTAGCAATAAGAAGAATAAGTAAAAACATATAGAGACAGATAAAAAAAAGCATGGGAATTATAAGTGATGAATTGAAGTTCAAGGTATATAGTAATTCATTACTCAAAACATACAACCGTGCTCTAAATTTGAGTTTTGTTTACAAAATAAAATATTAAAAAATAAGATGGATTAAATACGGCAACTCTTATTTTGAAGGCCTAACACAAGGTCCCTAAAATTTACTATGTGCATTAACCTGTTGCTTGAAAAATTAGATGAAGTGGCTGCAAAAGGCAGTAAAAAGAATATCCCCACTACCACCCCTCCTTCATAATCTTGGTTAATGATGTGGGCTTCTTGCTTATGGGTGGCATTTGAGGAGGAAATCATATCCTGCCCCAACTAGTAACTTAAGAGCATCCCAGTCTTGGGATATACCACTTTGAAGTACTTTCATGTGTGCTTTCATCTGGGTTTCTTCTGCTCCTTTATTCCAAAATTACTTCTAAGGGGTAAATCTGTGTTATAAAAAACGTATTTCTAGACACTTAAGGATACCCACTAAACTGGCAGTGGAGGGAAATGGAGAGAGATAAAAAAGGGATTTCTACTTTTTACTTCATGTATTTAAGTATATCTACATTGTTTTAGTTAAGTTCCATGTTCATAATGAGCAGGTACTACTTTTATAATTTAAAAACACTGTTCAAGTCTCTGGGATGAAATTGTTGTTGTTCAGCCACTAAGTCCTGTCTGGCTCTTTGAGACCCTGTGAACTGTAGCATGCCAGGTTCCTCTGTCCTCTAGTATCTCCTGGAGTTTTCTCAAATTCATTGATCTCTGCTTCCTCTACCTTTTCTAAATCTAGCTTTTATATCTGGAAGTCCTTGGTTCACTTACTGTGGAAGCCTAGCTTGAAGGTTTGGAGCATAACCTTGCTAGCATGTGAAATGAGCACAGTTATATAGTCATTTGAACATTCTTTGGCATTGGTCATCTTTGGGGTTGAAATGAGAACTGGTCTTTTTCAGTCCCTAGCCACTGCTGAGCTTCCCAAATTTTCTGGCAAATTCAGTGCAGAACTTTAACAGCAAAATCTTTTAGGACTTGAAATATCTCAGCTGGAATTCCATCACCTCCGCTAGTTTTGTTTATAGTAATGCTTCCTAAGGCCCACTTGACTTGCCACTCCATGATTTCTGGCTCTAGACAAGTGATCATACCATCATGGTTATCCAGGTCATTAAGATCTTTTTTTTTAGTTCTTCTGTATATTCTTGCCATCTCTTCTTAATCTCTTCTTTTTCTGATAGATCCTTACCATTTCTGTCTTTTATCGTGCCCATTTTGCATGAAATGTACCCTTGGTGCTCCAATTTTCTTGAAGAGATCTCTAGTCTTTCCCTTTCTATGTTTTTGTCTCTTTCTTTGCTCATATAAGAAGACCTTCTTATCTCTCCTGGCTAGTCTCTGGAACTCTGCATTAAGTTCGGTATATCTTTCCCTTTCTCCCTTGCCTTTCGCTTCTCTTCTTTCCTCAGCTATTTGTAAAGCCTCATCAGACAACAACCTTGCCTTCTTGCATTTCTTTTTCTTTGGTATGGGTTTGGCCACTGCCTCCTGCACAATGTTAGGAACATCTGTCCTTAGTTCTTCAGGCACCCTGTCTACCAGATCTAATCCCTTGAATCTATTTGTCACTTCCACTGTATAATCATAAGGTATTTGATTTGGTCATATCTGAATAGCCTAGTGGCTTTCCCTACCTTTTTCAATTTAAGCCTGAATTTTGCAATAAGGAGTGGATGATCTGAGCCACAGTCAGCTCCAGGACTTGTTTTTACTGATTATCTAGAGTTTCTCCATCTTTGGCTGCAAAAAAACATAATCAATCTGATATTGGTATTGACTGATTTTGGTGATGTCCATGTGTAGAATTGTCTCTTGTGTTATTGAAAAAGGGTGTCTGCTGTTACCAGTATGTTCTTTTGACAAAACTCAGCCTTTGCAGTGCTTCATTTTATACTCCAAGCCCAAACTTGCCTGTTATTCCAGTATCTCTTGACTTCCTACTTTTGCATTCACTTTTTCACCTCATGGTGAAAAAGACATCTAGTTCCTTATAGAACCATTGAACTTCAGCTTCTTTGGCATTAGTGGTTAGGCATAGATTTGGATTACTCTGATGTTGAATGGTTGGCCTTAGAAATGAACCAAGATCATTCTGTTGTTTTTGAGATTCACCCAAGTACTGCATTTCAGACTCTTTTGTTGACTATAAGGGCTGCTCCATTTCTTCTAAGGAATTCTTGCTGACAATGGTAGATATAATGGTCATCCAAATTGAATTTGCCCATTCCCATACATTTTATTTCACTGATTCCTAAGATGTCAATATTCATTTTTGCCATCTCTTGTTTGACCATGTCCAATTTACCTTTATTCATGGACATAACAATCCAGGTTCCTATGCAATATTGTTCTTTACAGCACTGGATTTTACTTTCACCACCAGACACATCCACAACTGAGTGTGGTTTCCCTTTTGGCCCAGCTGCTTCTTTCTTTCTGGATCTATTAGTAATTTCCCTCCTCTCTTCCCCAGTAACATATTGGACACCTTCCAATCTGGGGGGCTCTTCTGCTGTCATATCTTTTTGCCTTTTCATATTGCTCATGGGGTTCTTCAGCCAAAAATACTGGAGTGGGTTGCCATTTCCTCTTCCAGTGGGCCACATTTTGTCAGAACTCTTCATTTTGACCTGTCTATTTTGGGTGGCCCTGATCTTCACTGGTCATAGCTTTATTGAGTTACACAATCCCCTTTGCCACAACAAGGCTATGATCCATGAAGGGAGAGGAGGGGGGGTCAAATTACATAATCTTAATCATTTGCTTTAAAATATTTCAGCAAAGAATAAACAGAGAAAGATACACAAATGTGGCAAAATCTTGATAATTGTTGAATCTATGGGGTGGCCATATGGCCATATTGTACTCTCTACTTTTGTATACATTTTAATTTCTTATAACAAATACTTTTTAAAATACCACTGTGAAAAAAATAATATTCTTAAGAGCAAGAGAATGAGGAAGAAGAAAGCCACTGCCCTCCCACTAAATATATGAAAATTAACTTTGTTTTATTTTTGAAGAATATTTAAGGGTATAGGAAAATGCCTATCCTATGGCAAATGCTTTCTCTAAAGGGGTTGATAGTAAATGTTTTAGACTTTGCAGGATTATAGTCTCTGCTTTAACTACTCAGTTCTACTATTGTGCTAGAAAAACAGCCATAGACAATACATGCAGCTGTGTGCTAATCAAACTTTATTATGAACACTGAATTTGAATTGATATAATTTTCAAATGTCACAAAATGTGCGTTTGATTTTTTTCAACAATTTAAAAATATAAAACCATTCTTAGCCTGTAGGCCAAATAAAAGCTAGATTTGGCTCCCAGGCCATATTTTGCAAACCTACTTCTGTACTATCTGAAAACCCTTACCTTTATTAAATATACAATGCAAAAGTGTATACATAACTTCTCTCCATCAAAAAATACTAGGAGAGGTTAAACCAAAATGTGAATAGTGACTGTGCTTAGGTGATAGGGTTATAGGTGATTTTTATTTTCTTTATTTTATTCTTCGGCATCTTCCAAATTTTTACATTAAGCACATATTTCTGATAAATAATGTTTTTAAAACAGTAATTTCACTGACTGCAACAAGAGAGACAGGAAGATATAACACGGAGATTAAGCTCCTGCCCATCTGTCCTGAATGTCTTCTGGAGTCCAAATCAAATTAAAAAAACTTCTGAAGATTTCCTTCCTGTTCTGGGATTTGGCCCCCTCACACAATCAAATGCCTGTAACATAATTCCCTTCAATTTTGAAAGCAATCCTCTCTCGCTTCAATATGAAAGTAAATTTCGGAAATTAAGTCTTGTAGGCTGAGGGGCCTCCTCCCCCCATTTGGGCAAATGTGATTAGCCATCGCATCTGGTGTTCAGGAAACCAGGCAGTCTTGATACTCTAAACCAGCCTGGAAATGTGAAACACAGTAGAAAAAATACCCCACGAAAAGCCACAAGGGGGCAGAGAACCTGCAGCCCAAAGAAAAAGCAGGCTTGGCCCCAGAAAGAACATACTCTTGTAAATTGCCCCAATTATCTAAATCCCTTTCAGAAACCGAATTAAGAATACTATAAAGACTTCGATTTGTTCACATGAAATGGTAATTTACAAAATTGAGTGTGCCTTTAACTAGGGTATTTCAAAAAGGCAAGATGTTGTGTTTCTTTTTCCCTCATGAACCAAGGTTTACACATTTTCCTCTCTAAACAAGATTTGTTCTAGCTCACAAGCAACCATCGCTTTACAAAAATAATCTTTTTCATTTTTCATATGCAATAAAAATCAACGAAGTCAAATTTAGAGGAGGGGGGCTGTCACATTTTTACAAGTTCCTCAATAAGAAAAAAAAATCTAATAATCAAATGAAATAGAGATATAGACAAAGGAACCATAATGAAATCTGTTTAACCATATAAGTTACTCTAATAAATTATCCTAGTATTGTTTCCAAAGTGTGATATTGAGATTTACAAGAAGAATTATATATATTTGGCCTTGGTCTCCTGTTTTGGGCACAAGAGCTCTAAATGCTTAGATTTCTTGAAGAGAGTGGTTAAGGTGTTTTTGTTACATTAATGAGTGACTTTCGGAACCACCTGAGGATGGAAGCTGGTTACCAGTGGAGCCAGCCCAGTGGTGTGTGTGTGTGTGTGTGTGTGTGTGTGTGTGTGTGTGTGCGTGCGCGCGCATCCTTGCGCATGTGCTCACAAGCTGAGTTGC